>LR989880.1:2799254-3287056 GCA_905146925.1 Autographa gamma
GATGGTGATAACAACCACAGCTTAATTTGCTTTCGAGAAAGTATTTTTGGACTTAGTCGGTCCTTTAGATCAAGATGTAGATGGTAATAATTATATACTTACGTTACAGTGTGAATTAAGTAAGTTTGTTGAGGCTTATCCTCTTAGAAATAAGGAAACGGTCACCGTTGCTAGAGCATTTGTTAATCAATTTATTTTAAGGTTCGGAATCCCAAAAACTATAGCAACAGATAGAGGCACTGAGTTTATGTCATCTACTATGGTAGAGGTCTGTAAACTTTTAGGAATTGAAAAATTAAACTCAACCTCATACCATCACGAGTCGATTGGTTCACTCGAAAATGCACATAAACATTTAGGTTCATTCTTAAGAATACAATGCGATAATTACCCTGAAACGTGGAGCCATTGGCTACCCTTTTGGTGCTTTAATTTTAATAATACTGTACATTCTTCTACAAAATATACCCCGTATGAATTAGTTTTTGGAAAACCAAGTGACATTCCGAGTAGAATAAGTACTAGCATAGAACCTTTATAAAACCCAGATAATTATAGTTTAGAATTAAGATATCGTTTGCAAGTAGCACACAGAGACGCACAAAACAATTTGTTAAAAAGTAAACAAGTGAGAAAATCTGTATATGATAAAAACATAAATCAAGTCCGATATAAGAAAGGTGATTTAATATTGTTAAAAAATGAAACTGCAAATAAATTAGATACTTTATATAATGGTCCATTTATTGTTATAGAAGATAAGGAACCTAATGTAATAATTTTTAAGAACAATAAAGAAGAAATTGTACACAAAAACCGAACAAAATTGTTTAAAAATTAGGAATTTTGTTTTATTCTCGTGTTTGTTACTTTGCATTACAAAAAAAAAAAAAATTTTTTTTCTCCTACCCCTGTGGTGTACTGTGTATTATGTCTTGTGTATGTGTTGGTAGCTTAAGCATCTTTATTCATGTATTAGTTTAAGTTAGTCGTAATAAATCACTCGTGGCAAATACACGTCTTTCTTTGATCGACTCCCCGTAACCCACACACTACATTATTACTACCTTTAATATAGGAAACGTGAATTAATGTGTTGTGTTTGCGTTTACATAACTTACAACCGGGTTTCCTGCAATGGTTGGCAAAATGACGTATACGAAAACAATTGTAACATATTTTATAATTAGGCACAAATTTAAGGCGGGCTTCATTACTTAATGAAAGGAACTGAGGACAAGTAGATAAACTGTGGTCACCTTTGCACTTGGGGCAAGGCTTTGTGACAGATTCACTGCTAGCGTTATTAGAACTTTGCGTCGCAACCATAGATTTAACCTTACAAGTGGAACTAGGTTTAGCAGTAACGTGCGCGTTATTTCGTGATAATTCTAGTGTCTCAATTAAGTCGGCGCGTGTGCGGAGGAATTGAATAAATGTATCAAAGGTGATCTTGCAATCTTTGTCCATACGACCCTTAAGCTCCTCCCACTCGCGATAAGCCTTCTGGTCAAGCTTACGCGTAACTATATAAATAAGTAAAGTGTCCCACTGCTTGACTGGCTCGCCTAACGAGTCTAACGATCGCAGGTTTTTATTTAATTGATCTATTAAGTCTTTCAACGCAACAGATGACTCCTTTGTGATATGTTCTATATTAAATAACGCTGACACATGATTCTGAACTAATAATCTTGTGTTATTAAATCGATCACACAATAAGCCCCAAGCTACTACATAGTTGGCAGCAGAAAACTCAATAGACCGAATTACCACAGCAGCAGATCCCTCCAGAGAAGCACGTAAATAATGAAATTTATTAATTTCGTCGATCTCGTCGTTATTATGAATTAGGCTAGTAAAGGTGTCACGAAATTCCATCCAATTGCTATAGGACCCATTAAACTTTGGTAATTGTATTGTAGGCAACTTAATAGGTTTGTGAATACTACCACGAGTACTTTTATTACAGGTCCACTCATTATCTTTCGAATATTTATTTAACAATTCTTGAGACCTAGACAATGCTTTGTAGTATATTGACTCGAATTCAGAACGCTCGGACAGCTGCGTTTTTATATTATCTGAAATACATTCTAACTGCAACTGTACCCCATCGTATTGCTCGTACAATGACTCAAGCTTGCTCATGCGCAGACGTAACTCCGTGACGTCGCAACTACTTAGTTTTATATCAGTTAATGTGTCCAGATAATTAACAAATACTGTTAAGCGACCTTTGAAACTTCCAAGCTTCTTCACTAGTTCTCTCTCGTCAGACATACTGGGAGTCGAGTGCTGTCGACCTGGAATGAATACAAAAACAAATTAACCTTATATTTAAACAAACGTTTTAATAGTGTATTTCCTAAAACCAACTAGCTACAATAAAATTGATTTTACTGTTTTATGTGTTTTTATTTACTATGCAAATAGGTAGGTGATTCTTAATATAAATTAAGATAACCACACTAATGAATTTGATGGAAATGAAATTATAAATTTAAATTACTCAATAACTAAACTTGAGATTAGCTCTGAAGCATATAAGCACAAACTACTTATAATTGAAAGTACATTACATAAGTAACTAAGCATGTAGTCACATTGGTGATAATATCTAACACTACGAGATAACTACGTCTTACAAATACCAATACATTAAATAAATTAATTGAATAGCTATCGCATATCTTGTAAAACACAGTATTAATTTTTATTACACCTTTTGAGGATGAAGATAACAATTTTCGCTAATTATACAAGTAAAATAAACGAAACTATTCACAATGCAAATTGGTACTCAGTGAACATAATTAACATAAATACAGGTAAAAAATGTACTAACCTTTTATAAGCTTAACTAAAGTTAAATACAACCTGTTCGAGTGTTGGGTGATGATATTATCCAAAATAAACTTAACACCGTTGAATTTATATGCACTCAATCCATATTCCACGCTGCCGCGTTATAACCCTTTTAACACACGTTGGTTAATTTTCTTCATTAACGCTGATTTCATAAATCTTCGAATATATAATTCATTAACACCATCCGGCTCGATAAAGGACCATGTATTGAGATAATCAGGACTTTAAAATAAATTAAACGAGTGGATTATGAATGATTTAAAAACGTGTATTCAGAGCACAAGTGCTTATGATAGAAGAGAGGAAAGAATGAAAAGACACTAAAAACTAGTAATGGCTAATTAAGTTTGCTTCGCGGCTCGCTGCTATTATAATCTCGCCAGGCGCTCCAACAGTAATGAAATACACAAACACTCGCTTCGCGTGTCTAAATTTTGGTATAGTTTTGACTGAGTGTAGAGTGTAGAGTGTACTACGTGAGCTCGACAAATGGATGTGCGACTAACGCTTATGCGACAAAACTGTACTGCGACTCACCGTAGTTCGAATGCACGCTAGTGCGACACACTGAAGATCGACGTCTCGCTAGTGCGATATGAAGAAATAGAACATAAACATATAGAACACCCTCTGATACGCCACGGGATGAGATAGGATGGCGCACTTCTAGGGCTACATAATACCTACTGGTAGGTAGGTATTACCAAGTTTTTAATTATCTATGTAGGTAGCTGTGGTGTACTGTAAAATAATTAAATAAATATGTGCTCCTGCGACCCGACTGCGCGACATTACGTTGACAGCGGTCAAGCGAGTGGACGTGTCGCAATAGCTCTAATATAAATATAAACTAACTAATAACTGTGTTTAAATTAAACCACCCCATAGTTAAGAAGGGACATAACATTGGCGACGAGGATAAAGAACGTGAGTAAAATAAACAAATAAAATTAAATAAATAAAAAAGGTGAAAGACCGAGGTTATCTAATTCATCACAATAAAACATTGTTCATAATTCCTTGAAGTTAATTTAAAAAGGAATATGGAGATGAATAAATATATTGTTTAGTGAAATATAACAAGATTAAGTTTAAGCAAATTACTGATAATCGATATCTTCGGTCAAAATAACCTTATAACCAGTGCCTGCTAATACTTACCAATGAAACATTGTTGTGTAGCTGGTTTGCACGTTCCATTATAACGGTATAATTACGCACATAATACTTTGGTATCGTTGTAGGCAAAACGTTGTGAGTTATTTTTCGTGTTATTCTCAACCTACCCACATTATATTTTATTATTTATACTTACTTTTTGAGTTATACCGCACGATTATCTACTTATTATCACAGAAATCACGTAGTAATATTACAGTATTTATCATTCATAGGATCTTAAATTTAATTTATTTTCAACTGATAGTTAATCAATTTACATAAATATGAAATAAACCTATGATTAATAGAATTATAGGATATAGTTACATTTAAACATATCGTTACAATAAGCTACCAACTACACAACAACAAACTATACGTGCCTGTAAGAATTAGCCAAGTTGTAATAAAATGACAAAGTACATACTGTACACTATTCCAATGGGTAAATACCCATCTAGTTCCACATATACTAATAAACTGTACTAGTATATGCAATTCCACAAATGAAATTATCCTTGTTCCAATCCGAAAGTTCAGTCTTAAATAATAAAAAACATAATAATATTTACGAATTCTATGTACACCTTTTACGTTGCTTATCATATCGCTACCAAATAGGTATAATGTTTAATTTCCGTAGTGCTTGAATCATACATTTTCATACCTACTTGCAGATCGTCCCAACATGTCTCAATTACCGACCATAGAAACTCTCGACTGCGATGGTGATCCAACCTCACTAGGTCATCGGTGGCAAAGATGGAAACGAGGCCTCGAAATCTACCTTCTAGCCTTAGGCATAGACCAGCCCTTAAAAAAACGAGCGACACTTTTACATACCGGTGGTTTAGGATTGCAAGATATCTATTATAACCTTCCTGGCGCACACGTTGAAGAGAGCGCCTCTTCCGATGTTTTCGAGTCCGCTATTAAAAAACTAGACAAGTACTTTTCTCCGAAGCAGAGTTTTGTTTACGAACGACACGTATTCCGACTCATGAAACAGGAACCAGATGAAAAGTTAGAAAAATTCTTAGTTAGATTACGCAATCAATGTTCCAAATGTAATTTTTCCAACAAAGATAACGCACTCATAGACCAAATTGCTGAAAAATGCACCTCATCAGACCTTAGGAAGAAAATACTACAGTTAGGAGATTCAGTTACCATAGAAAAGGTTATTTTAGAAGCCAACTCAATTGAAACCGTAGAGAGGCAATTAAAGGAATTCCAAGCAACAAAAACTGAACAGGTTAATAGGATTGGAACAAAATCAAATACAACCCGAACTCAGGGTATTCATACGGATAATATCCGGTGCACAAGATGTGGAAGTGAAAATCACAAGTGTGATGATACGCGTTGTCCCGCCAGGGACAAAGTATGCGATAAATGTGGCTATAAAGGTCACTTTATGAGTCAATGTCGGACAAGAAAACTCAAGCGTAAAGCACCCACTGTTTGGAGCAAACAAAAAAATGATAGTAAAAAAACTAAAACAAACGAACCACAGACCAAACCACCAGTCAGTAATGTAAACTATATATTTCATATTGACGATGACGCTGAAATAACTTGTCAAGTTGGAGGTGTCAACGTAAATATGCTCATCGACTCTGGGAGTAAAAACAATATCATAAATGACAAAACTTGGGAATATTTAAAATCAAAAGCCGTCGTTGTGTCTAACCAGCAACCAGGTTCCGATCAAGTGTTTATGGCATACGGTTCGAAAGATCCTCTGGATGTGCTTGGCACATTTGAAGCATCAATCGGAGTGGGACCAGAGACAAAAACAGCAAAATTTTATGTGATTAAAAATGGTACCCGTAATTTATTGGGCAAGCACACAGCTACGTGTCTCAACGTGCTTAAATTAGGGGTCAGTATAAATCTAGTATCTACACATGTTTTTCCTAAATTTAAAAATGTCCAATTAGCTATCGCTATAGATCCATCTGTAACTCCCATATGTCAGCCATATAGGCGAGTACCAATTCCGCTCGAAAATAAAATTAATGATAAGCTCGATGAGTTAGTCAAAAAAGATATAATTGAACCTGTAGATCAAGCCACGACCTGGGTTTCTCCAGTAGTACCAATTCTTAAGAGTGATGACACCTTAAGACTATGTGTCGATATGAGATGTGCCAACAAAGCCATTATAAGAGAGAATCATCCTTTACCTACAATGACCCAACTTCTTCCAAAACTTAGGAAGTCATGCATCTTTCCTAAACTCGATATTAAAGATGCATTCCACCAAGTCGAAATAAAAGAAAATTGCCGGGATATAACTACTTTCATAACTAGTAAAGGCCTATTTCGATATAAGCGATTAATGTTTGGTATATCGTGTGCGCCAGAACATTTTCAGAAAATCATGGAAAGGATGCTTCTGCCTTGTGAGGGCGTAGTTAATTTTATTGACGATGTTATTGTGTTTGGCAGTAACGTAAATGAACATAACGATAGACTAAAACATGTATTACAGGTTTTTAAGGATAATAATGTGGTCCTTAATGAGAGGAAATGTATTTTTAACGCGTCAAAAATAGATTTTCTAGGTCACGAATTATCTCCACGGGGCATTAGGCCCCTTGACAAGTATGTCAAAACTATTCAATTATTCAGAGAACCTAAAACAGTCGAAGAAGTTCAAAGTTTCTTAGGACTTGTCAATTATATTGGAAAATGGATCCCTAGGTTGGCCACCATGACCGATCTAATTCGAGAAATTTTAAGGCACAAACTCTCTAAACACGCCGACATAGCTCAATATTGGAAAGATAAGCAATCAGCCGCGTTCGCAGAGTTAAAAGAAAGTTTAAGTGCCCTTCGCACCTTAGGTTTTTATGATCCACACGATAGGACACAAGTCATGGCAGATGCTAGTCCTGTAGGGTTAGGGGCAGTCCTCGTTCAGATTGATGTGCAAGGACCTAGGATTATTGCTTTTGGTCATAAAAGTTTATCTGAGATTGAAAAAAGATATTGCCAGACCGAAAAGGAGGCACTTGCCTTGGTTTGGGCCATCGAACATTTTAATATGTATTTATACGGGTTAAAAGAATTTGAGCTAATCACCGATCATAAACCTCTCGAGGTAATATTTGGGCCGCGATCAAAACCTTGTGTACGAATTGAACGATGGGTGTTACGGTTACAGGCTTACAATTAAAAGGTTGTCTACTGTCCTGGAAAAAACAATATAGCTGATTCCCTGTCCCGATTATGTCCAAATCATAATTCACATCCACATGATAACGAGCATCACATTAATAAAATCGTGGAGTTTGCTAGACCAATGGCTGTACCCATGGAAGATATCATTAGTCAATCTAAAAGTGATGAGGACATTCAATTAGTAAAATTAGCTCTTTCTGGAAACCACTGGGACCCCAAAGTCAATAACTATAAACTCTTTGAGCACGAACTTTGGATGCACAACGATATTTTATTACGTGGAAACAAAATAATAATTCCCACGGAATTGCGTAAGCAAGTGCTTGCATCGGCACACGAAGGACACCCAGGTATTGTTGCCATGAAGAGTAGGTTGCGTACTAAAGTTTGGTGGCCTAAAATAGATAAAGACGCGGAAAACATGGTTAAAAGCTGTAAAGGGTGCACTCTAGTAGCAGGACCCAGCCTTCCTGTGCCGATGAAAAGACGCGAATTACCCACGCAACCGTGGACTGATATAGCTATTGACTTTCTAGGCCCACTGCCAAGTGGACACAATTTATTAGTTGTAATTGATTATTATAGCCGTTATAAAGAAATAAAGGTTATGAAATCCATAACATCTACAGAAACTATAAATGTTTTAAAAGAAATATTTTCTAGGCTAGGTATCCCAGTTAGTGAACGTCGGATAATGGACGTCAATTTATTAGTGAGGAGTTCAAATCCTTTTCTTCAGAATTTGGCATCAGGCTTTACAATTCTATACCTTACTGGCCACAACAAAACGGAGAGGTCGAAAGACAAAACCGCGATATTCTCAAGCGCTTGAAAATTAGCCAATGCCAAAAGTCTGATTGGAAGGATGATCTCCTTCGCTATCTCATGATGTACAACAGCACTCCCCATAGTACAACTGGAAAGACACCTTCAGAATTATTTTTTAATAGGCAATTCCGAGACAAAATTCCGTCGGCTGTAGATGTAGAAAACCGACGTATGGACCTAGAAGTATATGATAGAGATAAAATGATGAAAGAAAAGGGAAAGTTGATTGAAGATAGGAAAAGGAAAGCTAACGACAATGAAATTAATATAGGAGAAAAGGTTTACGTTAAAAACATGACAAAGGAGAATAAATTGACACCTGATTTCAGCCCTACCCCACACACAGTAATGAGTGCTAAAGGAGGCGATATCAATATAAAAAATGATGAAACAGGTCAAAACATAAGAAGAAACATAGTTCATCTCAAGAAAATAGAGGGACAATGGAGAATTCATAAGGAAAACGGAGAAATAGACGATGGCGAAGTAGAAATAGACCCGGATGATTAAAATTGTATTGTAATTGTAATTGTAAAAGGATAACAGATAACAATTATTCAAAACAAGAATTATATAAAATCTCGTGTAGCATAAGTAGTGATTATTAACCTAGATTTAATTCAGAGTAGTGAATGTGATTCGTTTAAAAAATATATTGAAAGGAAGAGATGTGGTGTACTGTAAAATAATTAAATAAATATGTGCTCCTGCGACCCGACTGCGCGACATTACGTTGACAGCGGTCAAGCGAGTGGACGT
The DNA here is from genome assembly GCA_905146925.1 of Autographa gamma. Classification (NCBI taxonomy): domain Eukaryota; kingdom Metazoa; phylum Arthropoda; class Insecta; order Lepidoptera; family Noctuidae; genus Autographa; species Autographa gamma. The sequence goes on from LR989880.1 coordinate 2,808,063, forward strand.
GTCGCAATAGCTCTAATATAAATATAACTGTGTTTAAATTAAACCACCCCATAGTTAAGAAGGGACATAACAGTAGCGTACTTACAAACAGAAAAAAGTACGTTATTGATGTATATAATTATATGTAAGTAGGTACATAAAGCAAAATTGATAAAAAAATAATAAAGAACCTACACCTAACAAAAATAAATGAAATCCCATCAAAAACATAAATGTAAAAGGCTGCCAAGTTCGATACTATGGCAATGCTTCGCCTATAAAAGAAGTGAGATCTAAATAAGTACCAAGTTCCATAAAAATACCTCAAATCATAAATAGTTATAGGAATGCACACTTGGTTTCCAGCAGTTTTTAAGGTACATTTTGAATAAGTATCATGTTACAAAGAAATACCTAAAATTATAATAGTCAGAGAAACGCACACCGGTTTTTATAGCAGTTTCCTGATACAATTTATTATTTTCAGTACATTTTAATTATGTAACTTGGCAAGTTTTAATAGAAAATTATATACTTGACACGTTGCAGTCCAAAGGTGTCGATTAATTGCATTGAAAAGGTGTGTAGTGTGTGAAAACTTGCCAAGTAACATCATTAAAATGTACTGAAAATAATAAATTGTATCAGGAAACTGCTAAAAAAACCGGTGTGCGTTTCTCTGACTATTATAATTTTAGGTATTTCTTTGTAACATGATACTTATTCAAAATGTACCTTAATAACTGCTGGAAATCAAGTGTGCATTCCTATAACTATTTATGATTTGAGGTATTTTTATGGAACTTGGTACTTATTTAGATCTCACTTCTTTTATAGGCGAAGCATTGCCATAGTATCGAACTTGGCAGCCTTTTACATTTATGTTTTTGATGGGATATATTTTCACCTAATTGCTTCGCGTGTATAACAAAATCTTTGTATATATTTTTATTTATGTGAACATAATGTATTGATTCGCAACGTGCCGGAGCAGTTAAATACCCATCCGACTGTACTTTATTGATATAACCAGTATGTATTAATAATGTACAAGTTCTATTATTACATTGTAATGTAAGTCGGTTCGTAGGTACGTTTATGTTTGCGTTATAAGTTCTCAGAAAGTCTAGACCGATAATACCATCCGCTGCGCATGGCATGTTGTCGAATAAGCGTAACTTGTGACAAAATACGAAACCTGATTCTGACCGTAATGGAATGTATGAGAAACACTTTGATTCTACTTTCCCACCTATTCCATGTATTATTGTACTTTCATTATACCTAACTGTACTACTTTTAACTATATGATTATTAATTATCGATATCGAAGCGCCAGTATCTAACAGAAATTTACACATTCTATCCCCTACGTATAAGTTGATGAAATCTAATCCTTTGCAAGTTAACGCGTAATTAGGCTCGAAAAAACTGTTCAAAATTTTCGTCATGCTGCTCACCTTTTGACTCCTGATTTTTCTGAGTGTCGTCTTCTGAGGTATAATATATGTCTCGCCTTGCACCTTTGGCACCCCTGTTAGTATTATTTCTTACATTACCTCTGTTTGACCATGTGTAACCACGCTGGAAACTCCTGCCGCGACCATTGAAACCCTTGCCGCGACTGCCACGTGACTCAACCGCATATCTTGGCTGCATCTGGTTTCCTCTAACATGTTGCTGGGACCAGCCACGATTATAATATCCTCGACTACGGTTAACTCTACGGTCATTGTAATATTGATTTCTATTCGTACCTCGTGAATATGAATATACAGCATCCTGCCCTGCTGTCCCAGGGCGCGCATCTTCCTCGTCCTCTGCTGCGCGTACCGCATCCTTGAGCTCCTTGTAGTCTCGGGCTGATATTACTGTGCTCAGTCGCCGGTTCTTCAGGCCATGTGCGAATATTTTTATAACCATCTTCTCATTTATAGGACTTAGTATTGCACTCGCTTTTGCATTTCCGTCGGCTTGTGCTATAGTAAGCCCTATAAAGAGTTCTTCTAACTTAGCTCCATATTCTGCAATGGTCATAATAATATTATGTTGAGATAAATTATTTATTTGTGACAACAAAGAATTGGCTGATTTTTTTGTCAGTAAATATGTTTATATATCTTCTATTAAATTGTCAACACTTGCATACTCAGACTTCAATTTCAATTTAGCTGATTTTGTTAGACGGGTTTTTAGGACAAAAGAAATCAGCAGTTTTTTACTGTCACTCGTTTTTAAACAACTATCATACATCTCTATGCCGTCGATTATCTTTTCCGTTGTTTCTTCCTTACCATCCATTACTGGTATGAGGATACTCGCGGTTTTTAATTCAAAATTTTCCATTGTATTTCCTTCTTGGGAATCTATCTTATATCTTAAAATTCTAGAATTAAACTCCTCCTATAACTTCGCAAACTAAATCGAATGAGTATCCAGATAACGCTGCAGTACGAACTTCCTCTTTATCAAGAGACCTTAAAATTAACTTATACTCATTATATAATGCTAATGCCTGTTCAAATTTTTGCTCTCCTAACTTTTCTTCACGCCTCTTAGGGCCTAAATTTCTTATATTTTCACATAACTTTTTTATATCTTCATATATAATACTTTTTTTTTTTAAATCTAAACCTATCCTATCCTAAACCAAAATGCACGAAATACGCGACACGTAATCCTATGCACTGCACTATTCACTTCACTTCACTTCACACCATTTCTTGCTCATTATTTCTGATTTCACCTTCTTGCTGTCTCCTATTCCCTCTGCCAGACAACCTTGCCTGAATACGCTGTACCATTTCGCGCCTCACCTCTCTTTTTATAATGCTTTGGCCATATTTTGCACATATCTTCATGAGGAAAATGATCATCAAAACGCCAATAATTCCAACGATGAATGACAGAAGTATTGTGTGCTCACGTCTGTCTGATGATGCTCCATTCGAGCCGCCTGATGTTGTTTGTGCGATTATAACCTCGTCTTTAGAATAACCTTTCCCCATCTTTAATATATTGTATAAAATCAAAATATTCTCCACAGTTTTCGATGCTTTTGCACGCAATATGACTTTTACGTCTGTTTACCGCAATCACCCTTAATGCAATGTTATCCATGGCCGCTCGTATATAATAACTGCCACGTTGCAAAACTCGCGCCTCTACTACCAAGTCGGGCTTGGCCACGGAACAGAAAAAACAGGTGGAAGTGCTAAGTAGGCGTGGCACGCGTGTCACAATTAAGCGTTGTTACGCTTAACTTGCGCTTAACCGATCCCAGTTGCGTCTGTCATCGCGTCTAGTTACTCGTCTATTGACAAATCAATATTTACCTAGCTATGCCGTATTGTTCCGTTTTAGCGTGCAAAAATGATAGTAGGAGAAGAAATCATACAAATGGAGGTATTTCGTATCATCGGTAAGTACGATTTTTATTGTTTTCTAATAAAAATCTTATTTTCTTCCAATTTACAAAAAATTAATAGAACGGTTAGTCAAAATAAACCTTATGCAGTAAAGACAAAGTTTATTTTTGATTGTTTTTTTCCATAGAACATTCTAGAAAGACCTTCGCTACTCAATGTAGTGATGTGGTCAAGTCGAAAATTGATTTTGTCGATTGATGTCGATACGAGGAATAACTATCTTAACCCAAACAGTTATTTTTATTTATTTCGTTTTGCATTACAATATAGGTACGAGGTCGCCTTAATTCATACACGAAATTTATGGTTGTTTAAGTGGTATAAAGCGAAAATATAATCAATGTTTTAAATAGTAACATAATTATTATAATTTATTAATGACTGAGACGTTACACACAGAGTTTTACAAACAGTAGGTAATAGATTTTTTAACCTTCATAAAAAATTTGTTTCAGGTTTTCCAAAGTCACAAGCATGAAAGAGAAATGCATAGAGAGTGCGTCCTTGCGTTGTGGGAGGCCGGCCGGCAAGCTAAATCCTGATCATCCACCGGTGGATAGATGAAAACTCGTGAAATCGACACTGCACTTCCTTTCTTCAAGTTTCACGGCAAAAAATCCATTCAATTCACGAGAATCATGAGAATTTCAACATATGCGGAATATTAAAGACGAATTTTTACTATAAAACCCGAAGTTTTATTTATCTGATTCCTTCTTTAATTACATGTTGAAAATCTATATTAAATTTAAGACATCATATCATAAGTGTGCACTCTGGGCCAAACTCACTATGAAACTTGGGCATGGCCCTTTACCTATCTGTCTGTCAGTCTTGTGTGTCTATTAATTTATGGTTTAAAATGTACAGCGGTTTGTATAACAAATAAATAAATGTACTCCCAACGAGTCGTATTTATCGTATTTGAACAAAAATCGGGTATCTATCGATATCGATAAAGAATTTAAATGTAATACGTGGGGTGTCCTTGGCCGAGTAGCATTAGAGTCACGCCATTGTCAACCGTATGTCTAAAGCAATTATGTTGATAATTGCTTATATTGATTATATATCGCCATCTATAGTCAAGTAGCGAAACTAACTCGTCAATCGAATTTAGTGTGACTGTAGACCGTAAATACGTATTGTTGCTAATGCAAAATCAACCTTATTTTTAGAAAGTCAGGGTTTATTTTTTTCTGTGATGTAGTCTAATTTTGTCAAAATTTAAAACTAACAATCATACGGATTATTTCGTTGTAGTGCATATGTTAATATCGGATTATTTGTGTGAGTTTGGCGACAGCGGTTCCTATAGTAATTTTGGCGTATTGCACTTCCACTTGTTTTTTCTGTTCCGTGGGCTTGGCAGGGTCGCCATGTAATGTGGCGGGAACGGAGCGATAAATGAATAGGCGTGTAGTCAGCTCAAGAGACACTTAATGACTGTTCTTACATACACTTATACTTAATAACTAACACCACTACACCTACAAGTCCAAATGCAGTCTTCTCCTTGCTTGTTTCTTCTAATCGTATCTGCCAGAAAGCTGATCGTAAATCAATAGTTGACAGAAACCGCACGTTTTTAAGACTGTCTAATATTGTTGTAACCCTAGGCAGGGGATAAGAGTCTTTTACGGTCACCTTATTTTACTGGCGGCTGTCCAGGCACAGTCGATTCTTACCCGAAGACTCTTTTCACGAGTAATACTGGAGAACGCCATGAGCTAAATGTGGGGGTTCTATAACCTCCTTATCTAGCATATCCTGAATCTCCTTCTCTAGTTCTGCCATAATAGGAGGAGCAAATGGGTATTGTCTGTGTTTGACAGGTAAGCTGTCCCCGGTGTCAATTCTATGCTCGATCAATGATGTTCTCTACCTAAACCCTTACCAATCTCTGCTGCCATTTCCTCTAACAACTTATCCAAGCACTCTTTCTGTTGAGCCGAAAGGTCATTCCGCGAGATTACTGGTTGCTTGACGTTAATTTCCGTAATGTTAGCAATCGATTTTCCAGCCCCTATCGATAATTTAAATATTTCGACGAAATTCATGCCCAAAAGAATTTCAATATTTAAGGTACATGACGTAGAAATCTACCACGCTGTATTCACCCGAAAACTCAACAGGTAAGTGAACAACGGTATCCATTTTATGGTAGGTACCATCAGCCGTCGAGACCATTTGTTTGTCGATTTTATGTCCTGAAAGCCCCATTTTCATTATTTGTATTGCAAATCTCTGTGATATCACAGTGACGGTAGCTCCAGAATCCAATAACCCCACAAACGGCTTATTTAAAATTTTTATTTCAGCATAATATCGGTTTTCTTCACAATGTTTCTCAATGTTACAGATTTTCCCTGTTTAAAAAAACTCGAAACTGTTTGTAGCCATTGTTGCCAGTCATCCGAGGGATAACTTAGTTTTTGGAGGTTCGATCGGCTGGCATCGACCCCGAATCGTCGTCTCCCTTATCCACAGCACTACATGGGCATTTATTTGTCGTCTTCCCGAAACGTCCACATTTGTAATAGAAGATTCTCTGCTTTGGCAATTTACAATCCCTGAAGCGATGTCCTGAAGCCCTGCTGTTGAAGCGCCTTACTGTCTCGTCAGAGCAACACCTTCCTAACGCCCTAATTAATGTTAAGGTTCAACGCAGGCATCTAATGGCATGGCCGCCGACGTCACTTGCCTTCAACCTCGTGCATTGTGAACACCCAAATATATTTCTCCCGTTGCTTAAGTACTTCTACAGTTTTTTTATTCCTGCACGGACCTTATATTCCCCTACATGGTCCATTACGAGTCGGATAATATATTTATTTGGAAGAATAGCGGCTACAACCGAAGAAAGGAATAATTAAGGATCGTCGTGACTTAGAGGTTAATGACCCGAGGCAGGACATATTGGACTGAACTGAAGCAATTTAATTTGCGGTTAAGTTATTTATTAATATCATCACCCAACACTCAGGTAATAAATACAATTAAAGCGTCTATATATCGCAGGTTAGTGTATTTTATTGTTACATTATTGTATTGTGTTAGATTGAAAAAATCATTTGGTACTTTGTTACATTGTTACATTGTGTGATTAGTATTTATTTTACAGTTATTCAAAGTTTAATTCATACTTGTTAGAGTATAGTTAGCTTAAATATTTGCTACATTAATTAAACTTATATTATATAAAACTGTATCTAATTCACATAGGTATTTCTAATGTTAGCAGGTAGGTACATTCACATAATACGTTTGAGTGTTAGATATTTTGCAAGTCATTGTTATGTTCAATTATTAACTTAGGTTATTTTGAGTTAATTATTATTATTGTATTTAAGAGTAGTGTTATTAATGTGCTTGATTTGTTATTTCGTTTGCATTAAAGTTTTATAACATAAAATTAGTGAGGTTATCTTAACTTAAAGTTAACACAGAGTTAAATCGTTGTTAAAGTGTAATTAGATTTATTTATCTTAGTTTTGTGCACTAATTAACTGTTAAATCAGGAAACTGTGTTAGTAAATATAACGTTCAGGTTTAAATTGTATTGCTGTATCAATTCCAGGTTGACTGCACTTGTCTCCCAGTATGTCCGAGGAAAGGGAATTAGTCAAGAAGCGAGGAAGCTTCAAAGGTCGAGTGACTGCATTCATCAACTTCCTGGACTCACTCAAGGACAAACCCTTAACCAGTTGCGATGTTTCTGAGCTGCAGTTGCGCATTGGCAAGATGGAGTCGTTGTATGAGCAATACGATGAGGTACAGTTACGTCTGGAATGCATTGTCGAGGACATTAAATTTCAATTTTCGGAACGGTCTGAATTTGAGTCTCTTTATTATAAATCCTTGTCCAGAGCGCAAAATATTATGACCGACTATAATAGGGATAATAAATCGATGGATAGTTGTAAAAGTACTCGCTCTAATGTACATAAGCCAGTTAAGTTGCCAACAATTCAGTTACCTAAGTTTAGCGGTTTATATTCGAATTGGCTAGAATTTCGTGACACCTTTAGCAGTCTCGTCCATTGCAATGACAAAATTGACGAAATTAACAAATTTCACTACTTGAGAGCATCTCTTGAGGGTTCTGCTGCGGTAGTTATCAATTCTATTGGATTTTCTTCAAGTAATTATTCTGTGGCATGGCAGCTGTTATGTGATCGGTTTGACAACAAAAGATTACTTATACAGAATCATGTGTCGGCTTTATTTCACATTGAAAGCATCGTTAAGGAGTCTTCTGTTGCATTGAAAGCCTTAGTAGATTTGCTAAACAAGGACCTTAGAGCATTAGAGTCATTAGGGGAGCCGGTCAAGCATTGGGATACCTTATTGATTTACATTGTCACTCGCAAGCTTGATCAAAAGACCTTTCGTGAGTGGGAAGAGCACAAAGGTAGGTTAGACAAAGATAGCAAGATTACCTTTGAAGAATTTATGACGTTCCTGCGTAATCGAGCTGATCTTATTGAGACCTTAGAATTATCTCGCAATAATTATTCCCAAACTCCGAATAAATCGTGTCCTAAGATCAAGTCTATGGTAGCTACACACACGCTTAACAATAACCACAATAATGCCGAAATGTCTCGCAAAGTGTGTCCTAAATGTAACAACGATCACTCACTAATTAATTGTCCACAGTTTCTTGCACTTAATAATGACGCTCGACTCAAACTACTACCCACTTTTAAGATTTGTTTTAACTGTTTTAGGTCGGGTCATTATGCCAATAAATGTAAAAAACCGGGTTGTAAACTATGCAAGCGCAGGCACAATACACTAGTTCACACTGATAGTAAATGCACTGTTGTGAATACAATAAATAATGATTCTAATAACTTGTCAGCATCCTCATCTTTGTCGTCTGCTACCACGGACACGAATAACGTGGCATTGTCAGCAAACATGTCATCATCCCGTGATCATACGCAGCGTGATGTGTTGTTGTCCACAGCTCAGGTCAAACTGCGGGACAGCAATGGCGGAGTGCATACCGTTCGCGCGGTTCTCGACAGCGGCAGCACCGGTTATGCAGACAATTAAAGTTAGTTACACGACATGTAAACAAATGTATACTTGGCATAAATAATGTTACTTCGCACGTAGGCAAATTGTGTCGTGTCACGATAACATCGATAGACGATAGTTTTACTTTCGATCTTAATTGTTTTATTTTGCCGTACATTACAAGTAATGTTCCGTGCCGTGAAGTAATTAGTTCGGATTTCGATATTCCGGCGAATATCACTTTAGCAGACCCTACATTTTGCAAGCCCGCTGATGTTGATATGCTCATCGGTGCTGATCTCTTTTGGGATTTGTTAGGATCACAAAGACTAAAGTTAGGTACAGGGAAACCTGTCTTATATGAAACTCGTTTAGGGTGGATAGTTTCTGGTCCAATCAGTCAGAATTATATTTCTTTGGGACCTGATAATTTAAAATGTAGTTTTTCTGCAACTGTTTCTGATTGTAACACAAATAATTTGGAACACCTTAGGTCGGACTTAACAAAGTTTTGGCAGTTGGAGGAGGTGAACACAAAATCTTCTGCTACTTATATGCCAGAAGAAAAGTCATGCGATGATCATTTTGTTAAAAATACGACACGATTGTCTGATGGTCGGTTTTGTGTTCGCATGCCTCTTAAGAAAGATCCTTCAATGTTAGGTGATTCGTTTAAGAAAGCTACACATTGTTTGCAATCTTTAGAGCGTAGATTAAAGGTTAAACCTGATTTCAGTAGGATGTATCATGACTTTATGTTAGAGTATGAGACACTTGGTCATATGACTAATGTTGACAAAAACATTTTTTGTCCTGGTTATTTTATTCCGCATCACGGTATATTACGTGAGTCGAGTAGTACAACCAAACTTCGTGTTGTATTCAATGCAAGTTGTCCCACTTCGACGGGAGTATCCTTCAATGATTTACAGATGGTCGGGCCAACTGTACAGGATGACCTACTGTCTATACTTCTTCGGTTCAGATGCCACAAGTACGTTTTAGCTGCAGACGTGGAGAAGATGTATAGACAGATTAGAGTACACCCGTCGGACAGGCACTTACAGCAGGTTGTTTGGCGTGACAATGTTGGTGACCCTATTAAGGTTTACGAACTCAACACCGTCACTTACGGTACGGCTAGTGCTCCGTTTCTTGCCACACGATGTCTCAAACAAATAGGACTCGAATGCTGCAACCCTAAGATCTCTGCAATCATCACACATGATTTTTATGTGGATGATCTGCTAACCGGTTGTGATGATTTAGACGAAGCTAAATTCATTCGCGCTCAAGTGACCAAAGAACTAGCGCCGGCATGTATGCCACTGAGAAAGTGGAAGTCGAATGAGCCACAATTGGTGTCGGATGCTGTTTCTGACTCATTCGACTTAAACATTGGGTCGAATGAGCCTGACAAGTTACTTGGTCTTGGTTGGTATGTCAACTCGGATGAGTTAGGGTTCCCTATAAAATTGAGTAACCCATCAGCTGGCTATACGAAACGTGATTTGTTGTCCGTGATTGCGAGAATATTTGATCCAATAGGTTTATTGTGCCCTATTGTGGTCTCCATGAAAATACTTTTACAAAAAGTGTGGTTGGATAAGTTCTCATGGGACCAACCACTGCCTATTCAGATTAGTAAACAGTGGGATATCGTAGTTAAATCATTACCTCTTTTAAATCATTTACGTATTCCGCGAATTGTGCTTTGCAATTTATATAAGGAGGTAGAACTCCATGTATTCACGGATGCGTCAGAGTCTGCGTACGGTGCTTGCGTTTACATTCGCAGTATCAATGACAAAGGTGACCCTTTGGTTCGTTTATTAATGGCTAAAAGTCGAGTAGCTCCCATCAAGCCCACAACAATTCCGCGGCTGGAGTTGTGTGGTGCAGTCGTCGGTTCTAGGCTTTATGAAAAGGTGGCGACATCACTTCGGGTGACTATCAGTCGGGTCTACTGTTGGACTGACTCGACTATCGTGTTGGGCTGGTTACAGATGTTTCCTACCAAACTTCAGCCGTTTGTGCGAAATCGCGTTGCTGAAGTTTTGGATAAGGCGGGTAACTGTACCTGGAGACACGTCCCAACCGATCAAAATCCCGCAGACCTAATATCTCGTGGCGTGGATATTAGTGTTCTGCGCGATTTAAATATATGGTGGTCAGGGCCGGAGTTTTTACAATTGGACCCGTCTGAGTGGCCTTCTCAAGTCAAGTACTTAGGACAAGATACTTTACCAGAGACTCGACCTCAAGTAGTTTTGAATACAATAATTTCTGAAACTAGTGAAGCATTCATTGATTTTACCCGATTTTCTAATTATTCACGTCTTATACGCTCTGTAGCTTATTTGTTACGATTCATTAAGTCATGCAAGAGACAGTTTCCTAAAACTATTTATTTAACACAGGATGAGTTGCAAGATGCACTCACTGTTGTCATTCGTATATGTCAATTAGAATCATTTCCTGAATACAAATTACTTTTAAATAAAAAGAGCTTACCTCAGAAGAGCGCCCTTCTAAAATTTAATGTTTATTTAGATGATAAAAAAGTAATGCGAGTAGGAGGACGTCTCGATAATTCAAATTTCATATATAATAAAAAGCATCCTTGTTTATTACAGTCCACACATCAATTTACAAAATTATTATTTCATTATGAGCATCAAAGGCTAATGCATGCTGGCCCACAATTATTGTTAGCTTCTATTAGGGAATCTTATTGGCCTATAGGGGGCCGCAACTTGGCGAAGTACTGTTATCATAAGTGCGTTCTGTGTTGTCGTATGAAGGGTAAAGTAGTAGCGCCAATTATGGGTAACTTACCTCAAGAACGGCTTCGTCCAGGTTATCCCTTTGAGAGCACGGGCGTCGATTACGCCGGCCCTATCATGTGTGCTAGTCGTCAAGGTCGTGGATGCAGGTTGGTAAAGGTGTATATCGCAATCTTCATATGCTTTACGACAAAGGCCATTCATTTGGAACTTGTTGACGATTTAACTAGTAAAAGTTATTTATTGGCTTTGCATCGATTTATTTCTCGTAGAGGCAAACCCGTTGATATATTTTCAGACAACGGTACCTCATTTGTCGGCGCATACAACGAACTTTCTAAGTTTTTAAATTTTACTAGTTCGTCCTTGAGTGAAGATGCAGTGAAAGATGGAATTAAGTTTCATTTTATTCCCGCGTATACCCCACATTTCGGAGGACTCTGGGAGGCAGGTGTAAAGTCAACAAAGTACCACCTTCAGCGAGTGTTGGGAAATTGTAATTTGACCTTCGAAGAGCTTTACACCGTACTAACTAAAATTGAAGCCGTGCTGAATTCTCGTCCACTAACGCCGTTATCTTCAGATCCTGCTGATTACACGCCGCTCACGCCAGGTCATTTTCTCATTGGGCGACCTCTTGTTTCCTTGCCGGAACCTGATCACCAGGATTGCTCTTCCAACCACCTGTCTCGTTTCCAACGAATTGAGCAATTACGCCAACACTTCTGGAGCAGGTGAAGTAAGGAGTATGTTGCAGAGTTACAGCTGCGGACCAAGTGGCGTTCCTCCAAGGATGGCCTGACCACAAACACGTTAGTCGTGATTAAGGAGGATAATCTCCCTCCTCTGAAGTGGAGCTTGGGACGGATTGTGGCTGTCTATCCAGGAAAGGATGGCATTGCTCGCGTAGCTGATATACGCACGTCTACTGGAGTTGTTCGAAGAGCATTTAATAGGATATGTCCGCTGCCGTTGTCTTCGGGATAATTTGGTTGAAACCGTTGTTTTCAACGCCCGGGGGCATGTTGAAGCGCCTTACTGTCTCGTCAGAGCAACACCTTCCTAACGCCCTAATTAATGTTAAGGTTCAACGCAGGCATCTAATGGCATGGCCGCCGACGTCACTTGCCTTCAACCTCGTGCATTGTGAACACCCAAATATATTTCTCCCGTTGCTTAAGTACTTCTACAGTTTTTTTATTCCTGCACGGACCTTATATTCCCCTACACCTATAGTTCCAGCATTTCGAAGGTGGTGCTTCCTTATCATCTCTGGCTGCCAGCTCAGTCACATCTTTATTTTTTGATATTTCCGCAGTACCTCCCTTGTATGCTAAATCTCTTTCTAGAGAGTGTTCGCTAGTACTAGGTTCCTTGAAGTTATCATAGCTCAACTTAGTGCGTTCAACTATTCTCAGTACTGATGTTAACTCACTCACTGAATCAAAGGTGTCTCGACATATTGCTTGCTGAAAGTAGGGTTGTAGATTTCTTCTGAGTACCATAAATTTTTGAGTTTCAGGAATGGGAGTCGGTAGACGATTAAACATATTCTGCATAATGGCGATATAAATTAGAACACTTTCTTACCTGCTTTGAGTCCTCCGTTTAACCTCCTCCAAGAGCTCTTCTTGATAGTACGGTTGCTGAAATGTGTCCAACGGTAGCTTCACTAATTGAGTCCAATCTGATACTGCACCTTTATTGGCCCTAAACCATATTAAGGCTTCCCCTTCGAAGAAATCTATGGCATATCGAAACAAGTCTTCCTCGGCAGCATTCCGTGCTTTTTTAAGCTCCTCAATTCTTTCCAAAAACGCGTTCACCCCTACGGTGCCCTTTCCACTAAATTTGATACCCCAATCCTTAATGGGAACTAACTTTCGTTTGTGGAAATTATTGTCAAATGTAGAAGACCTTTGTAGACCTGGGAGACGTGAAGAAAAATCAGGTCTCTCTGCGGCTGTGTGTAGTCTGTCCGAATCGTCAACATGAGGCTGTGTGGCACGATCCCGATGCAATACCGTGTCCCGCTTTGGAACGGCAGTTTTCCCAGGGTTCTGGCACTTTTCCAATTGTTCCATTATGTGTACAGCCTCATCACCCAATGATTTTTGTAAAATGTCTTTGTCATGCTCGGATATAACATCGTCCTCCTCATCCTCCTCTTGTTCAAGCTCCTTTAGCGACGTTGTGGCATCCTGAATATTCTTCAGCAATGTCACATGTTTCTCCACGTCACGGGACTCCAAGGGCATAATGAGTTTAGCACGGTTTGATAAGTGTAACAAACGAGAGCGTATGCGTCTAAGAAGCGAGCGATCAGGGCTTTGTAATACCTCTGTTATGAGTGTAATTACCTCCGCTAATTTCTTCTCGCTAATTACTATTTCCTTACCCGGGTTATTTATGCAAGGTGTAGGAACCTTGAAGGAAATGGTTGACTCACCCGATTGTTCTCGAACGAAAATCTGCCGCAAGAATTCACGCATAGTCGCCATGGCCCTACAATCAAAAATTCCTCGACACGCCAGCTCAAACTCAAGTTCATCTTTATGCAGTGCATTAACATCCATTTTTAAACACAACAACAGTAAACAAAACAAGATGTAAAGTAAAGAAAAGTAAGTTTATAAGAAACTATTTTAGGTTTCTGTTTTAACCACAGTAATAGGTATGTACAACAAAATATGCGAAACTCGCGAAATCTAGACACACGGTAGTGTGTCCGCCAAGTTCGAGCAAACAAAGCGACACAGCACCGTGGGTTATATTACACGAACCATTTCGGGCCAATTTCGACACCCTATAACTCGAAACATATTTTATCTACGCATATGAAATTTCGAGTGTCTGTAGACATTCCCTTAATTGTCTAGAATACAAAATTTCATTATTCTATCTATAGTAGTTCTTGAGATATTGACGTCAGAAAATCGCAATTTTTACTATACACTCACTGACTCATCAAAAACCTAAACCACTTCCAATGGTCGTACTGACTTGAAATTTGGCATGGAGATAGGTCTTAAGGTCAAAGTAAAGAGAAAAATCTGAAAACGGCCAAGTGTGAGTCGGTTTTAAAAATAGCGAAGGTGTAACTTTGTTCTACTATGAAGTCATAATGAACTCAATGGGTCTATCTTCCAATGGTCGTATCGACCTGAAATTTGGTTCGAAGGTTTGTCTTTAGGTTAAAATAAAGTAAAAATCTGAACACGGCCAAATGTGAGTCAGTTTCGAAAACAACGAATGTGTTATTTTGTTCTACTATAAGTAGGTATGGAGTGGAAATGAAATAAGACTTATTTAAATTTAGATACATACCAATTCAAGACAATACATGTTTGTCTTAAAGACAATAAATTGTTAACCACTCTGTGTGTGTCTGTTGCGGGAACCGAACCCGCGATTTACGAAGTGCAAAGTAGATCACTAGGTACACCGGGTGCGCTAATTCAGTCAAACATCAATGAAAAGACCATGTTTTTCTCGCGTAGTCTAAATAATTTCTAATTGTACAACTAATAAAATCGCATATTCAAGAATATGGAAACCATTAATACACTAAGATGGAATTATATATACTACTGCCCATCTCACCCTCCGATACGCCACGGGATGAAATGGGATGGTGTACGTCTAGCGCTACATACTAGACCACCAATTATAATACCTACTGGTAGGTAGGTATTAACAAGTTTTTAGTTATCTATGTAGGTAGCGTACTTACAAACAGAATAAAGTACGTTATTGATGTGTGTAATTATATGTAAGTAGGTACATAAAGCAAAATAGATAAAAAAATAATAAAGAACCTACACCTAACAAAAATAAATGAAATCCCATCAAAAACATAAATGTAAAAGGCTGCCAAGTTGGCCTGCAATGTGTCAAGTATATAATTTTCTATTAAAACTTGCCAAGTAATATCATTGAAAAGTATTGAAAATAATGAATGTTATCAGGAAACTGCTAAAAAACCGGTGTGCGTTTCTCTGACTATTATAATTTTAGGTATTTCTTTGTGACGTGATACTTATTCAAAATCTACCTTAAAAACTACTGTAAAACAAGTGTGCATTCTTTTGACTATTTTTGATTTGAGTTGTTTTTATGGAACTTGGTACTTATTTAGATTTCACTTCTTTTATAGGCTTTTTTTTTTTTTTTTTGGTAGAGATCTTTGCAGTTAGCCTGAGCGCAGGCTTTGACTGCTTCACCGGACTTTTGGCGAGGACCTTAAGGCCTCCAGCCAGAGCAATATGAAAAAACTAACTACGTCAGCAACGTCCACTAAGGGGGCACCCCCTGCGGGGTTCGGACCTCGACTTAGTGCGTTGCTAACAATCTTAATAGAGCAAATCAACCAGCGGTTTGAAATTATAGCGTTTGATTTGTTTGGACCCTTAACTACGACACCGACCGGAAAGAATTGGATTCTTATCATCGAAGATGTCACAACTGGCTGGGTAGAACTCTTTGCCCTGCAGACAGCAAGTGCTGAAGCCTGTGCTACGGTCCTGATTGACGAAGTGTTCCTTCGCTATGGTATACCCAGGCGTATTCACAGTGATAACGGCCCTCAGTTCGTTAGTGCAGTAATGCAAAAGTTAACGCACTGCCTTGGGATAAAACACTCACTCACTCCGGTTTATCATCCATGCGCCAACCCGGTAGAGAGAAAAAATCGAGATTTGAAGACCCAATTAGGTATTCTAGTCCAGGATGATCATCGTTCTTGGGAAAACAAGCTGGCGTATGTTCGCTTTGCTATGAATACTGCGCCTAGCCTAGTAACTGGGCATACTGCCGCATATCTCACTTTCGGTAGAGAACTCCGAACTCCAGACGATATTGCACATAACTTCAAGCAAATCGTAGTCTCTGAAAACTTCGTACCAGAAATCACCCCGAAGTTACTCATGATGGCTAATACCCTGGAGAGAGTACGTGAAGTCCGAGAAGATAAAGAAGAGCAAAGGAAAAGGTATGCCGACAAAGCGCGACGGCCAGATCCTGGGTATCAGCCCGGAGATTTAGTTCTTGTGACGACGCACCCGGTTAGCAAGGCAGCTCGAGGGGAGAGTGCTAAATTCGCTCCACGACGAGATGGACCATATGTTGTTAAGGAACGCCAGGGAGCTACCTCTTACATACTAGCAAAACCCGATAACCCAGAACAGGTCGCGGGAACATATCATACCTCAGCCCTTGTTTCTTATAGTGGTGATAGTGATTCACTGCCGCCGCCTGTTCGTCCCTTGCGTAAACGAGGACGACCGAGGAAAGCTGCTAGTCAGCAGCCCTGTCAAAGTATTCGTCCACGTGGTCGACCAAGGAAGGTAGCCGATTAGCAAACAGGATTTTTTACACTTTACAACGACACCAGATCCTGATCATAACGTCGGGACGTCTTCCTGATCAGAGGGGGAGACTGTAGCGAAAACCAATACAAACAAAGCCCAAACAAGGAACAAACTGCAAGAGTTGACACCTTACCTCGATAGATGGCGTTGGCGTCGAATTAGATCGCGCAATGGTTTCGTTACACGCGGAAACGTAAAGTCTTCTTTTAACTTTGTGTAGAATAACTTATCGCTTAACGTTAGGAGCAATTCAGTGTGCACGATACCGGGCCTCTGCATTGTGATTTAATTAGTTAGTTCCATAAGTAATTGTACTACAGGGTACACGATACCGGGTCCCTGTCAGTTTAGCGCTGTCTTTCTCTCACCTATTGTAACGTGGTTAATAAAGTTGATTTAATTCACACCAACGGGGTTTTCTTCCGCTACAGTAGTGTATTTTTTTATTTAATTTATTTTTTTAATTGAAAATTATTAATTTAATTTAATAAAAAAAAATATATAAATAATTAAATATAAAAAAATAAGTTGTTTAGTAATTTAATTTAATAATTGTTTATTAATTTAATTATTTTAATTTAATTAATTCATTGAATTTTTAATTAATTAATTAACATGCGCACGAAGCACAGTATACAATAGCTTACTATTACAAAAAGTGTCGTGACAACTTTTCGTAAGATTTTTTTCCGTCTAGCCCCCTTTCTCAACGAGCGATAAGGAACTTCGTTCCAAAAACGAAATGTAAAATGAAAATATTGCAGACTTAATGAACAGACAGAAATAATGCAGACCACATCTATGTCTCTTTGTTTCTTAGATAGATCCTGAAGATGAACCGTGAGCAGGTCAGCCTTATTTAAAAGACCAGCAATATTTTGATGCAAGATATTTATGCTGTTAAAGGCGATAAAAATAATTTGAGTGGGACGACTCATTTGTATTACTAGATGAGCTTTTTAATAAATTAATATTTGTGCTAGTGTAGCCATCAGAATGTACATCTTTTAAAAGTTTTTATTTGGAATTATATACTGTCTCCAAATCAAGGATGAAGTCTTGCAAATCCAAAATAATTTGCATAAAGCCTTTGTTATTAAGGTGCCCATATCGCTGGTTATATGTATCCCATGTATATGGAAGATTTAAATTTGAGTCTAAGACAAGCGCGTAATTGTATGTATCAGCATCCAGATAAATCAAATTATTAAAGGTTTCCACTCTGTTGTTGAACATAATATTGGTCTTGTCCATGTACTTAAATGTAGGTAAACAAATTACAAAGTTAGTGTGATTGAGTGCTATTAACATTTCACGAATATAGGTTACAAGTTCTATGTAATTATGGGTTTTCCTAAAATCCTCCTCTCCAATAAAAATTACACAATAATCTGCTTGAGTGAAGTTTTGAACTTTTTTATCTATATTATTTAATAAATGTTTAATTCCACATTTAGGGGTACGGTAATGACACATATTATGCTTATTTATATGAGTTTGAAGCGTCATAATGCGACTTCTTTCTTCCATCGTCAAGTTTTGAGATGAAGCCATATCACATAACAAAACAAGTCCGGTAAACACGCGCGAATGGTCGTAAACAGTAGTAAAAAAAACACGGAGAAAACACAAGCAGCAGCTATCAACACACAGTGAGATGCGACTAACATCCCCAAAACAGTTAACATATATATTGGCATCTCGTTACTGCAAGATCCTAATTGGTTAAAGTCACATGGGGGCGGAGCTTCGCCTGCGTCGCTCACCAAACAAAAATTTTATAAAAGTGATAAGGCTTGGTTGTCCCCGATTGTACGTAAGGGTACGAACGATTTTTTCTAACGCTGAAAAACGATTTAATAAATTGTCGATAATTGAAACTTGTTTTTCCCGAAGATGCACAGTCGATACTAATACAGGAGATTTACGAGTCTCGGCCTCAACAACCTTCTGCTCGTCATAAGTAACGCTGTCAATACAAGATGGCGATGTCTCGTGCGGCTCGGATAACCATCGTGGTCCCGCCCACCATAACGAGTTGTGAAAAAGTTCACTTGGAAATTGGCCTCGCGAACAAACATCTGCAGGATTGTCTGCAGAGGACACGTGATGCCAAATTTAATAGCTGTTATTTCTTGAATATGACTCACGCGATTGGCAACGAAAGTAAGTAAGATGAAGCAACCAAGAGAGTGTAACAGTGGAATTGGACCACAACAAGACAGCTGAAATAGGAATACGAGACAGATAAGATTCTGTAACGAATTTTTACAGATCTAAAAGTAAAACTGCGGCGCAGAGTTCAAGACGTGGCAATGAGGTACGTTTTAATGGCACCACGCGAGCTATTGAACAAACGAAATGAACGTAAGAATTGTTATCTACGTCTGTTACTCGTAAATAAATGACCGCGCCATATGCAGTTTCCGAACTGTCGCAGAACCCGTGTAGCTCGTAGGATTGTGAATCAGTACGAGTGACTCTACGCGTAATTTTTCAGTGTTGCAACTGAGAAAAGGACAATGGCGAACTCCCATACAAATTTTTGTTGACATAATTTTGTTGCGTCTACTAATAAAAAAAATCTTAAAATATAGAATTTAGATATAGAGTTTGGATTTCTGAACAATATTGTCTTAAGGTTCACTGATGAACGAAGTCACGATTAAAAGATATTTAAGTTTTAAAGAATTTGAGGTTAGGTGTCTTGTCATTTAAAATACATAATAGAAATTCAGTTATTTATTAGTGAAATGAATGGGCTCCTGTAAGCAATTAATTACTTTTGCTCGACCTTGCATTTTCATAACAGAAATTCGTAGGAAATATGTTGAAAAAGTAAACCTCGCGAAATAGTCACTAATGTTTTATAAGATTTAGAGCGGTTATTTCATAGTTATTTCTATAGATATAATTAAACTAGGTTTCCCTGGTATCGCTTTGATAATATAGCGAGTAATAATCAAAGGTATCTTTTAAAATCTTTAATCCTGACAGAATATGTTAATGTTTTCTTGTAGACTTTCTTGTTATATTGTTAAATGTACAAAATCCTATAAAATAGCTGCCGACTGCATGAATGAAATAAAAAACAGCATTAATTCTAAAAGGGGATTGTCAAAGAAATTAAACAACATTATATGTTTAATTATATTTTTTGATTATCTATTTTCATCCTCCCTAATCACGATATCATCCAGGAAACCAGCCGGTGTTGAGAGGCGACTTCCCATCGTGAAAAACAAATCTTTTACACGCAATAAAATCCAAAGTAAGGAGTAGAATCGGAAGTTCGCAGCAAAATGTCGTCGTAAGTGGTAGGTATTCGGAATCCTTTGGCAAGCACACGTCACAGGAGATAAGTCGAAAGTCCATAAGCAGTCCAGATCAACTTATCAATGAGAAAATAATAGAAATAACAACATTAATAGATACAACAATAACAGGAGTAACGAACGTTTGAATTGACAGATCACAAACAACGTCAATTGTCATAACTCAAAATGTCACATTGATTGTATCCGTTGTTGTTGCCATGCTGGAATGAAGTTTACCCGTGAGTTTACGTAATATTATTTTGATTTCATTTACTTATATCGGTAATGTTGGGAAGAAATAATATGTCTTCAGATTATTCTTGTTCATAAAACTTCAATATATTCTAAAAAAGCAGCTTTTATAGTTTACTAGTGAAATATATTACAATGACTTAGTTTAGATTTAACTTTCTGTCATGGCAACACTCAAACTACAATTTAATCAATTGTATTTCCAATTTAAAATATTTTTTTCATAGACTTAGACGCTATTTAAATAAAGCTTGATAAAACGTAACTAATTATTTCATGTAAGTCTGTAATGATGACGTTGTTAGACGCATAAGAATTACATCAACAATTATTTCGCCATTGTCCTTTCTCCTGCTATTTGTTCCATGTACTGACGACCGTCAGGGGGAACGTCATCCCACCCGGTACCGATAATCCAAAGCTTTTGGATTAAGCTTTTAACATGTATTGTCAAGAGGGATAAGAATCCTAACGGGTCTCGGTTGGTCGTAGGTCGGAATCAGTTGAGGGATCCCATTTGAGTCCCAACACTTTGAAGGAAGCCGGTTCAGCTTTATCTAACGATACAGAATCAGTGGAGCAATCTTCAGGTGGAAGATCCGATAGAAGACGATTGTCATTTGACACCCACTTCCGAAGATGAAAACCTCCCCTTTTAAAAAGAGCGATAAGTTGTGTTTTTGTTCTTTGTGCAGTGGCGAAGTCCTGACTACCGCTGACGACATCATCGATGTAGGTGTCCGACAAGATTACACTCCTGGCGAGCGGGTAAGAATCCCCCTCATCATCAGCAAGCTGTCGCAAAGTACGGCAAGCAAGATAGGGGGATGAAGAGATGCCATACGTGACCGTATTCAGACGAAACTCTAAAAGAGGTTTGCTAGGCGAAGCTCTCCAGAGAATTCGCTGATAGTCACGATTGCCACCGAAGAGTATAATCTGTCGGTAAATCTGACGAACATCTGCCATGAAAACGACGTAAATGGAAATTCGAATAACCCAAATGGTGTTGTGATGGCGGTCTTAGGGATGTCGTCGAGACTGACAAGTATCTGATTATATGCTTTCTCTAGATCAAGAGTGCTGAAGACTTTACATCCAGCTATACTATGAGTGAAGTCATGGATATGCTTAATCGGATACCTGTCAGGTACGGTACGGGCATTTAACTTACGATAATCGCCGCAGGGACGCCAGCCATTGTTTTTTTTTGGCGCTAGATGCAGCGGTGATGCCCACGGGCTTTCCGAAGGTCTAGCTGTACCAAGGGTCAGCATAGACTGGAACTCTTTTTGGGCAACTTTTAGTTTATCCGGTGCTAAACGACGAGGTGGAGAACAAACTGGAGGGCCTGGTGTCGTGCGTATGTGGTGTACTGTTTTGTGTGGTGTGCAGTGTGGCTTACCAGCTGGTCGAGTAATTTCCGGGAACTCGCTAAGAATTTTATGATACCGAGTCTCACCAGTCACGACTTTAACAGAAGAAATATTATTACAATTAGCTATAGCGGCAATGGTCGAAACAGATGTTAAATTATCAATAAGGCGTTTGTTACGACAATCAACCACAAGATTATAAAAGTTTAAAAAATCTACACCTATTATAGGCTTCGTGACATCAGCTACAGTGAAACGCCATTGAAAGGTTCTGCGTAAACCAAAATCTAAACTTAAATTTATACAACCATATGTAGCTATGCTAGAACCATTAGCTGCACATAAACTGTAGTCCGTACGAGCACGACGATCGTGAAGCGCTGACCGTAGGAACACGCAGAGGTCGCTCCCTGTGTCGACCAGGAACTGCGACTTCGAAGATCGGTCAGTAACAAACAGGCGACCAGAAGCAGGCAAAGGGCAATCGTAGGTCGCCATTACCGACCGCCCTTGAAGTTTTCCGCCTTGTAGTCGCAGGGCCGGATGCACTTGTTGGCTTTTTCTCCGAACTTGTTGTGATACCAACAATTGGGGAACTTCTTGTAATTTTGATTGAGAGCGCTGCCTCGAACTGCTGCGATTGTTTCTGGTAGAACGGGAACGTGAACGGCTGTTCCGAGTTGACATCTGCTGGAACTGTCGACAAAGCTCAGCTATCTCCCTTGTTAGTTCGGTCAGCCCTAAACTAGGGACCGTGTCGTTTACGACGGCGATCTTCGGAGTTTTCGTAGCCAGGTCATTCACTCTATCAGCTACGTCAGCCAGATCCTCGAGAGAAGCTGCCCCTGGTTGACCCGCGAGCACAGTCTGGATGCCATATGGTACGCGACTAACCCATATCGTCCTGAGGAAGTCGTCAGGAACGTTTGAGCCTGCCAGGCTTTTCAAGTGGCGAAGAAATTGTGATGGCTTGCGGTCGCCAAGCTCCTCATGCATTAATAATTGCTTGATTTTTTTTTCGTTAGAGGCGGTGAGTCGCTTGATTAGCTCGGTCTTCAGCTTCTCATACTTGTGTGTGATAGGCGGGCTAATAATTATATCCTTTACCTCTCTGGAGTATTGGTTATCGAGGTATCCGATGACATAATTAAATTTTGTAACATCGCTAGTTAGTAGTTAGGCAAACCAAATCTCTGGCTCTTCAGCCCAAAACGGGGGCACTCGTACAAAATTCAAAATTCAAAAATTCTTTATTCAATATAGGCTACACAGTAGCACTTATCGAACGTCAAACAATACAAACAAAAATAGACAGCACCCTAAGGGTCGGTTCATATCCGGCGGAAGCGCACCACGCACCACCAGCCGCGCAACGCCAGAACAAACAAACACGCAATGAGACATCCAACCCCCACACCTGACGCGCTAACGCAACATCAGTTGAGTGTGAAAGGCTGAACGCCCCACCACGCATCCGCCCGCCCCAGCGCCAAGCGACCGACAATACGCGACGCGCCCCCCGCCAGAGATGAACCGACCCTAAATCGCCCACCCTTCACCGCTTCCTAAGTGCTTCGGCCGAGGAGAAGAAACGGCGCAACAAACTCCCCAGTAGCACGCTGCCTTTACAATAAAACTGAATATAATTAAGGGACCGCGCCAGATAAACAAGTGTTTGAGGTACTAAGAAATATAAAAGTATAATATATATAATATAAAAGTTCAGACACTGATCTTATCCAAGGTCAACAGAACGACCAGTCACCGCAAGCAGCACCCGTTCACGAGTATGACGCAAGGGTCAGCCATCCCCTCCCTCGCCATATTAGAGGGAAGGAGGAGACCCGACCCAAAACGCCACCGCAGGCAGTGACAACTAAGGGAGCATGACGAAACTGTTGCCGGCTTAAACAAATATAAAGCAAAACAGGAAATCCTCAAACACTGATTTACTGCACTGTCCCTTATCACAATAAAATGAGTGGATACATAATTAAATTCTATAATTAATATAATTATACATTAAAAAAATACCGAACAAATATCGTTCATTGGACATTTGTAGGTACACCATACCTACATTTGTATAATCGTACTAACAATAAAATAAAAATAGGTAACAAATATTACATACGAAATGTATGCCTATCAACGTAAGGATGAATAAAACTGTTATAAATCCATACAGAACCGTCTTGTGTCTATCACGGCGACCAACAATGTTTATCATTTAAATAATCATTAATTGAGTAGTAAGCTTTTAAACATAGCTTATTTTTAATTGTGCATTTAAAAGAGTTAAAGGGCAACTCTAACAAACTAATAGGAATTTTATTGTAAAAGCGAATACCAAGCCCCACAAATGAATTGTGTACCCTATGAAGGCGATGTGATCTAGAACATAACTTATGCCTATTTCTCGTATTTATACTATGGATGTCACTGTTCTTGGCATATAAGTGAATATTTTGTCTTATAAATAATATATTTGCAAAAATGAATTGAGACGCTACAGTTAAAATACCTATCTCCTTAAATCGCTCCCTAAGAGTAACTCGAGAACCTAGCTGGTAAATGGATCTAACAGCTCGCTTTTGTAAAATAAAAATGGTTTCTAAATCCGCCGCTTTACCCCACAACAATATGCCATAGGACATGATGCTGTGGAAGTAGCTAAAGTAAACAAGACGAGCTGTGTCCACATCAGTGATCTGTCTTACCTTCCTAACGGCGTAAGCAGCGGAGCTAAGCTTACTCGCGAGGCACGAGATATGTGCCGACCATAAAAGTTTACTATCTAGAGTTATTCCCAGAAACACTGTTGATTCTACGGTGTCTAGCACTTCATTATTAATAATTATATTAGGGCCAAGATTTTTTACGTTAGGCATGGAAAATTTTACGCATTTGGTCTTCTTCGCGTTTAAAACTAAGTTATTAGATGAGAACCAATGCATAACCTTAACAAGTGCAGCATTTATCTCATTAAATTCGTGTCTATTCCTATCTACTTTAAAAATTAAAGAGGTGTCATCTGCAAACAGCACGACGTCACATATGCCTTTTAAAAAGAACGGTAGGTCATTAATATAAACTAAGAACAAAAATGGACCTAATATTGACCCCTGGGGCACACCTAGCTTCACTGGTAGTCCGGTTGACCTATCACCATTGACATCGACGCATTGTAGTCGATCACATAAATAAGAGTTAATTAAACTAAGTGCTCTATTCCTTATTCCGTAATGCTCGAGTTTGCGAATACGAGTACCATGATGAACGCAATCAAATGCCTTGGAAAGGTCACAGAACACCCCATTGCGTTCTGCGAGCTCTCCCAGGCACTATAAACATGCTTTAGTAAAGCTACACCAGCGTCCGTAGTTGAACGTCCTTTAGTAAAACCGTATTGCTCGCTGTGTAAGAGATGTTTCATATTAAAATGAATTAAAAGTTGTTTCAACATCAATTTCTCAAAAATTTTACTGAATGCGGGAAGGATCGATATTGGCCGAAAATTACAAATTTCGTTTTTATTACCTGATTTAAATAGAGGTATAACTTTACTACATTTCATAAGGTCAGGGAAGATACCTAAATCGACGTACGCCGACTTTAAAAACATTTCTGGGGTGTATCGACATCTTCCCATCACTAGTGCTAGGTGGCGATGACGTTGTCGCGCCTCGTGCGTTTTTAAACATGTCCCCTTCTTTGTTCTTCTCGGGGTCACCAGTATGGTTACGTGTGTGTAAACGGTTAGTCTGGAGTAATTAACTAGAAAAACTCACTCGTATTGTTCGATGATTTATTGTCACACACAACACAAAGTTCAGAAGGCACAATAGGGAAGCGTTCACAGGCACAAGCTTAAGCGCAGTATAGATAGCGAATAGCGGAAGGATGAAAGTGAAGGAATGATACACATACACAGATGAAATGATAGTGAAAAAAAAGCGTAAGAAACAACAAGCCAATTTGCCGCGTGTTTATAAAATTGAGGCGACAAGCGTGCGCTCCGCGTCAAGGTGTGAACCTGACTGGTTTGACCCGGCGCGGTCAAGAGGCATGCGCCCGCGCATCAGTAGCTAGGCGTATATGGCTATTGACAATTGTACTGTTGTTGATCGTTAGTGATGAGGGTTTGATCGATAGTGAACTATCGATAGAAAATTTATCGACCGACTGGTAAAAGAATATTTATATGTGATGGTGATTAATATTTTTTTATTTGTGTGTAGATATAAAATATACACCGTGAAAATTTAATGGTTGTTTTCCCGCGGCAGGATGATTAGCCATCAGTAGTACTATCGAAATACAAAGTTTAATATTGGTTTCTTAGGTTTACGCGAATGTTAGACATTGAATTAAATTACTTTTTACGGATTTTTTCGCGGTTTTAATTTTAGATTTTTGTTCCCGATTTCGACACCTTTGCAGGTATCATGGTCACGGGCAGACTGAGATGGCGTTCGTCTTGACAGAAGATGTTGCTCGTTCTACCTTCATATTTTAATTTATTATTGAGTTCCGACCTACGACAATTAAAACCGCGAAAAAATCCGTAAAAAGTAGTTTTATTCAATACAAAGTTTAACTTAAAAAACATAATGTTTTTTTTTTTCAAATCATTAAAAAAGTATTCATAAACTCGGAAGAGCGATAATCAATAGTAGTTCACTCACTAGAGATAACGTAGGTACCTGTAGGTAACACGAAACGCACGCGCCGCCGCCACGTGTTGTCGGCAAACTTACAAAAAAAGAATGGATAATAAATGTTCAGAGCAAAATAAGCTCTCGTGCATCGTGATACGGTATAAATTAGCTTGCATGCACGCGACAAGAGCCGAAACACAATAGAATGCCGCCAAATGTTGCGCTCTGTGCCTACGGCTTAGCTATGACCTATTAGTTATTAGTTAGTGTTCTGTGCGCGAACGTCGATGCGACGACAAGTGATGAATGTGCGATGAAAGTGCTCAACACAGAAGGTGTTTCGTCATCATACAGATTCCTAAAATCAGATCGTTTAGAATGAACCACGGACACACACGATGTTCTTGTCGATTTTCAGCAGTGGCAATCACAACTTTTTTGACGGTTGTCATACGTGCCGTACTCGTTACCCGATTGGTGCTACTGCTGCAACTGTCATGACGTCACAACCGCTAACGGACGAACCGCCGCCCCACTAACTAAATATTCGTTTTCTCACCATCTTGCACGCGCGCGCGCTCCGCGATCTATCTGAAGAAAAACCCTTTAAACGCGTCAACTCGATCGATATTCTGCTGGGAATCCCTATTCCGAGCAGTTCGTGACCTTCAGCTACAACTGTGGTGAAATCATAACGCAGGCGGGTCATCGGCAGCAGATATAGCAGACCAAGGTACGTGCACGTGTTCTAGTTTGTTACTGCTGCATTTCCCTGAACACCGTTTGTGTCATCGTCCAGCCTCTCGGGCTGTCCCAAATGTGTGGCTACTCAACGTTTTTATCGCGACTGCACATTTTTATGGTGCCGAAACCCGGGACCCGCCATTATACGATTTTATTTTCAACCCAGTTTAACCTTAATAGTTACTGTAGGATCTCAATATTAGGCAATCTATCTTCCTTCGGTGCTTAATATTATCATTTTCGGCCTATATTAACTATTTTAGGTATATCGTATCGTAAAAATATCGATCATAAAAATCCTTTGTTCGAGTGACATTTTAATTCGTAGGTAGGTTTAAATAAATTATCGTAACGTACCGCGCTAGTAGTCTCGAGTTGTCAGCGGCTTGCGTTCGGAAACGCAACCAACACGTTCCGCCTTCGGGAAACGCGATAATACTCTTCGTGAGATAACCGTAAAACCAAGGCAAGACTATTTTAGCTACATTCATTCCTATTACATAAAAGAAAAATTGTGTCAATAAGTATTACGAAGCCTACATCCGTTTAACTTCAAAACCTAATCAACTTAACAAATTACATTGAACAAAGGATTTATGTTGCGCGTTTTACTCATTCTATAATCTGTATATATAATATATATACACATACTTATTAACAATACTACCAGTTAGCGTAAGTACTCGTGTTCTTATCGTGTTTACATCTTTATAAGCAGGTAGCGCTCATCTGATGGAACCTTGTATCGTCGACTATTCGTTATCAGTTACCGATCTTGCTAATCGTTTAATAAAATAGTTTTCATCATGTCATTATTGTTAAATAAACATTCGTCTCGTAAACAAAGTTGCTTAAAGAAATCGAAATCTCACTCTACGGACGATGAATATACAGTTCAAGATTTATCACAGTTACGTAGAAAACGTACTTTAGCTATGAAGCGGTTGGATAATGCATTGGAAATAGGTTCATTAGCAATAAGTGATGACTCACAACGGAATTTATTTCTTTCTTATTATCAGGAACTTAAACATATTTTCGATAGCTTTGAAAGTGCTCACCAGATTATTTTGGAGCTTTTAGATGATCCGGATCATGCAGATAATTCGCTCCAGGATACATTTGACGATAAATATTTTGAAATATTATCTATTCATCGTAGTTAACCTAAAAGTGAACCTCAAGTAAACAATGAACAAAGTTCTTCATCGTCGAATATCCGTTTACCGAAAATTGTTCTTCCAACTTTCAGTGGTGACATCAAGAAATGGCCAGAATATCACGACACTTTTGATGCATTGATTCATAATTCTAGTAATCTTACCGATACGGAAAAAAATCATTATTTATTCTCATCGTTGACCGGCGATGCATTATCTGTTATAAAGGTATTCCCATTAACTTGTGAGCATTACCACGATGCCTACCAGGCCCTTGTTACTCGCTATCAAAATAAACGACCTTTAGCTTTTACATCATGGAAGGACCTTTTAAATATTAATTTTAATACTATTGACGGTAATGAGTTTAGGAAATTTTTCTTTTACTCAACGTTTTTATCGCGACTGCACAGAAGGACTGCATCCTTATAATTTTTTTTTCGTGGCGGGCCACACCCTTGGCCACCGAGGAGCCCGGACTTGACTCCCTTGGACTTTTATTTGTGGTCTGTGCTCAAGCGCTTGGTGTATCGTGAGGAACACCAAACACGCGACTCTTTGATAAGTGCGAAAGTGGACGCTTTTAATATCGTGAGACGTGACAGAGACACTTTAGTGAAACTGAAAGACAATCAGTTAAAACGTGCTCGTTTGTGCACTGAACGTAGTGCTTTACATTTCGAACAATTACTCCGCTACCGTTAAGAGTAAGTACTCGTACTTTGTAAATAAACATTAAAAAGTAGGTTAGGTAATCAAAATCATTGTAAATAAGTTGATTCCATTTTTAAATACTTAATTATCTAATTCCGACTTTTTTTTAAGATTTAAGTATTTATGACGATCCTAAGCCCGTAAAAGTATGAAGGGAAAATTTGAATTACTTATTGGTTTTTGTGTTTTATTAAATCACGAGTAGCGATCAGCTGATTTACACGCGAAGTGCAACGACCGCGCGGCGTTCGGGGTAACCGCGCGCGTAGGTATAGCGCGATGTATTACTATTGGTTCAAGTCACTTTCGAGTTTTTTTATAACAATTGTTAATCTGCCATTTATTGAGTCTAATTTTTTTTATATATATTAATCGATTGTATGACCGATACAAACTCATTTCGCTTCGGGAAAACAACCACTTAATATTCACGCTGTATGTATAAATATATGTAAATCCAGTTTGGTGTTGCGGCTAATACTCCGACATAAATGCATTTTTATTATTATTATAATGTGAAACGCTCCGCTTCTTCAGAATTTGTAACAAGAACACGGTTGGCGCCGACCGAATGACGCTGGCGTCACTTACGGATGTCACATAATATCAGTGTTGCGATTTTCCAAATCGCAGCAATCACGCTGAGTGATGTCCGTGTTCTGGCACTGGTGGGACACACACTTTCCCATTATCTTTTATCATTAAATTTTAAAATTAGATTGCTGCTCACTGGCATTTCTCGCGTCAATTGCGTAGTTCGTGTTTTTGTGGTGTTGCCAGTGAGCAGAAATCGCAGTTGTGTTCTTTTTTGTTTTTTTTTTTTGTTTGTTTTTAATTTTTATTATTACTTTTTATTTTATGTGTGTGCCTTTAAGTGGCAGAATAAAAGCTTTTTCTTTCTTTCTTTCTTTCTTTCTAAATAATTTAAATATAGTGTATAGTTGCCTACAAGTACACAAAAAAGTTTCTTTGGGAAAGTTGTTTGTAATCATGAGTACAATCAAGTGTTTAGCTATCGGCTACTAATTACCAGTCATCCTGTATAGTAATATATAGTAGATAAGGTCATTCATCTTTGCCCTATCGGTCGACCGGTTAACATTACACGTGTTTTTGCTCTTTGCTAAATTGCAAAATAAAATATAATCTGGACGCAACTAGCAAATAAAACTGCTTCAAGGACTGAATATTCAACTAAAAAGTGTAGTTTTATAAAAACAGTGTTAAAAAGTGAATAATAAGAACATTTTTTGGTGTGAACCGTTTAAAACTTTTTAACTTGGCGTGGTCATTCGGTGAGTGAGTGATTAGTCATCATACGCTCAGTGCATGCTACTGTCGCGGTTACGCGCTGCGCATTAGTGTCATATCTGCGCGCGGTTACGCTCAGTGACGTCTGCGAGCGCTTGCACCAAAGATTAAGCAGCACAGAGGGCACAGTACTTCCTACCTAATTGTCACTGCATCATAGAGGACGATTTTTTTTTGTTTTTTTTTTGTTGTTAATTTAAGTTACCATGGATAGTACAGATGATTCAACACCAACACGTAATGTATAAAAAAAAAGAGGTAATAAAAGACACGCAACTGAATCTCCAGCGCCGCCTTCACCATTATGTAAAGAGGATATACGTTCTATTGCACACTATAGCACATAACTTTTAAATACACTCCACAAACTCGCTTTTTCAATTAATACACACAACATAAACAACACTCATTACATAAGCAATTACTCCATTACGTAATATTCGATGCTGAGTGCCGCCATGTTTTTTGGTTCATTCCTTTATTCATTGCAATTGCATAACCTCCAGCGATGTTGAGAACTTCGCATAGACAATGGATAGACGAATGTATCAAATCTGCGCGTGCGTTTTAGGTCGAGTGTTGCCACATTAATATATATTTTTTTATATACTCATATTTACGTACTGTTTTGTTGTATTTATTTAATATCTTTATTTAATTGTATTTATTTTATTTTTCCTACATTAATTTATACCCGGCGGACGTCAAACGTCGGCTTCGGCTTTCGCTGAAAACCAGCGCTATGACTCTGCCTCAGGGTCATAGCAATATGCTGAGCGAGGGCCGTTTTACGTGGATGTGACGCATATTTCCCTTAATTACTTAATTTTGTGACTTTCTTTCTTGTACTTTTACTTTTCTATTAACTTGTTTTGTTTGTATAATTCCTCTTTGTGTTTCTGTATGCGTTGTGTCTACGTAAATAAATGTATTTTCTTTTCTTTCTTTCTTCTTTTATTGTCCAAGAAATAATGAAGGCAGAATTCAATGAAATGTTAACGGAACTGAATAAAAACTTGGTCAGCACGATGAATAAAGAGTTAGAAAAGGTGAATGCTGAAATGAAGGAGATGGTTAAATCCATGCTATTCATCAATAAGCAATTTGAAGATTTTGAGCGTAACCAGAAAACATCAAACGATACAATACGCAGTTTGGAATTGGAAAATACGGAGCTTAAAACAGATATTGCGAAACTTACTGTGCGACTCAATAACTTAGAACAACAATCTCGAGCAAATAACCTTGAATTGCAATGTATTCCCGAAACAAAAACCGAAAATGTCTATACAATCATCAAGCAGCTCGCGAAAGTAGTAAATTGTGATGTCCAAGAAAGAGACATACTGAATTGTACAAGAATTGCCAAAACCAATCCGTCCAGCCCCCGTCCTAAATCCATAGTCGTCCAGTTGGCATCACCTAAGCTTCGCGATCAACTCCTGGCGTCGGTTATCAAATATAATCAAAATAACCGAGATAATAAACTCAACTGTGGCCATCTTGGATTTGCTGGTCGGAATTCTCCAGTCTACGTCGCTGAGCACCTTTCTCCCACCAACAAAGCTCTTCATGCTGCGGCTAGGATCAAGGCTAAGGAAATGAATTACAAATACGTATGGGTGAGAAACGGTAAAATTTTTGTGAGAAAGGATGACGGTGGAGAATACTTGCTTATCAAAAACACGAACAGCTTAAGTAAAATAATTTAATTATTTATTGGTTGTTTAAATTGCAAGTCTTTGTACATAACTTAGTTAAAATTCAGCAATCTTTCAATATATTATCAGAATTGTAGAGGCCTAAGAACAAAAACCAATGCTTTTTTCAGTAATATTAGTTGTATGGATTATGATATATTAATTTTAACGGAAACCTGGCTTAATAGCAGCGTACTGAGTAGTGAACTATTTGATAATAGGTATGTTGTGTACAGAAGGGATAGGGAGACAACCGGCTTTCATCCTAATAAAGATGGTGGCGGAGTTCTGATAGCTGTATCAAGTAAATTTAATTCTAAACGTGTTGATTCATGGCAAAGTAGATGTGAGGATCTTTGGGTCACTGTAGATGTTTCGACTACACAACAATCACGACAGCTAGCTCTCTGTGCAGTTTATCTTCCTCCTCCTGTATGTCTTACCTCAATAGAACATTTTATCGAACACTGCAATATCGTTTTTGAAGCAACTGATATTCCTGTTTGTATAGTAGGTGACTTCAATTTGGGCAAGATAGTTTGGGACCCATGTGCCCTTAATAATTCACTACCCATCACTTGTCAAAGATTGTTGGAATTCATGAATATGAATAGACTTACTCAGCATAATTTAGTTAAAAACTGTTCGGAGCGTATATTGGATCTAGTGTTATCTACAATACCATCTTGTACCGTGAGTGAATCCAGTTTTCCTCTGACCATTATTGATAAATTACACCCCCCGCTTGAGTTTACTTTATCATTATTAAACGAATCCAACCTCCCTTACAACAAGCTCAACCAGAGAAAAAACTTTTTCAAGGCTGATTACAAACTCATCAGAACCTATATTAATGAACATGACTGGCAGCGATATTCTGCGGACACTGATGACGTAGATGTCATGTTAAAAGAGTTCTATGAAATATTGTATTCTGCAATCGACAATTTTGTCCCAAATTGTAAACCTGCGACTTTCCGGTATCCGCCGTGGTTTAATAAAACAATTATACGGACACTGAAGGAAAAAAATAAGATTACGCTTTAAAAAATACAATAATCCTTTAGATAAATTAGAGCTAAAGTTAGTTACAAAACGGTGTCAAAAACTAGCAAAAAAATTGTACAATGGTAACCTTGAAAAATTAGAATCTGAAATTAAAGAAAACCCCAAGCTATTTTGGACCCATGTAAAGGCTAAACGTGGTGGATCTAGTGCATATCCACTCATAATGACTAACGGACAGACCATATCATCAAACGGCACAACTATCTGTGATATGTTCGGCGACTGTTTCGCATCGGTCTACACCTCTGATCACGACACCCAACATAAGAGTGACTCAAATATTCTGGACTCAATAGAAGTTAACAGCCAATGCTTAACTAACCCTGAACTAGACAGTGACACCCTTCTCAAAAAGCTGCAATCTCTTAATATTAGAAAAGGTGCAGGTCCAGACGGAATCCCACCACTATTCATTTCGGCCTGCGCCACTGCTCTGGTTGCCCCACTTTTAAAAATATACACGGTGTCGTTAGCTACTGGAACCTTTCCAAGCGAATGGAAAAAGGCTAAAATTGTCCCAGTATATAAGTCGGATAAAAAAGACAACATTAATAACTACAGGCCCATTGCAATCCTATCGACCTTTGCAAAAATATTTGAATCAATAGTGTGCCCTCACATTCAACGTCACTTCAGACTTTATCTAAGTGATCATCAGCACGGATTTGTTGCGTCTAGATCGACTGCAACAAATTTGTTATCCTTCACGGAGTCGCTCATAGAATCTGTTGATTCAAATAAGCAATTTGATGTGCTATATACCGATTTCAGCAAGGCCTTCGATAAAATTTCTCACTCTATACTAATTAATAAACTAACAAAGTATGGTATTAGTGGGCCTTTGCTGAAATGGTTGAAATCCTACCTGATGGGTCGGGAATTCTATGTTGTAGTGAACGGTTTCAGATCTACTAGCAACTATCGTATGACTTCCGGAGCTCCACAGGGTTCACATCTTGCCCCCATATTATTTATCATATTTATAAATGACCTTCCTAGCTGCTTTTTCTTCTCTAAATGCTTTTTGTACGCCGATGACCTAAAGTTTGCCAGAGCAATTGATTCACCTAGCGATATCGCGCTCCTGCAAGATGATTTGAACAGGGTTGTTGAATGGTGTAAGAATAACAAAATGGAGTTAAATTTTAAAAAATGTTACCACCTGTCCTTTTCAAGGCAGGCCCATCCTATACCGTCAGAATACCGGATAGAAGATACAAAACTACAAGAAGTCGACCATATCACAGACCTGGGAGTGCTATTTGATAAAAAAATAACTTTTATTCCACATATTGAGAATATTGCCAAAAAGGCCTCTAGAATGTTAGGATTCGTACAAAGAAATACTAAGAGCTTCAAACTAATTTCCACTAAAATAATGCTGTACAACAGTCTTGTGCGAAGCATTTTGGAGTATTGCAGTGTTGTATGGAGACCACATTACGCCACGCATAAATTATTCTTAGAAAGGATACAAAAACGATTTCTTTGGCATCTTGCTTTCTCAAAGGGGAAAAGCAAAAGGCTCCCCTCCTACAACACTCGTTTGAAGTACTTTAGAATGCAATCGTTATCAACTCGAAGAGACATAATTGATGCCTTGTTTATTTTCAAGCTTCTTAGACATAAAATCGACTGCCCTGATGTACTAAGTCGTTTTAAGTTTCGAGCCCCATCAAGGTATCCTAGAACCCCCATCACTCCATTGCACCCACCCTTACGCAGAACGGTTCTGGGTGCACACTCCCCGATTCCACGTCTGTGTAGAATGCTTAACAGTTGCAGTGACCTAACAGATGTGCACCATGACAGTCTGAGCAAATTTTGCAAAATAATTAGAGAGCACTTTTCGGAAACTTAAGGGATTTTTTTAAATAATCCAATCCATGTGTCGCTTTTAATAGGATCAGTCAGTCAAATGTATATGCACTTTAATTAAATAAAAAATAATAAGTATACCTAATGCTAATAATGATTTTTAATCGATTTTAATCTAGTATTAATTTATGGATCTCTTTAATGTATTGTTATATGTAATTCTAATTTTAATCCTACTTATAATTTAAATTAATTTAATTTAATTGTTGATTAAAATTTTAGATATAATGATGCGCTGTGATGTACTTAATTTAAATCAAAATACTCTTTACAATTTATTGTACAATTGTTAATATTATAATTCAGTCTAATAATTTTTCAATCTTGTATTCCATTAATGTAAATCTCCTAATTTTATATGCAATGATTATGTAGTTTTAACTTTTTATTTTTCTATAAATTGTTATTGTAGACTTTTTTTTTGTAAATTTTGTATTTTTAGTAAACAGCATTTAAAATAGCAACAATAGTTTTCTAAATGGATAACCAAATTATAAATTGTGCATGTGGTGTTAACCTTTAACTGATTGTTACACTTATAAATGAAATCGTAATGTTGATTGAAATTGTAAACGTACTGTGTAAGCAATTGTTGGTTAATCAAACAAATAAATAAATAAATAAATAAGTAGGTGATATCTTCCAGCCATCTTCTCTGTTGAAATTAGGAAAAAAATTTTTTATTCGTATTAGTCTTGCGGAACATCCTAGGTAGGAATTTGGATTCTTTAGCGAGGATCTGTGGTTGGTCAAATCTGATATAATGGCTGGAGCCTTCAGCATGTTCGGCGACTGCAGACTTCGTTGAGCGGCGGCGTTTTACGTCAGCGATGAGTTCTTTAACGCCGGTCCCTATACTTCGTTATGTTTGACGGATATAAGAGAGGCCGCAGTCACAATCTAGTTTATAAACTCCTGCATCTTATAGAGGTATGTGACACTTGACGGATGGTAAGGACTGACTAATCTTCTTGGGCGGCTTGAAGTATGTTTTAATTGAAGCTCGTTTTGGGATGTAGCCAATCTTGTCTGTGACACCTCTATCGTATGGTAGTACAGCAGGTAAACGATCAACTGTGGCCGGCTTCACTCGGTTTCTGTGACGGGGCCGTGGAATTTGGAGCTTGTTGTCTCGCAGTACTTGCTTGACGTGTTGAAGCTCAGGGGCAAGGTGACTGTCATCACAGAGACCGTGTGCTCTCTGAAACAAAGATTTTCCCACGGTAGCTAACTGTTTAGGGTGGTGGTGAGATTCACCGTTTATGTACCTATCTGTTTGGGTCTTTTTGCGATACACAGTGTGACTTATTGTCTGATGAGGATTACGTTTGACTAATATGTCTAAGAAGGCAAGAGATTTATTATCCTCCAACTCCATAGTGAATTTAATTTTGTTATTGATGGAGTTGAGATGTTTTAAAAATGCAATTACTTGATTAGATGGTAAAATTGTGAAAGTGTCATCTACGTACCGTTTATAAAACCTGGGAGTGAAAGGAGCTGCTTCTAAGGCTGTCTCCTCAAAGTCTTCCATGAATATATCTGCAACTACAAGGGATACAGGCGAGCCCATTGCTACACCATCTACTTGTACATAGAAATTATTGTTCCACAGCAGTTAGCCAGATGTGAAGCAGTTTTCTAGGAGTTATGGATATTCTAAAGGTAAGTTATTCTCTGCTAGCTTCTTGGAAACAATTTCAGTACAATCCTTAACTGGTAGGCATGTAAACAAGGATTGTACATCGAAACAAACCATTACTTCATTGTCATGAAGACGTAGATGTTTAATCTCATTGACAAAATTGTATGAATCACGGAACAGAAAAAACAAGTGGAAGTGCAATACGCCAAAATTACTATAGGAACCGCTGTCGCCAAACTCACACCAATAATCCGATAATAACATATGCACTACAACGAAATAATCCGTATGATTGGTAGTTTTAAATTTTTACAAAATTAGCCTACATCACAGAAAAAAAATAAACCCTGACTCTCTAAAAATAAGATTAATTTTGCATTAGCAACAATACGTATTTACGGTCTACAGTCACACTAAATTCGATTGACGAGTTAGTTTTGCTACTTGACCATAGATGGCGATATATAATCAATATAAGCAATTATCAACATAATTGCTTTAGACATACGGTTGACAATGGCGTGACTCTAATGCTACTCGGCCAAGGACACACCACGTATTACATTTAAATTCTTTATCGATATCGATAGTTACCCGATTTTTGTTCAAATACGATAAATACGACTCGTTGGGAGTACATTTATTCATTTGTTACACAAACCGCTGTACCTTTTAAACCATTAGTTAATAGACACACAAGACTGACAGACAGATAGGTAAAGGGCCATGCCCAAGTTTCGTAGTGAGTTTGGCCCAGAGTGCACACTTATGATATGATGTCTTAAATTTAATATAGATTTTCAACATGTAATTAAAGAAGGAATCAGATAAATAAAACTTCGGGTTTTATAGTAAAAATTCGTCTTTAATATTCCGCATATGTTGAAATTCTCATGATTCTCGTGAATTAAATGGACTTTTTGCCGTGAAACTTGAAGAAAGGAAGTGCAGTGTCGATTTCACGAGTTTTTATCTATCCACCGGTGGATGAATCAGGATTTAGCTTGCCAGCCGGCCTCCCACAACGCAAAAACGCACTCTCTATCCATTTCTCTTTCATGCTTGTGACTTTGGGAAACCTGAAACAAATTTTTAATGAAGGTTAAAAAATCTATTACCTACTGTTTGTAACACTCTGTGTGTAACGTCTCAATCATTAATAAATTATAATAATTATGTTACTATTTAAAACATTGATAGTAATATAGTAATAATGTGTAATTGTATGGTGATGGTCTGGCTGTGAGCAGAACAGATATTATAAATTGTGTAGATTTAATGTTACGCTTAAGTGAAAAATATCATTGTAAATTTATTTTCTGTGCACTACCTTACTCCAGTAGCTTAACTCACGAACAGAATAGGTACATTTATAATTTAAATATGTTAATTTATAACATAACACATTTACACAATAGCTCAATTTTGTACTTTGAAACAAATAAGTTTATTAGTAAATTTCGAATCACACAGTACAATATGTATATGTCTACTATAAATAAGCGACGAATTGCTAAGTTGTTAGCATATAATTTACATGATGCTGGTACTTATGCTGTACCTAATGTTTTTGATAATGTTAGTAATAGTACTAACAGTTTATGTATTAATTTACTAGATAAAGATACTAATTTTGTATCTAATGTTATTGATAATGTTAGTAATACTACTAACAGCTTATACACTTCTTGTAATTTAAACTACAAGATAGGACAACGGGAGGGCTGCATGAATTGAATGTTGTTCATCAAAACATGCAAGGTCTCTCCGGCAAGGAATTAGAGTTAAGTTTATTTATTGAAAATTACAGTGTTCATTTATTATGTTTAACCGAACACTGGTTAAAAGCCCATGAGGTAGTGATTTTTAATAGCTCGTTTTATTCCATACAAAGTGCGTTTGTAAGAAAGAGTGCCATTCGGGGAGGATCACTTATTATTGTTTCCAACAAATTAAACGAACGTCTTGATATTGTGAACCTTTCTATCGAGCGCACTATTGAGTTGTCTTGTGTTGAATTAGAGCAATTTCTTATAATTTGTGTGTATAGACCCCCTTTGAGTGACTTTAATTTATTTGTATCAGTAATGGAAGATTCACTCTCAAAAATTAAAAGTAGTAAGAAACGGATTATAGTATGTGGGGATTTCAATGTAAATATTTTAGAATCAACGCCAATGTCTATCAGACTCCTTAATTTATTTAAGTCTTTTAATTTAAATAACCTGTTTTGCGAACCAACTAGGATAACAGCATCTTCTGCAACTTGCTTAGATAACATATTTTGTAATAGTGAAGCGAGTAATAAGTTTACTTTAACAGATGTTACTTCTGATCATTGTGGTCAATTTGCAAGCTTTCCACATTTAGTTGTAAATAAACCTCAAAAAGTTATTAGTAGGCCATACACAGCGCACCGGTGTACTCGTTTTAAAAACAGCATCATGTCCAAAATACAGCCATCATTTTTTGGATGCGACAATCCTAATGACATTTATGGAGCATTTTTTGATGTTGTAAAAAATGAGTTTGAAGCTATTTTTAAGTGTAAAACTAAACATGTCAAGTGCACTTCAGCCTCTTTTAACCAATGGGCCACTGCTGGTATCTACAAAAGTAGAGCTAGACTTTATGAGCTATATGGTATGAAAAAATATAACTTTGATATTTCATTTGTAACTTATGTAAGAAATTATTCAAAATTATTCAAAAAAGTCTGTTATATGGCTAAGTCAAAATTTATTAACGATAAAATCAAAAATTCTACTAATAAAATAAAAGCTACCTGGAACATTATCAACCAAGAAACTGGTAAGCTCAAGAAACAAGAAAACGGACTAGAGATTATTTTTAACAGTCAATTAGTAAATAAAGCCCACGATATTGCACAAATTTTTAATAACTTCTTTACTGACATACCTGTAGCAACAACTAGCTCCTTAAATTCATCAGCAGCTGAGGCTGAAAACCTACTGCGTAATACTGTGCCTGTATGTGATAATATTTTTAGTTTTGAACATGTAACTCCTTTAAATATAGTAAATGCTTTTAAATCGCTCAATAAAAAGAAAACCGAAGACTTTTGGGGCATCTCTGTAAACCTTCTTAGTAATATAATAACTATTGTTGCCCCATCACTAGCTATCATTTTTAATAAGTGTGTCGATTTAGGTATCTTCCCTGACCTTATGAAATGTAGTAAAGTTATACCTCTATTTAAATCAGGTAATAAAAACGAAATTTGTAATTTTCGGCCAATATCGATCCTTCCCGCATTCAGTAAAATTTTTGAGAAATTGATGTTGAAACAACTTTTAATTCATTTTAATATGAAACATCTCTTACACAGCGAGCAATACGGTTCTACTAAAGGACGTTCAACTACGAACGCTGGTGTAGCTTTACTAAAGCATGTTTATAGTGCCTGGGAGAGCTCGCAGAACGCAATTGGGGTGTTCTGTGACCTTTCCAAGGCATTTGATTGCGTTCATCATGGTACTCTTATTCGCAAACTCGAGCATTACGGAATTAGGAATAGAGCACTTAATTTAATTAACTCTTATTTATGTGATCGACTACAATGCGTCGATGTCAATGGTGATAGGTCAACCGGACTACCAGTGAAGCTAGGTGTGCCCCAGGGGTCAATATTAGGTCCATTTTTGTTCTTAGTTTATATTAATGACCTACCGTTCTTTTTAAAAGGCATATGTGACGTCGTGCTGTTTGCAGATGACACCTCTTTAATTTTTAAAGTAGATAGGAATAGACACGAATTTAATGAGATAAATGCTGCACTTGTTAAGGTTATGCATTGGTTCTCATCTAATAACTTAGTTTTAAACGCGAAGAAGACCAAATGCGTAAAATTTTCCATGCCTAACGTAAAAAATCTTGGCCCTAATATAATTATTAATAATGAAGTGCTAGACACCGTAGAATCAACAGTGTTTCTGGGAATAACTCTCGATAGTAAACTTTTATGGTCGGCACATATCTCATGCCTCGCGAGTAAGCTTAGCTCCGCTGCTTACGCCGTTAGGAAGGTAAGACAGATCACTGATGTGGACACAGCTCGTCTTGTTTACTTTAGCTACTTCCACAGCATCATGTCCTATGGCATATTGTTGTGGGGTAAAGCGGCGGATTTAGAAACCATTTTTATTTTACAAAAGCGAGCTGTTAGATCCATTTACCAGCTAGGTTCTCGAGTTACTCTTAGGGAGCGATTTAAGGAGATAGGTATTTTAACTGTAGCGTCTCAATTCATTTTTGCAAATATATTATTTATAAGACAAAATATTCACTTATATGCCAAGAACAGTGACATCCATAGTATAAATACGAGAAATAGGCATAAGTTATGTTCTAGATCACATCGCCTGCATAGGGTACACAATTCATTTGTGGGGCTTGGTATCGCTTTTACAATAAAATTCCTATTAGTTTGTTAGAGTTGCCCTTTAACTCCTTTAAATGCACAATTAAAAATAAGCTATGTTCAAAAGCTTATTACTCAATTAATGATTATTTAAATGATAAACATTGTTGGTCGCCGTGATAGACACAAGACGGTTCTGTATGGATTTATAACAGTTTTATTCAGCCTTATGTTGATAGGCATACATTTCGTATGTAACATTTGTTACCTATTTTTATTTTATTGTTAGTACGATTATACAAATGTAGGTATGGTGTACCTACAAAAGTCCAATGAAAGATATTTGTTCGGTATTTTTTTTTATGTATAATTATATTAATTATAGAATTTAATTATGTATCCACTCATTTTATTGTGATAAGGGACAGTGCAGTAAATCAGTATTTGAGGATTTCCTTTTTTGCTTTATATTTGTTTAAGCCGGCAACAGTTTCGTCATGCTCCCTTAGTTGTCACTGCCTGCAGTGGCGTTTTGGGTCGGGTCTCCTCCTTCCCTCTAATATGGCGAGGGAGGGGATGGCTGACCCTTGCGTCATACTCGTGAACGGGTGCTGCTTGCGGTGACTGGTCGTTCTGTTGACCTTGGATAAGATCAGTGTCTGAACTTTTATATTATATATATTATACTTTTATATTTCTTAGTACCTCAAACACTTGTTTATCTGGCGCGGTCCCTTAATTATATTCAGTTTTATTGTAAAGGCAGCGTGCTACTGGGGAGTTTGTTGCGCCGTTTCTTCTCCTCGGCCGA
This sequence comes from Autographa gamma, assembly GCA_905146925.1. NCBI lineage: Eukaryota > Metazoa > Arthropoda > Insecta > Lepidoptera > Noctuidae > Autographa > Autographa gamma. Next base: position 2,849,671 of record LR989880.1, read on the forward strand.
AGCACTTAGGAAGCGGTGAAGGGTGGGCGATTTAGGGTCGGTTCATCTCTGGCGGGGGGCGCGTCGCGTATTGTCGGTCGCTTGGCGCTGGGGCGGGCGGATGCGTGGTGGGGCGTTCAGCCTTTCACACTCAACTGATGTTGCGTTAGCGCGTCAGGTGTGGGGGTTGGATGTCTCATTGCGTGTTTGTTTGTTCTGGCGTTGCGCGGCTGGTGGTGCGTGGTGCGCTTCCGCCGGATATGAACCGACCCTTAGGGTGCTGTCTATTTTTGTTTGTATTGTTTGACGTTCGATAAGTGCTACTGTGTAGCCTATATTGAATAAAGAATTTTTAAATTTGAAATTTGAATAATAATGAGTAAAGGCGTAATTAATAGTAATGTGTAATTGATAATAATATTTAATTAGTAATAATGTGCAGTTAATAATCAATAATGTGTGATTAATATGTAATTTTAAGTTACATCAATGGAACATTTGCACACCATTGCAATGGTCAAATACAATGTTTCACAATTATAATTTTTTTACCATCTGTGTGTTTGCACAAGTACCTGTATTTAGCAAATAAATGAATTTGATTTTATTTGATTGATTATATTTTTGCTTTATACCACTTAAACGACCATAATTTTACTTAATTTAAATTTCGTGTATGAATTAAGGCGACCTCGTACCTATATTGTAATGCAAAACGAAATAAATACAAATAACTGTTTGGGCTAATATAGTTATTCCTCGTATCGACATCAATCGACAAAATCAATTTTCGACTTGACCACATCACTACATTGAGTAGCGAAGGTCTTTCTAGAATGTTCTATGGCAAAAAAACAATCGAAAATAAACTTTGTCTTTACTGCATAAGGTTTATTTTGACTAACCGTTCTATTAAATTTTTGTAAATTGGAAGAAAATAAGATTTTTATTAGAAAACAATAATAATAATAATAATTTATTGCCATAGAAATACACAGTGCAAGATACAACAGAACAATTAACATAATAGGTCACATTTACATTTGTTGACTCTGGTACCCAAAGTAAGATTTAACTTGTGTTATGGGTACCAGGGTCCTCGCACAAACATGATTTGTTAATAGCTTACATAATCAATGCTATACAAAAATAAGAAATTGTGTTTGTGTGTGTGTGTGTGTGTGTGTGTGTGTGTGTGTGTGTGTGTGTGTGTGTGTGCGCGTGCGTGTGTGTGTGTGTGTGTGTGTGTGTGTGTGTGTGTGTGTGTGTGTGTGTGTGTGTGTGTGTGTGTGCGCGTGCGTGTGTGTGTGTGTGTGTGTGTGTGTGTGTGTGTGTGTGTGTGTTTTGTGTTGTATTCATGATTAACTACAGTATTGATATTTTAAGGAGGTTCTCAGTTTCATCATACGTTTTATTGAGTAGCCAACTTGAAACAGTCCTTTTACATCTAAATGTTATTAATGTGTATATATTGCAACTTTTATTAATTAAATTATACAGGTGACATGCAATTACTTTGTAGTTCCTTGAAGCCAGAGAGCAGTTATACTGTTGAGTCTGACATACTTTGTGTGTACGGCGTTTAGTTGCCATAGATTCGTCGTATACTAGAGAGCCGTGCATCCTTAAAATTGTCCCTAAAATAAAAAGTTGTCTCACAGATAAAGTTTTACAATCATTCAGAAGCTGAATTGTGGGATACCTGAATGATTTGAAGGTCATAGTTTTAAGGACAGCTCTCTGTGCACGTTCTAGAGGCAACAGTAGAGTTTTAGCCGCACCTCCCCATACAGTTACACAATAAGTCAGGATAGATTGACATAACGCATAATATACCATCTTAAGGGTATTAAAGTCAAGGGAGTACCGAAGTTTTTTGAAGATGTACATTGTTTTACGGACACGGGCGGTAAGTACGGTTATATGGCTTTTCCAGGTAATAAGTGGATCAATCAATACTCCTAAGTATTTTACTTGGGTAGATCTTTTTATAGTGGGGCAGCTACAAGAAGACGGAGTGACATATGTCATTGGGTCGCACGTATGAGCTTTGAGGATAAAGTGTTCAGTCGAAGGTTGAGATGACGATGTTAACGAAAAGGTCATATATATCGTTTTATTGGGATTTAGGGTTAGTAGGTTACTAGTTAACCATTGAGTAACTTGCATTAGAGTATGTTCGGCTGTAGTAAAAACGTCAGTCCAGCTCTCTCCATGTATAAGTAGCGCAGTGTCATCCGCGTATGTAAAAATGTTGCAGTTGGGAAGTGAAAGCGAACATAGCGAGTTGATGTAGAGAAGAAAGAGACTAGGACCCAGGATGGACCCCTGGGGTACACCAAACTTCAAGGAGGCATTTTCGCTGATAAATTTGTCGATTTTAACAACCTGGGTCCTATCCGAGAGGTAATCTTCAAATATTTCAAGTGCACAGCCTCGGATTCCCATCCTTTCCATCTTTACCAAAAGCTGAGAAACAGAGACCGTGTCAAAAGCCTTAGTAAGGTCCAGGAAGATGCAGAGGCACTTTTGTTTTTTATCCAGAAAGTTGACTATTTTATCCACAAGAGAACTTACACAATCTTCCGTGCATTTACCCTCTCTAAACCCAAATTGGTTTGGCACTAAGATGTCATTCCTGTTTAAGAAGCTTATGAGTCTAATATTGAGCAATTTTTCAAGGACCTTTGAAAGCGCAGGTAAAACTGAAATTGGCCTATAATTACTCACATCGTCTCTGTCTCCGCTCTTGAAGATAGGATGGACGATGGCTCTCTTAAAGACCTTGGGAAAGACTCCGCTGGACATAGCAATATTACATATATGAGTAATCGCCGGTACCAAACTGTTAGAACACTTTTGTAGAAGCTTCGTTGGGATCTCATCCCACCCAGCTGCGGCGTCACTACGCAAGGCTCGGATTATTTGTTCTACTTCACACTCATCTGTTGGCATGAGTACGAGAGAGTGAGGAACACTAATATCGCCTTCAGTGTTTGTCGGGTTATGTCTATTTGACAGAATCGTTTGTGCTAGTTCATTGCCTATATTCGCAAAGTAGTTGTTGACCATGTTAACGGATGCATTTTTATCGGGGCCTATGTTCAGAAGTTTAGATGGTGCATTATCAGTACTATTAGATTGTATAATATTTTTAATGACTTTCCACGTCTCTTTAGGATTATTTTTTGCTTTTTGAATCTCTGTTTTCTCGTAGGTATGCTTCAGTCTTTTAAGTAACTTGTTACAAAAGTTGCGGTATCGTACAAAAGTTAATTTGAGTGTATAATTATTAGGGTCAGTCTTTAATTTACGACACATCGCATCACGGTTACGGATGCAACGTAGTAACCCATTTGTTATCCATGGCTTGAGGATGCGGATTTTGGATGGAATAGGTCTGGTTATAGTGTGCTGTTGTATTATCGAACCTAAAGTTGAGACCAACATCTGCGCCGCCATATCAGCATCTAAGATATGCATGATTGTACTAAAATCAGTATTAGAGATGGCAGTGTACACTGAAGGATAGTCTACTTTTACCAAGACAGTTTTAGGTTTAGGTATTTTCTGTTTAGTGTTAATGTTTAAGAGAATAGGGGCGTGGTCTGTTATATACGTGTCAAATACTAGAGTAATACTTTTTAAATTTGATTTGAGCAAAGTATGATCAAGGCAATTTTTTCCGCGTGTGGGGAGGTTATGGGTAGGAAAAAGTCCATGTTGGGCAGTTAAATTTAAGTACTCATTGGCCTGATGATTGAGTTTTTCGGGGTTAAGATTTATATTAAGGTCTCCGATTAGAACCACATTTGAATGTTTAGTTAATGTTGCTAAGGTGTTTTCTAGACCGTTTAAGAAATTGTCAATATTACTATTACAGGGCGGGCGATACATGGCAATTATAACAAGATCTGTGTATTCTATTTTGCAAATTAAGCAATTTGAATCTAATATCAGTGGTTCAGTGACAGTGTGCGCTAAAGTACATTTAATGTAAACAATGACTCCGTCGTTTTGGTTAATATTATTTAATGTATGGTAGCTTACATATCCGTCTATTTGTGGGATGTGGGATGCTTTGCTGAGCCAGCATTCCGTTAAGGTAATTACTTCTGGTTGGATTTTTATGGCTTGTAGAAAAACTGCCAATTCGTCGATATTCCGGTTTACGCTGCGTATATTAACGTGTAGAAGGCTTATGGTATTACTTGTATCATTTAAAATATTACTACATTGATCTGGATTACAAATATAAGACTGGGTTGTGCCGATGGCATCCAGCCCATTTAATATCAATTCTAAGTCCTGCATTTTAGAAAATAATCATAGATCACAAATCGATACAAAGCATAGGCCGTTTTAAAATTATACGCTGTCCCGTCATATAAAATAACATCAAACGTAACTCGTGAGTACCTAAACATACACATGATGATTAGATTATGTGCTGCTGTATTTGTGTGTTGTGGTAGAGTATAGTTAGAATCTAAGTGTGTGTTACATTGTATCAGTGTGCTTTTAATTTTATAAACAGAAACATAAAAATAGGCAAAATAAGACAAGATTAAAACAAAGCAAGCATAATAAAAAGTGAACTGCATACTAAAGTTATTATTGCGAGGTTTTATGCAAGTTAGCCAAACATGACAATGATGAGACGATGATGGAATCCATGCCTTCGCGTTGCCGAAGAAAAATCTTATTGTTTTGTGACCAACAAAACTTATATTCATGGGCACTTGCAAACTTCCGAGCTTCATAAAATAGTTGACGCAGGCTATTCGGGAGGTGATCGGCGACATATACTGGTTTGGGTTCTCCACTAAAACCTATATGGGTGCTGTTTAATTTATCAGAGTTAGGGCGTCCTTTATTGAAAACACGGATGCCATCAAGAACCTTTGACTTAAGCGGTACGGTAATCATCTCGGCAACAATGGGTCTATTTGATCCCTTTTTTCCCGGCATACGATAGACGTCTCGCAGGTCCGTTGATTTCAAGGGTACCTGAATTGCATTACACGTCTTTATTACCAAAGACGTAAGGTCCTCTATATTTTCTTTTTCAGTTATCGGAACATTTCTTATTTCAATACTAGACGAACGCGAGCTGTATTGCAAGTCAAGTACTCTTTTTTCGAGTTCCATAATATATGCGCGCTGCTCTTGTCTTTCTTTTTCAAGTTTTAGTACCGATTCCCTCATAGTTTCATAAGCCAAATTTATGTTCTCCATAGACTTCTCAATCTCGATGTTAGTTTTTTGTATTTCTTTATTTTGCAATTTTACTTCGTTAATGTCGGATGTTAATTTATCAAACAGCTTATCCTGATCGGTTTTCCACGTAGTCAATAGATTCATGATTTTATCTTCAAACGACAACGGTTCATTTTGGGAGTGATCAGGAGAGAACTCAGGACAAAAACGTTTGTTGTTTCTGGAGGTGATGTTTGTTTGCTCTGATTCACGGTCGATGTTCGATATATCAGGTGATGACATGACTCGTTGTGTACTTGGGCCTGCAGGAGGAGACCTTTGAATCCGAGGCATTGCGTGTTAGAAATATCCTTGTTTATTAAAGTAAGGTCCGTTGCACTAATAATGTTAGAACGTACAGTCGAAGCTGATGAGCCACGGCGCGCCGTATACAATGCGCCACAGAGCGCCGGCAGGTAAGTCGTTTCGTCACGCACTCTTATTTATTATTATTATATATATATATATTTTTTTTTTTTCGGGAACCCCTTCTTAACTATGGCAACCCTATTCTGACACTGGCAACCCTATACTGACACTGGCAACCCAATATTGTCTATGGTGACTTCCGTTGATTTGACAGTTGACACTATTTTGACACTTCACGTCACGAAAAATATTAATGTTATTGTGGGTACATTAGCAATTTGTTTAGCCAAACACTGTCAATTCCTTAAAAAGTCACTTTAAACATGAAATATTTTAACGTTAAGAAGCCACTGATTTTAGATGTTTATTGTTAATCCACAGTATGAATGTCAATCTTCAAATCGTACACACCTTTCACTTCAATTGATTCACTTTAGCACATAAAAACTTAATTACTTGTACAGAGCTAGCAAACACGATGTTACTCAAGTGACAGCCGATGACAGATTTTGTATAATAAAAATCGTACTTACTGATGATGATACGAAATACCTCCATTTGTAAGATTTCCTCTTCTACTATCATTTTTGCACGCTAAAATGGAACAATACGGCATAGCTAGGTAAATATTATTTTGTCACGAGACGAGCAACTCGACGCGATGACAGACGCAACTGGGATCGGTTAAGCGCAAGTTAAGCGTAACAACGCTTAATTGTGACACGCGTGCCACGCCTACTTAGCACTTCCACCTGTTTTTTCTGTTCCGTGGTATGAATCCTTCACAAACGCTGTCGTGTTGCGAGAGTATTTTCGCAACGTGTTGAGCCAATCTGAGGGTTGGTGTGTCGATTTGGCTTACAATAGGGCGTAGCGGGGCGTTTGGTTTGTGTATCTTGGGAAACCCATACAGTTTAGGTGGTTGACTGTTTACTTAACATTGACTGTTTATAAATAGATTAAATTTAAAATTGCATTGTGTTGTATCTTTATCGATTGCCACCATATTTCAAGAATGTGGTGAATACAAAAATTGAGAAAAAAAATATTTTGCAACTTCCTTGCAACTATTCGAAATTCCGTCCACTCTTACCCCAATGCACCATATTGCTTTGGAATACTATATTCTCCATCACTGCGCCATACGTCCTGATAGTAGCACGACTCGCTGTCGTGTCGTATTTGACGCTTCTGCGAAAGATGCACGTTCTCGATCGTTAAACGAAATTCAACACATCGGTCCAAAATTACAATCAAACATTTTGGAAATTCTATTACGCTTTCGTGAACACGACGTCGTTTTGCTTTCAGATCTGTGCAAATTCGTTACAGAAACTTATCAGTCTCGTATTCCTATTTCAGCTGTCTTTTTGTGGTCCAATTCCACTGTTACACGCTTTTGGTTGCGTTCACCCTCATGTCGTTGGTCTACTTTCGTTGCCAATCGCGTGAGTCATATTCAAGAAATAACAGCTATTGAATATTGGCATCACGTGTACTCTGCAGACAATCCTGCAGATGTTTGTTCGCCAGGCCAATTTCCAAGTGAACTTCTTCACAACTCGTTATGGTGGGCGGTAACCACGATGGTTATCCGAGCCGCACGAGACATCGCCATCTCGTATTGACAGCGTTACTTAGTTTATGACGAGCAGAAGGTTGTTGAGCGAGACTCGTAAATCTCCTGTGTTAGAATCGACTGTGCATCTTCGGGAAAATCAAGTTTCAATAATCGACAATTTATTAAATCGGTTTTTCATCGTTAGAAAAAATCGTTCGTACCCTTGCGTACATCTATCGTTTTCTTCAAAATTCTCGAAACCCGACTATTGCTAATCGTAGTGCGTTTCTTAACAATTCAGAACGTCATAATGCATTGATGAATATTGTGAGACACGTTCAAGGTCAAGAATTCGCGGAAGAGATAAGTAAATTAAAATCAAAGAAAGTACTTTTAAAACCGATTAGTAAACTTAATCCTTATATCGACCAAAAGGGAATCCTCAGGGTGGGCGGTCACCTCGCTCGATTTGGATTAGAGTTTGAGCAGAGACATCCTGCGCTTTTACCTTCTGTTCATCCGCTAACCTTGTTAATTATCGATTTCGTTCACCGTAACTACTGTCATCCTGGAATTAATACAACTCAATATTTGGTTTTACAACAATTCTGGATCGTTTCCGCGAAACGCGTCATTCGCCGTTGTCTTGCTAAGTGCATTCAATGTTATCGTACAAATCCAGTGCCTTTACAACCGTTAATGAGCGATCTTCCTATATATAGAGTTAGCCAGGTGAAGCCTTTCTCCGTGGTGGGTGTCGACTGCGGTGGGCCCTTCCGTATCAAGCTAGGCACTCACCGTGGGGCAAAAATAGTTAAAGCCTATTTATGCCTATTGGTATGGTGTGTTAACTATACATTTATGAATGTCAATGCAATACAATGATAAATTATGTATGCAGGAAAAATGTCAAATGTAAAGAATGTCAGTGAGTGCTCAACGGGAACGAATCTCAATGAAACTGCAAGTTGTCCGATTCAAACCACGTCTATTAGAACACTAACTTAATTGTCAATTTACAGTTAAAATGTAATCCCATCAAAAACATAAATGTAAAAGGCTGCCAGGTTCGATACTATGGCAATGCTTCGCCTATAAAAGAAGTGAGATCTAAATAAGTACCAAGTTCCATAAAAATACCTCAAATCATAAATAGTTATAGGAATGCACACTTGATTTCCAGCAGTTTTTAAGATACATTTTGAATAAGTATCATGTTACAAAGAAATACCTAAAATTATAATAGTCAGAGAAACGCACACCGGGTTTTTTAGCAGTTTCCTGATACAATTTATTATTTTCTATACTTTTCAGTGATGTTACTTGGCAAGTTTTCACACACTACACACCTTTTCAATGCAATTAATCGACACCTTTGGACTGCAACGTGTCAAGTATATAATTTTCTATTGAAACTTGCCAAGTTACATCATTAAAATGTACTGAAAATAATAAATTGTATCAGGAAACTGCAAAAAAAACCGGTGTGCGTTTCTCTGACTATTATAATTTTAGGTATTTCTTTTCTTTCTCTTAGGAAGCGATTTAAGGAGATAGGTATTTTAACTGTAGCGTCTCAATTCATTTTTGCAAATATATTATTTATAAGACAAAATATTCACTTGTATGCCAAGAACAATGACATCCATAGTATTAATACGAGAAATAGGCATAAGTCATGTTCTACATCACATCGCCTGCATAGGGTACACAATTCATTTGTAGGGCTTGGTATTCGCTTTTACAATAAAATTCCTATTAGTTTGTTAGAGTTGCCCTTTAACTCCTTTAAATGCACAATTAAAAATTAGCTATGTTTAAAAGCTTACTACTCAATTAATGATTATTTAAATGATAAACATTGTTGGTCGCCGTGATAGACACAAGACGGTTCTGTATGGATTTATAACAGTTTTATTCATCCTTATGTTGATAGGCATACATTTCGTATGTAACATTTGTTACCTATTTTTATTTTATTGTTAGTACGATTATACAAATGTAGGTATAGTGTACCTACAAATATCCAATGAACGATATTTGTTCGGTATTTTTTTAATGTATAATTATATTAATTATAGAATTTAATTATGTATCCACTCATTTTATTGTGATAAGGGACAGTGCAGTAAATCAGTATTTGAGGATTTCCTGTTTTGCTTTATATTTGTTTAAGCCGGCAACAGTTTCGTCATGCTCCCTTAGTTGTCACTGCCTGCGGTGGCGTTTTGGGTCGGGTCTCCTCCTTCGCTCTAATATGGCGAGGGAGGGGATGGCTGACCCTTGCGTCATACTCGTGAACGGGTGCTGCTTGCGGTGACTGGTCTTTCTGTTGACCTTGGATAAGATCAGTGTCTGAACTTTTATATTATATAGGGTGACTGGTAATTAGTAGCCGATAGCTAAACACTTGATTCTACTCATGATTACAAACAACTTTCCTAAAGATACTTTTTTTGTTTACTCATTAGTTTTCTTTTTATCGTTATAACAAAATTACTGGCGCGCGAGCAAAGTTCAAACATCGCGCGTGCGCTGTCGCCCGATCAGCTGTTAGCGGCGAGGCCCCGCGCCCGCACACGTTAATAATATTATTAAATATTGACTGTGCCCTATCCCTCTTTTCTAATGTTGCTGTGTCCGACAGGACTGGTATTGAACTTTTACCTTGTTATGTATTAGATAAGGAATGCAATAAATACTTAGTGTTGAGTATGTATCGATAAAATCATATCCGAGACTAGTATTTCGGTAGTTACGCGCGCGCTACTACACTAAATACATAATCTTTTTAACTTACACTCCACTTACAAACTAACTACGTCTCATAAACCGACTTCAGGCGTTGGATTCTATTACTTTTACGATGGATGTTAAAAGATACCACTTTATTATTATTTGACTTGATACAAACTCGACACTGGGCATGATTTAATTTATTCCAAATTTCCAATCACACTTATCTAGGCTTTGGACTAGCAGTCTAAAGCAAAACATAGGTACTTTATAATATTTTATAGTCTCGTTGATATAACTTCGCATTAGACTGGCGTGTTTAAAAACTTGGAATCAACCTAGCTATTTACAACGATGAATTAATACTAAATCAGATACCTATTATGATTTTAATTATAAAGTAAAATCATTGAAATGTACTGAAAATAATAAATTGTATCAGGAAACTGCTAAAAAAACCGGTGTGCGTTTCTCTGACTATTATAATTTTAGGTATTTCTTTGTAACATGATACTTATTCAAAATGTACCTTAATAACTGCTGGAAATCAAGTGTGCATTCCTATAACTATTTATGATTTGAAGTATTTTTATGGAACTTGGTACTTATTTAGATCTCACTTCTTTTATAGGCGAAGCATTGCCATAGTATCGAACTTGGCAGCCTTTTACATTTATGTTTTTGATGGGATACTATTTGACAAGAGATGGCACCACAAGTAAAATTAAAAGTCGCTATGGTTTCGTTACATGGCTATGTATATCAGGTAAACAGTTTTTGATTAAATCATCTTCCAAAACAACAGTGAGTATTATTTACGAAACGTGCAGTGACAATAAAAGTTTTTGTTTTGTATGACTTATCAACTTCGTACATTCCTACTTACACTCTACACTCATTCAAAACGATACCATAAATAGACACGCGAAGCGAGTGTTTTTGTGTTTCATTACGATTTACTTTTAAGAAGTAATAGTTATGTTATTTGTGTCAAATAATGTATTATGATAGGCCACGAGGAATGCGTTCACAGAGTACTTTAAAAAGGGTTAATAATCATTACGTTATTAAGATTGGGGCACGCTTGTACCACCGAACAAGACTACTGGAGTACCTAATAAACTTATGTTTTGAGTATTTGCAGCATTTATTTAAAATGAATGTGTGATTCGCATTTCTAGTTATATTTTATTTTATATCAGTAGACTGACCAACAGAATGATCTAGCAAAGAAAGAAGTACCTGTAGTAAGTGGTCACCGTCGTCTATGGACATTTCGAATACAATTGGAATTGCTAATAAGTTGATGACGAGGTACTAAAAAGTAGTCACTGTTCTAGTAGCATAAAGTAGGTGGAAACGACTCCCCCTACTGCTACCACAACATACAGATTACCTTTAGATTGATTTTACTTATTTTAACAAGATGAAATCTGTCAAAATGTGTCAAACAAGAATCGCTTTTTACAACTATTTCAATTCAAAACTACGGCAAAATCCGGAGAATTATTAAAAAAATAATTACTGTATTTAAAATTACATTAATCATACTTTATATTAAGATATATAACATTGTGGCACAATACATTCGAAAGCGATACTAAGTGCCATAGTCACTTGGTCATTCTCCTTTAAACACCATATACATAATGCCGAGGCAAATTAAGTATTTAGTTTTTGAGGTTATCTGTCACGTCAAAAATGATAAGGTATCCATAGACTCTGGGTCGTGAAGGACTCCTGCAGAGTATTTTTGGTAAAAATAAAACATGTATTTGATCGAATATTCATATATTCATAGGCCCAGAAATCCATTGCTTTATTAGGTTCGACTTTGTGACAAAGATCAATAGGTTAGGTTAGGTTAGATATTGTGACCTTGCAACAGAGCGAGCGAAGCGAGCGACGACGTATGCAATTCAAAATTCGTCTCGAGATTTTAATGAGCATAGTCACCTTAAAATAACACTAACGTCGCATTATAAAGATTGAATGAGTTGTCATTTTGCCTTCGGCATATTACATAACCACAAACGTTTTTAAACTGACGACGCCGTACGTAAAATGCCAAATTATACTATCTGTCTGCGACATATATAAGGTAAACAGTTTTTGAAAAACCGCTTTCAAAACAACACTGAGTTTGTTTTTTTTTTGTATGTGGGTACTTATCAACTTCGTACATTACTACTTACACTCTACACTCAGTCAAAACGATACCAAAATTTAGACACGCGAAGCGAGTGTTTGTGTGTTTCATCACGAATTACTTTTAAGAAGTAATAGTTATATTATTTGTATTAAATAATGTCATATCATGGGCTACGAGGAATGCGTTTGTCACCGAGAGAGAATCATCACAGAGTACTTTATAAAGGGTTAACAATCATTACGTTATTAAGATTGGGGCACGCTTGTACCACCGAACGAGATTAACGGTAGTAGTACCTACAAGCAGTTTTTCATAATAATACGGCATAATAGAATTTCAAGTCCCAGCTCTATCTTTAGATGATATTTTTGACGAATAGGATAATATGAAAATGTAGAACTTGATGGGTGCACCCATCAAGTTCTACACTTTTATTTAATAAACTTATGTTTGAGTATTTGCAGTAATCATTTTAAAATGCCTGTGTGATTCGTATTTCTAGTTATATTTTTTTATTATTAGACTGACCAACAGAATAATCTAGCGAAGAAAGAAGTACCTAAGTGGTCACCGTCATCTATCGACATTTCGGATACAATTGGAATTACTAACATGTTGATGACGACGTTCTAAAAAGTAGTCACTGTTCTGCAGCATAAAGTAGGTGGAACCGTCCCCTTCTGCTAGCAAAACATACAGATTATCTTTAGATTGTTTTTTCTCATTCTAACAAGATGAAATCTGTGGATAAATTTCATAAAAAAATCGCTTTTTGCAACTATTTCACTTCAAAACTACGGCAAAATGCGGAGAAGTATTTAAAAAATAATAACTGTAATTAAAAGTACATTAATCATACTTTATATTAAGATATATAACATTGTGGCACAACATATTTGATAGTGATACTAAGTGCCTAGTCACTTGGTCATTCTCCTTTTAATAAGTCTTATTTCATTTCCACTCCATACCTACTTATAGTAGAACAAAATAACACATTCGTTGTTTTCGAAACTGACTCACATTTGGCCGTGTTCAGATTTATACTTTATTTTAACCTAAAGATAAACCTTCGAGCCAAATTTCAGGTCGATACGACCATTGGAAGATAGACCCATTGAGTTCATTATGACTTTATAGTAGAACAAAGTTACACCTTCGCTATTTTTAAAACCGACTCACACTTGGCTTTTTTCAGATTTTTCTCTTTACTTTGACCTTAAGACCTATCTCCATGCCAAATTTCAAGTCAGTACGACCATTGGAAGTGGTTTAGGTTTTTGATGAGTCAGTGAGTGTTTAGTAAAAATTGCGATTTTCTGACGTCAATATCTCAAGAACTACTATAGATAGAATAATGAAATTTTGTATTCTAGACAATTAAGGGGATGTCTACATACACTCGAAATTTCATATGCGTAGATAAAATATGTTTTGAGTTATGGGGTGGTCGAAATTGGCCCGAAATGGTTCGTGTAATATAACCCACGGTGGTGTGTCGCTTTGTTTGCTCGAACTTGGCGGACACACTACCGTGTGTCTAGATATATAAAAATGCATAGGTTTTGCTCTGCTATATGTCAATGCACTCCCCAAATGTGGGTCGCGATCAAAGTGCACACACGTGCCTAAAAACTTACTTAGTAGTTAACAAAATTAAAATATTGAGAAATCATGTACAGTCTGGGGCTATAAGTCCAGTAGCATATCAACGATCGTATTCGCCTGCATGTTACTGCGCATACATGTGTGCGTGATGCTAACGCAAACATTCCCCGTCATATAGTATAACTACAAGAAGATGATAGTGTGTGGGTAATACTAGACAAAGATAACAATATATCTGTTTTATTTCCTATTAGTGTGGTATGCACCTTAGTCAACAAGTTTATTTTCAAATCTACCTGCAACATATTCACAATTTTATAATTTAACTAAAACTACCTCAGCATTTCCGCGGTCTTTTAATGAACCAACTATAATATAAATTTGAGCACTTCATCAATAGTTCATGTGGTTGAGTGCAGCAATTTGTGACTCCGAAACAAATGGCTGTCGGTTCAAATCTCAACTGATTGTTTTTATTTTTCTCCGCTTTTTTTATTATAAGCCACATTATTTTATATTTTTGAATTAATGTTTTATAATAAGTTATATAATATTTATTTATATATTTTATATGATATATAATATATATATAAATTAATATTATTACATAATTATTATTAATTATAACTTTAGGTTCAAATAAAACAATATAAGGTTATTTGAAGAAACATTTATTTATTTTGTTATTAAATAAGTATAAAAATATAACATATCAAGTTTGTTTTATATTAAAATTAAAATAAAAGTGTTATCATTTTCCTAACTTTATGAGATTATAGCTTAATATATTCATTTTCTCAAAGAGAAAAGAAGATTAAAGCTTAATCCCAATCTTACAATCATAAACTAACCTTCTTCCTCGAACCTCTTTACCCAACGGCTCACAGTATTTCTCTAAAAAAGGAAAATTTCATTAAAACTTGCAACTAGTGATTAAATAAAAATTATAGACCACAACAATCATAATTACAATAAAAAAAAAAACTTACACATAAGCCGGTTTGATTTGAAATTTGAGAAATATTCAACCCATTTTGACGCAAAGCGACAATATTTGCCCTGGCATCAATAGTTATATTTGCTTGCATCTTGAACAAAGATAATCAAACAACACACTAATCGCAATAATAACACAAACGCTCGGAGCAAAGTTCACCAACAAACAACATCGTAACTAATTTATTCAATTAAATCCAGTAGTTAGTTAACATTTTTTTACATTCACCCTCATCTTTTTTTTTTTGTAAATAATGAGTTCGAAACACATTTCATCTCATATAACTAACTTTATTATTTTAGAATGTCTACAACATTCTAAAATCATAATTAAAACAAAAAAACAGTATATCTCAGTGGGGTTCGATCGCACGGCACAATGTGCGTAATATCTTAATCATAGCATTAGCTGCTTAGCTAGGTAGACATGTATCAACAACTATGAAATTAAATACCTGACGGAGGCCGATCAGGAACATTATTTTCGACCACGCTTTCCTCCTCGTACATCTTCAGGAAACAGTAAATAAAACCACGAACAGATAGCGTTGATCTTCTTTTAATGATTTCACGATTTTAAAAGTCACAATAATCACAATTAACAAGGATGCAAAAAGATGAAGGTTGTGGTGTCGCTCGCGCACACCACGTTCCGTTCTGAATGTCCGTCAGTCAGCTGTCACCGTACCCACACAACCCCCACTTGTCAACGATGACACTCTTGACAATGACATTACTTGTCAGTAACAACTGACAGACAGATGGAATGACCACACTACCCCCATCTTGTAATAAATGTTGGAAGTTTCCTAAGGTACCACTTCCGGCTGCGACACGGCCGTCCTGCGCCTCACACGTCCTCGTGTGGCGTATCTGGAATAGAAGATACTGTCTGTACATTACATTGTTTCGGCCATGCCTGACCTAGATAGGTCAGCTTAACAAAGACATTGCTTAACTAGCGGCATCGCTCAACCAGCGGCATCGCTTAACCAGCGGCATCGCTTAACCAGCGGCATCACTTAACCAGCGGCATCGCTTAACCAGCGGCATCGCTTAACCAGCGGCATCACTTAACCAGCGGCATCACTTAACCAGCGGCATCACTTAACCAGCGGCATCACTTAACCAGCGGCATCGCTTAACCAGCGGCATCACTTAACCAGCGGCATCACTTAACCAGCGGCATCGCTTAACCAGCGGCATCACTTAACCAGCGGCATCTCTTTTAGCAAATTACAAATCACGCACATCCATCTCTTTTTTTTTTTTTTTTTTTTTTTTTTTTTTTTTTTTACCTCATTGACATCAAATTATGATAACATCGAATAAAATCAAGTTTAGCGATCGGATTCATTACCCTCAGATAAATCTTCAGGAATTTCACTACTAGGCATTTTACGCAACCTGTCATGAGCGTATTTGTACGTCCGGTTACTATTAAGTGCCCTAAGCACATACCTGTCACCATCTAACACCGTAACGACTCGAAAAGGTCCCTTGAATTTAGGGTCCAGCTTGCACTGATTGCGTTCTTCATTTTGCAGAAGAACGAAATCGCCTACTGCATAGTTTTGAACTTTAGCCTTTGTACTATTAAACCTGACTTTATCGTATTGAGAGTTTACGTCCATGTTAGTAATAGCTTGTTCACGCACAATATCAATGTCTACTTCGGGCTCGTAATCGTTGGCACACAAAAGTTCCAGAGGCCTGGCTACCTTTCCAATTAATAATTCAAGAGGACTCGACTTAGTGACCCTATTAATCGTGCAGTTGAGAGCTAGTTGAACTTCTGGGAGAGAATCTTGCCACGACTTTTCTCCACTAGCCTCAACTGCAGTCAGCATATTTTTGAGCGTACTCATAACCCGTTCAACTTGACCATTAGCACGGGAACTTCCTGTCGCAATCAGATGCAAGTCGATACAATGCGTTTGACAAAACTGCTTGAAGTCTGCGCTAGCGAAGCAGCGGCCTTGATCAGCTATGAGTCGCTTAGGGGTGCCAAACAAAGAAATGCTGCTTTTTAAAGCATTGATGCTACTCGCAGAGTCAATACGCAGGGTATGGTGTAACAAAACGAATTTCGTAAAGGCATCCACCAATACAAAGACGTATTCTTTTTTATCGTTTTTGCCACTAAGCTTACCAGTGGCATCAACATGCAAGGTATGCCATGGTATAGGAGTCTTAGGGATGGGATGCATTTCTGCTTGAATTTTACCAGACTGGGATTTGGATATCTTGCATGTAACACAGTTGTCAACAAATTTACGAACAAACTTAGTCATATGGTCGAACCAGTATAAATCAAAAACCTTTTCCAACGTCTTTTCCCAACCAACATGCATGAGAGATTCGTGGATAGAGTTTATAACTGACCAACGTAAAGCTCTGGGAACTATTGGTAGCCAACGAGACCGGTGGTTGCGATGCACTTTTCGGTATAGCACACCAGACCTGATCTCATAAGTCTTAGCAACATTTTCATCAATATTGTGCTCCCTGAGATCTTCAATTAGCTTCAAAATCTCAGGGTCACGTTGCTGCTCTGCTTGCAACCAATTTTCAGGTAAAGTCGTTAGATCTACTCGTTTTTGCTCTACCTTTTGAACAGGAGAAGAGGATTCCGGAAGAGGATTCCTCGATAAGAAATCCGCATGACACATACGCTTTCCGTTCGCATATACGACCTCAAAGTCGTAAGCTTGAAGGAATGCCCACCACCTATGTACACGCGGGGTCAGATCAACTTTATTGCGGGATGACTTTAAGGAGTTGCAGTCCGTTACGACTGTGAACTTATTGCCGTGAAGGTAATGCCTGAAATGCTTAATAGCATTCACAACCGCCAAAGTCTCTAACTCGTACGAGTGATACTTAGACTCGGCGGGTGTGGTACGCTTACTAAAGTAAGCCACTACAAATTGTTTGCATTCCTTTGTCTGCAGCAAAATAGCACCGTACCCAATCGCACTGGCGTCGGTATGAAGCTCAATTGGACAGTCAGGGTCAAAAATCATTAAGACCGGCTCCTTAGTCAATATCCCTATGATCGTTTGCCTGATGCCTTCATGTTCGGGCTTCCATTCAATGTTACCCTTACCGAGGCTGGTGAGGGCGTGAAGAGGAGCCATTATTTGTGCAAAACTGGGTATAAATTTTCTAAAATAAGACGCTAGTCCTATGAACTGGCGTAATTGTGTGACCATTTTAGGAGGAGGTAGGCCAATTAGTGCTTCGATCTTCTTAGGGTTCGGACGTACCTCACCACGACTAACTACATAACCAAGATACTCCACACTTTTCTTCATGAAAGAACACTTTTTCAAATTAAAGGAAAATCCTTGTTCAGTCAGAATTTGTAATACTGTACGAATTCTCGCCAGGGATTCATCAATATCTGAGTTTCCTGTTACGAGAATATCATCCATGTAAACGATAACAAACGAGTTGACTAGAGGGCCCAAGGCCTTGGTAACAGCTCGTTGGAATACAGCAGGTGCATTACGAAGACCAAAGGGCATGGTCAAGTATTCGTAATGACCCTCTGGAGTTATAAATGCGGTCTTCTCTACTGAATCCGGATGGATTGGCAATTGATGAAAGCCACTAGCCATATCCAATGTGGTAAAATAATAACAGCCATGGAGGCGATCGATTTGGTCCGAGATAAGTGGTAGAGGAAAACGGTCTGGCACAGTGTTATCATTCAATTCCCTATAATCTACGCACATGCGGTCGGTGCCATCCTTCTTTTTCACCAAAAGGATAGGGCTAGCAAACGGAGATGAACTTGGCCGTATGACTTTACATGCTAGTAAGTCATTCACCTTATCACGTACAATACTACGTTCTTGGGGGCTGAGACGATAAGGTCGACGATAAACAGTTTTACAAGGATCAATAAGACGAATTTCTACAGGGTCAGTATGAGCTGGGCCTGAAGGGGTGCCGCAAACAAAGTAGTCCTTAAACTCAGTTAAAATATTTAGTAACTTAGACTTGAACTCTAAGGGAATGCTAGTGTCGATATTTTCAAAACTAACATCACTACTATTATCATGAACAGTACACGCTTGTATTATTGAGGGTTTAATTTTGGTAAAGACCACCCTGTCAAAAGTAATGTGAATTTCTAATCCTTGAATTAACACTTCCTGCCCAATCATAATATCATGTAACAAAAATTTATCAGGTAAAACGTGAAATAGTACGTTAAAAACAATATCGTCAATACTAACTGACACCATAATCTGCAAGGTACTGTAAACACTACTATGTCCAATACCGGTCATCTTTACTAAATTATTTTGTCGTTTACCATGAAATTTCAATGATATTGTTTCCTTCATAAGTGAGCATTCTGCTCCCGAATCGAAGCGAAATGAAAAGAACTCACCGAAGTGTTCCAGAACTCCCAGTGGTGCACTGACTGCGCAGACATCGACACGCCGCTCGACCGGCTTGCTAGTTGTACTAACAGCGGTCGTCTTCGCTTCTGTACTAGCAGTCCGAGGACATCTTGACGCGTAGTGTCCAACGCCCCGACAATTGTAACACGTGATGTCGGTAGTTGTAGGCTTCGAAATGGTCCCAACTTTGTTAGCATCTGCGTGAGTCGCTCCAGTACTACGGTTCTCTTTCTTGAAACGACACGCTGAAATATGGTGGCCCATCTTCCCACAATGTAAACATTTAACCGGGATCGACATCAGCTTGCGTTGCTTTGGATCAGGGTCGTCATGGTTGTAGTCGCTGGATGGCGCTTTTCTTTTCATGTAAGAAAGCGCCTTTAACTCCTGCTGCATTTTAGTTCTAGTTTCTATCTCAGTGGTGAAAGCAACACGGTTGACGCGGGGTTCTATCTGAGCTATGTGTGCCATTACAGCAGAGATAGCGATCTGTTCTGTATTCAGCTTCTTCCAGCGTGACATCAGAATATTCAACTGAGTAGCAGCGTAAGTAGCAAGAGACTCACCTTCCTTCGGTTTGCTGTTATAAAGATTGATAAGCGTTGAAGCAGCAGTCTCCGAAATATCATAACGAGCGATGAAGGCTTGTTGGAAATCCTTCCATGTCATGCCGGGGAAAGATACTTGTGACAGCCAAGCCGACGCCTGACCTTGTAATGCCTTGCTCAAAGCTATCATTAATGGAGCTCCAGATAACGGTTGGTCTGCCATGCACATGTCTGCCGTCGATAACCAAGCACGTGCGTCCACTGATGTCTTCTCGGGGTCGAATGTAGGTAGGTAAATCTTATCACTCGTTGCCGGTCCTTTCATAGCTTGGATTAAGGCAAGAAAATTCTGATTTTGTTGTTCAAATAGCAGTTTCCATTTTTCTTCACTATTGTTCATCGTGGGCAGCGGTGTAGAACGTGGATCACATCCCACTTCTGATGACGGAGGCCGATCAGGAACATTATTTTCGACCACGCTTTCCTCCTCGTACATCTTCAGGAAACAGTAAATAAAACCACGAACAGATAGCGTTGATCTTCTTTTAATGATTTCACGATTTTAAAAGTCACAATAATCACAATTAACAAGGATGCAAAAAGATGAAGGTTGTGGTGTCGCTCGCGCACACCACGTTCCGTTCTGAATGTCCGTCAGTCAGCTGTCACCGTACCCACACAACCCCCACTTGTCAACGATGACACTCTTGACAATGACATTACTTGTCAGTAACAACTGACAGACAGATGGAATGACCACACTACCCCCATCTTGTAATAAATGTTGGAAGTTTCCTAAGGTACCACTTCCGGCTGCGACATACCAATATTTTAATACGCCCCATCAGTGTCGCGACATAACAGGTTTGTCACTAAAGCATATTATCATTATATCGCTCTCTTTCTGACTAGATAATGATGAAAGAGTGCGAGTCCGTGTATGTGTGCAAAATGTTTTATTGCGATAAATTTGTAAAACTGCTACTGCACTTATGACCGCTACTGTACGTGCACCGTACATATTGCCAGCACAAAGAAAAGACATAAAAATGTTAACACGGAATAAAAGTAATAAAAAGAAAAGCAATATGTAAAAACGCAAACCAAAGTCTATAAATAGAGTGTCACACTGCCCTAATTAGCATACGTCACTATGTCTGTGAATGTCAAATTTCACTGTACTTGAGGCGGATTCAACACTTTTCACCGTAAGAAGAGAAAGTTAAGAAGTTATATGACACGAGCAATGAGACTATAAACGCTATACATAACTTGGGCGTAGATACAAGTACTTGGGATCCAGTTCTAGTCTATGTTTTATGCGAAAAACTTGATTCTGAAACATATTCCGAATATATGTAATCCAGGTCGGATCCGCGGGAGATACCTACGTTCAATAATTTTATGGATTTCCTTGAGAATAAATTTATGGCCCTAGAACCCTTGCAAAGAAAGAAGCCAGATAACGGGCACAAATTTACACCTAAAACGAAGTTTTACAACGCAACTTCTCCGATTAATAAAAATGCGAAACCAGCATACTCACAGCCTAACCTTTTTTTTTAGGTTGGCAATACTGCCGACTAGTCGTAAAATTTCGACCTCTTGTCAATTTTATATTTAAATAATAGTTTTAATTCGTTTAATTGTGTTTATATTGTTTTATTTGCTGGTAGCGCCATCTATCTGTTTAAGACGGACTACTAGTCGTCTCATCCATATTTCGCAATATTAGTTCCATTCATTCATTTGACCACTTTTGGAATGAGCGATGTGAACCCCGCGCTGCCCGCAAACCGCGGAAATAAACGAATCGCCGAGAGGAGGCACACGATATCGCGCCCGTGTCGCTCCTGTGCTGCATCGCCTCCTTACTGCTGCTGCCGGATAGCGAACTTTTGTGATAACCCGCCCGCGGGTGTGAACGTGACAGTTTTGTGATCGCATCGGGAAGAACGCCGCCCGCCATCTTGTACTGCTCAACGCTGGACAGCCAGGTATGCGTGCTTTTTCCCATAGACCTACATCGCTCGCTCACCTCTTGGCGATAATCAGCCATCCTCCTAAAATACAGTCCACTTAAATCTTATACCTCGTTTATTTCCAAACCATTTTTTTGGTCCGAACGACCCGGATTCATATATCCGTATTCCCGCTCGCGTAGGTATCTTTTATAAGTGCCTACCTAGGTAGTTGTAGCACCTAGCTGCACTCCTAGTTCATAAATATATACCCATTACGTGGTTATTCCCGCACCCCCAGTAGGTAATATACTCAACGTAGCTACCTACTGACTTACAATAATAATTATAAACTAGGTATATAGTCGTTTTGTAAATTCATAATTTCAAGCGCCTTTTACCACCGCCTTTAAAGTCGTTGCCTTATTATTAGGTACAAGTACTTACTTTCCGCATAACATAAAACTACAGCATAATTTTAGGTTATTTACTTCTACCTACATTTGGAATATAAAATGTCGCAACAAAAGAAATGTACTTCTGACGAGAATGAATTAGCTATCTTAGAAGCTAAACGCAATGTTTTATTTGAGCGCATACAAAACATTTACGAGCGTTCAAAAACCGCCAAAATTTCCGATGTCAACAAAGAATCATTTCTTAGTTATTGTATGACAGTAGACGATATTCGAACCGATTTTCATAAATTATTAGACGCTTATAACGCACAATTACTTTCTATTAATCCTGAATCTAAACCAAATTATCAGGCATACACCTCATTCGAAGATCTTTATTGTATCATAAAACGTATACAATCGCAGTTAGATAATCGACAGTCCGCGAAGCCCAGCGCCGGACCGGCTGTCCGAGCACCGAAACTGCCCGCGATTGAACTCGTGTCATTCGATGGCGATATACGAAACTGGCCATTATTTTATGCAAGTTTCAAGTCTACAGTGCACGATAACGCCTCGCTGACGGACGCTGACAGGTTGTACTATTTAATAGGTAAGCTGTCGCCGAAAGCGCAATCTACATTCGCAGGTGTCACACCAAGTGCTGAGAATTATCAGGTCATTTTCCAGTCACTTCTTGATAGGTATCAGGATACTCGCATCCTCGCGTCTACTTACTTTGATCAAGCTTTGAATCTTAAATTGTCTGGTCCCGCGTCAGTTTCGAATTTCCAACTGTTTATTGATAACTTTGTTACCGCAGTAAATTCCCTTAAAAACCTAAAGTTAGAAAACCTTGCAGACTTTATGTTATTGCAACTCGCATTAAAAAAGTTCGACACGGAAACCGTTCGTGCATTCGAGATGACCGAACGTCAAAATAAATTACCTACCCTAAATAGTTTTCTTTCATTCATTAAAGATCAGTGTCGAATATATCAGAATACGCAGCCTAGTTCGTCTAGCTCGTTTAGTAATAATAATACAAGTAAACAAAACTTTAATAAATCGCGAAATAGTAATAATAAGTCGGTCCCTAACCCACAATCTTACGTAGCATGTTCGGATTCCGCAAATAACTCACACAAGTGTCTGTGCGATAATATTGTTCACGACCACCTTTTTAAATGTCCAGCCTTTAATAATTTAAATCCGACTGCTCGTTTTAAATCCGCTAAAGAAAATAAAGCTTGTGTTAATTGTTTGAGTATTAAGCATAAAACAAGCGATTGTTCTAGTAAAACTAAGTGTCACTCATGCAATCAACAACATCATACGTTATTGCATTTTGAGAAAAAATCTCCGTTATTTGACCGCGGTAACCTTAACGTAAACGTAAATCCTAGTCCAGCTGTTTCGTTCTCTGTACCGCAGGCACAGGCCGCTCGTACCACGGCGCCTGTCCTTCCCGCGTCTCAGCCCGGAGTTTCTTTGTGTACGACATCCATTGCGCTCGCACGCCGGCAGTGCGCACGCACTCAACATACTCAGCGCGAAGCAGAGCGTCAATGTAACGCGTCTACTACGATATTATTAGCGACCGCGCAAGTTATTATTTATGACGTGAACAACACACCCCGCGTGGTTCGTTGTTTACTTGATAGTGCATCACAAAGTAGCTTCATTACTTCGGATTGTCTCAAATGTCTTGGACTTTGGAATAACTTTAAAAATACTAACTTAGTAGTTAAAGGGATCGGTGGTTCAGAAAAATCTTGTAAGGGTTCCGTCGATATTAAAATACATTCGCGTTTCAATAATGATATTAATTTCAACGTTTCGTCGCTTATTGTGGAACGTATTACGGACACGTTGCCTAGCGCTCACGTGGACGTGTCGTTGCTCGCGCACCTCGAGACATTGCCGCTCGCTGATGCTCACTTTGCGCAGCCGGGTAATATCGATGTTTTGATCGGTGCTTCAGTTTTTCCGCACTTACTACTACCTAATATTGTACGTAGTGAGCAATATAATTTACCTCCCGCTATTGAGACGGTATTTGGCTATGTAGTTATGGGTGCCGTACCTACGCTGCATAATACACATTATACTACGTCTTGCTGTTCTGTTCTTCAAGAAAATAATATTAATTCTCTTCTTAAGCGATTTTGGGAGCTTGAAGAGGTCTCCGCACCGCCCTCGTTGAGCCGTAAGGATCTCGAGTGTGAAGAACATTTCCGCGCTACCACTGTTCGCGACGATAGTGGTAGATATGTTGTAGCATTGCCGTTCTGTGGCGACCCGTATTCTTTAGGCGACTCGCACGCTGCTGCACTTAGGCGCTTCTACTGTTTGGAACGTAAACTCGATGCGTCGCTTAAATTACGCGGTGCTTATAATGACGTCATGCGTGATTACATAAATAAAGGTTTTTTAAGCCCAGTTGTAAACGACGAGGGCAATTCTCTTCCCGCGTATTATATTCCGCATCACGGCGTGGTTCGCGAAGATAAGACCTCCACTAAACTTCGTGTGGTTTTAGATGCTAGTTGCCGAACTACATCGGGTCAGTCGATCAATGACATTTTGCATGCCGGTCCTGATCTACAGGGTGATTTATTTAACATCTTAATTAAATTCCGCCTTTTCAAAATTGCACTTTCAGCTGATTGTAGACAAATGTTTCTCAATATCGGCATTCGCGAATCCGACCGTAGATTTCAACGAATTTTATATCGTTTTGACAATAGTGAGCCTTTAACCGTGTATCAATTTAATCGCGTTTGTTTTGGACTTAAGTCTAGTCCATATCACGCGTTACGAGTTGTCCGCCAGTTGATCGCTGATGAAGGCGACAACTTTCCCGCTGCAGCCGCTGTTGCTGCTTCCGCTTTATACATGGACGACATTGTCTGTAGTGTCGCATCCGCTCCGCAAGCAGTTTCGCTTTGTGAAGAACTTATTCAGCTTTTCAAACGAGGCCAATTTGACCTTGTCAAATGGACAAGCAATTCCAAAGAGGTTCTCGCGCACATACCTGATTCGCATAAAGCTTCTCCGGACATTGAGTTCGAGAAGTCCGCACATCACAAGGTTCTTGGTTTACGCTGGGACAGACATTGTGATAACTTCCGCTTTGACATCTTATCACCAGGTGATAAGTGTACCAAACGCGCAATGCTATCCACAGTGGCTCGTTTATGGGACATAATGGGTTTTGTGGCTCCTACCATTTTGTCTGCCAAGCTCTTGATCAAAGAGCTTTGGTTAACAAAATGTGATTGGGATGACACTCCTCCCGACCATATTGTCGCTGCTTGGAAACAGTTTTGTGCTGAACTTCCCGCACTCAATAAAATAATTGTGCCGCGCCATCTAGGTTTAGTAGATGGATGTTTTGTTAACTTAATAGGTTTCGCTGACGCCAGTGAACGCGCTTACGGCGGAGTCATATATTTGCAAGTCCGCATTGGATCTAACCACTCTGTGCAGCTAGTTTGTGCCAAGTCTAAGGTCTCGCCTGTCAAAACCATTTCGGTTGCGAGACTGGAGTTGTGCGCGGCTCTGTTGCTGTCTCGGCTGCTTCGCAAAGTTCAAGACACAATTGCGCCCCATCACTCCATCAATAAGATATATGCATTTTCAGACTCCAAAGTAGTGCTCGCTTGGATAAATTCTTCTCCGCACCGCTGGCAGACCTTTGTCGCCAATCGCATTACTAAAATAATTGAACTTATTCCTGCTACTTGTTTCAATCACGTCGCGGGTACTGAGAATCCTGCAGATTGCCTGTCTCGTGGTGTTACTCCGGCTAATCTTCTGGACCATCCTTTGTGGCATCATGGCCCTTCTTGGATTTCTCGTGATCCATCAGAGTGGCCTATACATCCATCTGTCCACGATGCAGAGGACGAGGATATACCTGAGCGGAAGTCTGTCTCTCATCCCGTGACCATTGAGGTTGCGGAATCTCCTATTTACGCACTCGCGCTACGCATGTCATCGTGGTCTAAGTTACTACGTGTCATCGTTTACGTCTGTAGGTTTATTAAGAAATTACCTAATGGAACTTCTGTTTCAAGCTCTGATCTTGAGGTCGCAGAGTATACATTGTTGCGCGCCCTACAGGCTGTTCATTTTAGTAAGGATGTTCAAAATTTAAAAAATAACATTCCTTGTTCTCCCGCTCTTCTTAAACTCAAGCCGTTTCTCGATGAGCACGGCATTATACGTGTTGGCGGTCGTTTGTCAAATTCGGACGTACCTTACAACTACAAGCATCCTTGCATCCTGCCGCGTCACGACCATGTAGTCAACCTTCTTGTTGATTTCTATCACAAGAAGCATCTCCACGCAGGTCCAGAGTTACTCATGTCCTTACTTAGGCAAAACTACTGGATTCTCGCTGCACGACGAATAATTCGCCACATAATTCATAAATGTAACACCTGTTTTAAATTCCGTCCGCGTCCGATCTTTCCTCCAATGGCAGATCTTCCTAGCCAACGTGTCAACCAGGTAGATAAAGCGTTTACACATACCGGTTGTGATTACGCAGGACCATTGCAGTACACACCCGTTCGTGGTAGAGGCGTCAAAAGCCGTAAAGCTTGGCTATGTATTTTCACATGCCTTACAACTCGCGCTACGCACATCGAAGTTGCGACAGATTTAAGTACGGTTTCATTTCTCGCAGCTCTAAAACGTTTTCTTTCGCGACGTGGTCCCGTAAAGTGTTTATACACGGATAACGGCACATGTTTCGTGGGTGCAAGTTCTTATCTACGCGATCTCTATAAATTTCTCAATAAAGAGTATAGTTCACGTCTTCAGGAGGAACTTTCCATTAATCGCATTGATTGGAAGTTTATTCCGCCTGCTTCACCACATTTTGGCGGATGTTGGGAAAGCATGGTCAAAGTAATTAAAACGCATCTCTTCAGAGTCATAGGTCAACAAATCCTTTCTTACGAAGAGCTTTTAACTGTCCTCGTGCAAATCGAGGCACTTGTTAACTCGCGCCCGCTCACAGCACTCAGTAGTGACCCTGCTGAACCATCCGCGTTAACTCCCGCGCATTTTTTAAATACTGTGCCATTGTCGTCACTTCCCGCGCCTGAAGCAGACTCTTCTAGCTTGCTTCAGAGACATACTCTTCTTGACAACCTCGTACAGTCGTTTTGGCGGCGCTGGCGCTCAGAATATCTTCACCAACTTCAGGCTAGATCTAAATGGAATAGTCCTGCATCCCCTATACAGGAGGGTACGTTGGTAATTATTATAAATGATAATTCAGCACCGCTTTCATGGCCACTGGGCATTGTTGAGAAGTTACATACCGCGAAGGACGGCACAACCCGCGTCGTTACTGTAAAAACCGCTAAGGGTAGCTACGTGCGCCCTGTTGTACGTCTCTGTCCGCTACCGACTCAGTAAGATCTAGCTTGAAGTTGGATCTCTTTCTTAGTTTAGGTATTTAGTGTGTAATTCAATTATAATTTGTTCCGCTTTGTTAACGCAATTAATTTAAAATATTTTAACGCTCGCTGTCTTAGACTGTGTATAGGTTATGCGGTAGTACACCTTACATATCTAGATTATTATTATTATATTTCTTTTAAAGGCAACCCTTTAAGGCCGGGGGGAAATGGTAGCGCCATCTATCTGTTTAAGACGGACTACTAGTCGTCTCATCCATATTTCGCAATATTAGTTCCATTCATTCATTTGACCACTTTTGGAATGAGCGATGTGAACCCCGCCGCTGCCCGCTTCCTTACCAATCCTTCCGCATGCCTGGCGCGTAACGCACGTACGCGCTTTCGCAAACGCTGGAAATAAACGAATCGCCGAGAGGACGCACACGATACCGCGCCCGTGTCGCTCCTGTGCTGCATCGCCTCCTTACTGCTGCTGCCGGATAGCGAACTTTTGTGATAATCCGCCCGCGGGTGTGAACGTGACAGTTTTGTGATCGCATCGGGAAGAACGCCGCCCGCCATCTTGGACTGCCCAACGCTGGAGAGCCAGGTATGCGTGCTTTTTCCCATAGACCTACATCGCTCGCTCACCTCTTGGCGATAATCAGCCATCCTCCTAAAATACAGTCCACTTAAATCTTATACCTCGTTTATTTCCAAACCATTTGCATAAATAAATCAGTGTAGTTGCTAATAAGTCAATAATCTTTAGTTTACCGTGTCTTGGTAAAGTTTGTCGTCAAAAGTTAGTCGAAGAACAACAGCTGTCAACGGACATCGGAGAAATTTGAAAACATAATATCCAGCTAAGTATCTTTTCGTATTTATGGTTAAAACAACAGGCCTATACACCATAATACATAACATCGCACACGACTCATTACTCATGAGCAACGTCCAATACTCACTGGCTTATTTTATGTCTCCTTTTGTTTGACAAACTGTGGAAACAAAATCGACGACGTAAACAATCGCCCCAGACACTATTTACTTACTCTTAATTAATGACAAACACCTTACACACAGGCCTTTTTATTAGTTATAAGTGTAAATTAAAGATTATATTGTAAACATTTATTTCTTCTTTTCTTCTCACCTACCTTCTAATTAATTTATTGTTAAAGTTTCTTTATTTAGTACATTTATTAACCTATACAATTACATCCTGTTTTATATCAATTATAATTTTCTGTCTAAGTGATTAACTTATTCTCTTTTAAAATTAATATACTCTTAATTATAATTCTTAACAACTGTCCCTCTCCATTTCAAAAACTTTGCTTAACTTTTCACCTCTTTTAAAATCTGTATCTAGTAAATAACAACTACACTAGATATTTAGCTGTACCATTCACTTTCCAGGTGAAGATACTCAGTGACAAACATGTTGACCCGTATGACCCGTAGAGCTGTTGCAAGAGACATGGAGGATAAACTCCGGGCAACACTGAAGGAGCTAGAATCATCGAAAACCCTGTGCAAGCAGCTGCTACAAGAAAGAGAGGACAGCGAGGTTGAAGTCAAGAATATTGTGGACAAGAACACTTAAAAATGAGCTGGCTGAACTACATATTGTACATATGGACCTACTCGACCAACACCAACACCTGCAACTTGACTTATCAAACTTTAAACAGTGCAGTGATACTTATGAAATAGCTCTGAGTCGGATAACAGATCTCGAGCATGAACTTAGTAACGCCTATAGTACTATTATGTTTCTGGAGTCAGCTAAATGTAGGGAACAGACCTCCAGCACACAGAGTTTGTTCGATGAGCTGGTTGGTTGTTCAGCGGCAGATATTTGCCAGCCAATTATTACAATTGATTTAACTGGTGAGGATGCCATTACACGCCCCTTATTTTTTAGTCATAATAAATTAAAAAAGTATATTAAATTTAATAAATTAATAAAGAAATCTCGAATTGCATTAAGAAAATTAAAAAATTTAAAATCTAAAGTAGCTCATCATAGGAATCGCGTTAATTTAATATCTCAAGTCAATACATATACCAAAGAACTTGTAATGCAATGTAGAGAAAAGTATGATGTTGACACTTTTTTATGACAAGATGAGTTATTGCAAAAGGAACATTTGTTAAAAGATGTTTTTGAAAAATATGCTGATTGTCAAAACCAACTTAGTAAGCGTATGGTCGAGGCCAGTGAGTTGATGGACTTAGTGCAGTACAATGCTGAGAGATGTGAGTCTCTGACGAATAATTTCTCATGCAACTGTGCTCACTCTGCACCATCTCTGACCCCTCCTGTATCCCAGGTAGGTGCGGTCACTCAGCCATCAGCTGACAGTGACACAGATTCCAAATGGATTCTTATTTCTGATAAAATAGGAGCAGGATTTGGGACATTTTTACACAATTGTAACACACACAATGTTACAAATCTCTGTTACCATAATACTCACTTTAGTAAACTTATTAACATTATAAAAAATTTGAACCTTCACAAAAATACCAATATTGTTTTGTTAGTTGGTAACAGCTTAGGAATTCAGAGAAGGGACATTGTTGATGGCATCACCACCTTGTTGAGTCTAGATATAGGTAAAATTATACTTTGTGCTCTGCCTTATGCAGATACTTTAAGCACTGAACAAAATAACTTTGTTCATTATTTGAACAATACATTATGTATGTTGACAGGTTGTCATAGTGACAAATTATTATTTTTTGATACTAATAAGTTTATTAGTGGTTTTAAATTAACTCAGGAAGCAATGTATCTTCCTAAACAATGTAGATTTTTAGTGGCTAGGTTACTAGCATTTAATATTAACTCTGTTATAGGAGATATAACACCGAATAGGTTAAGTACTGATAAATTGTTATGTCTTAGCTCTAACAATGTAGATTGTTTAAACTAACAGCTCAGACAATAGGGAAGCATTCTGATAGCATTCTGCTATATCATCAGAACATAAACCGCTTTTCTGGCAAAATTTTAGATGTTGAACTTTTAGTAGACAAGTAAGTCATTGATATTCTTTGCTTTTGCGAATCCTGGTTAAAACCAGATAAAATGCCTTTTAATGTAAATAATTTTGCGATTGCCAGTGCGTTCAACAGACTTTCAGCTATTGGAGGCGGATGTCTTATTTTATGTAATAGTAATTTTAGGTATAAGGAACGTCAAGACATCACTTCATGCTCTGTTGACCGCATATGTGAGGTAGCATGTGCAGAGATAGAAGGTATTATTGTTCTTTGTGTGTATAGGCCACCAGCATCAAACTTGTTGTCTTTTTTGAAAACAATGGAGGAAATATTAATTAAAGTATGTAGAAATAATAAATCTGTATACATCTGTGGAGACTTCAACGTTAATATTTTAATAGATTCGCAGGAGTCTTGTCAACTTTTATCATTATTCAAATCATTTAATTTTGACAATATTTTTAATGAACCCACTAGAATAACTGCTACTTCCCAGAATTGTATAGATAATATTTTTTCAAATCGTGGGGTATTAAACTTTAAACTAATACCAGGTATTAGATCAGACCACATGGGTCAACTAGTGTCTATAAAAACTATAAATAAATTAGAATTAAATAAATCTATTACCGTAAGGCCTTTGACAAATCACAGACTGCGTTCATTAAAGGATAACATTGATAGAGATCTTAATTGTTACAAGTATTCGTTTTTAGGAGAACCAAATGCTGATTATAGTAAACTATTGCACATAATTTTTAAGTCTTTTAATAAAGTATGTCCACAAAAAAACATAAAAGTAGACACTAAATGTAAATTTAATGAATGGGCCACAAAAGGCATTAGAATCAGCAGAGACACACTTTATAGCCTTTATGAAAAGAAATCTTTTAATTTCGATACAAATTTTCACAATTATGTTAGAAAGTATTCTAAAATATTTAAGAAAGTATGCGTATTAGCTAAGTCAAAACTTATAAGTAGCCGTATAGGCAAATCAGATACTAAAATTAAAACAGTATGGAAGATTATTAACTCTGAAACTGGCAGTAGTAAACAAAGAGATACAGAAATATCATTGAACATTAATGATCAGTTAATTTCACACAAGCCTAATGTAGCAAAAGCTTTTGAAACATTTTTCGAAGACATACCAATTAAAGTAACTAAATCTCTGTCTTCATCTCCTATACGAGCAGAGTCATTACTTAAGCAAAAATTTAATAGAGAAATTCCAAAGTTTAGTTTTAGTCGTGTATCTCCTAGCGTTGTAAAGAAATCATTTAAATATATAAAAGTAAAGACCACAGAAGATTTATGGGGCATATCTGTCAAAGTAATTGAATCAATAATTGACACTAGCGCTCCGATTCTTGCAAACATCTTTAACGACTGTGTGGATAGTGGCACCTTTCCAGATTTAATGAAGCACAGTAAAGTAATTGTTGAGTAAGATCAATGTATGTGTGAAAGTGTGAAGTAAGTACGTAGGTATGCATGTGTGTGTCGCCATAGTGTCCACCAGAAATTGTCACTTAACCAGTACCAAATAAATCAGCATAGAGTAAACACGCGTTTTAATACCTGAGAATTCCCACAACCAAAACTGAACCTTAAGTCTGTAACATTTTGGTCGACATCGAGCTGGATATCTGTACGACTTACGACGTTCAAGTACTGAGCGCAATACAAAAGGACGGTTCGAGCGGCGAGCGACGAACAATAGAAGGAATTTGCCACAAAAAACATAAATACATTTTAAACCTCATTAGTGAATGTGATCAAAACAAGATAATTTGTAACTACGAAGATACGAAGAAACTTTTCGTTTTATAACGAATTGAAGGTTTATTACAACAAATATGGCAAATACAGTGGAACAATTACTAAATGTGATAGAAGATACAGCTATGTTGTTAGGAAAAACTCAATCAAACCTTAAGAAATGTCCGAAACAACGTTTAACAAAAGGATACATAGAAGCACGCATTAAAAACATTGAAGAATATTGGCGTACATACAAAAGTACATACATAGAACTAGTGAAATGTGTTCCTAGAGCGAATCGACAAGACATTCCATATTTCGTTAATGAAGAATACTATGTGCAGGAAGATTTGTATACTTGTTTACTAGCCGATCTTAATGATTTATTGTGTTCATACAACAAGTCGCCGCCGGTTCCTATGCAAGCTGATTATAACAGCAGTGGTTCTATGGAAGTACAAGTGAAGTTACCAAGGATTCAACTTCCCACCTTCTCAGGTATTTATGATGAGTGGCCTGCTTATCAAGATCTTTTTATGTCATTAGTGCACAACAATCCAACATTAAGTAAGGTACAAAAGTTGCACTATTTAAAAAGCAGTCTTACGGGAGAAGCCCTGTCGTTGGTGAAGCACGTGCAAGTTACAGAGGTTAACTATGACGGCGCGTTTAGTACGCTAAAAGCGCGTTTCGGTAACAAGCGCATTATTGTCAACTCAATTTTGAAAAGATTGTTTGCACAAAAGAAGATATCTACGCAAACTGCAAATAACATTAAATCAATATTGGATACAACCACTGAATGCCTGAACGCGCTGACAAACCTGAAACTGTCAACCAGCTCATGGGATACACTCACCCACTCACTCATTGTATTTTTAGTCGTCCAAAAATTGGACCCAGAGACGCATCGTGAATGGGAAGAAGTTGCGTACGAAGACAATGACGACGAGTTACCTAAATGGGATGCACTGCACAAGTTCCTGCAATCAAAGTTCCGCACGCTCGAGCTTATCACGCCTTCAAGCAGAGAAAAACCTACATCTAAGGGAAAAGAATATGCTGTTCACGTGTCCACTTCAAATACCACTTCTTCAAAACCAAGAAGCTGCCCTATGTGCGAGA
This sequence comes from Autographa gamma, assembly GCA_905146925.1. Taxonomy (NCBI): domain Eukaryota; kingdom Metazoa; phylum Arthropoda; class Insecta; order Lepidoptera; family Noctuidae; genus Autographa; species Autographa gamma. The sequence goes on from LR989880.1 coordinate 2,882,983, forward strand.
AGGACCACACATTATGTCATTGTGAGGAATTCATAAAACTTAATCCAACAGAGAGGAGTGAGTACCTGAAAAAACACAATCTGTGCTATAATTGTCTGGCCCCAGGACACTCCGCTTATAGATGTCGCCTGAAGATGTCCTGCCGAAAATGTCACAAACGTCATCACACGCTCACGCATCAATCCACGCCGCCGATGACGTCACCAATACAACCAGACAACAAGAAACAACAAGATGAAGTTGAAACTAGTCAAGATTCTGCAAAATCAGCCGAAACCAACGTTACCCTATCATCGCATGTCGCTGCTAATTTGTCCACTGCATTACTGGCCACAGCCCTTGTACCAGTAAGAAACCAGGACTCGGGACAAGTGACAGTGCTCCGTGCTTTGATTGACCATGGCTCTCAAGCAACGTTCATGAGTGAAAGAGCGGCCCAGATGTTACGATTGAGGAGAACGCCTGTAAATGGCACCATCACTGGAGTCGGCTTAACCAAAACAAACATTAAACATGCTGCAGAATTCGAACTACTATCCAGACACGACGCTTGTTTCAACCTCAAGGTCAAAACTTACATCATGTCTACCCGACTCACTGCCACATTACCGTCACAAACCATCTCCACCGACACCTGGCCGCATCTACAGGGACTCGCTCTGGCGGATCCAAGCTTCAATAAATCAGGACGAGTAGATTTATTACTGGGTGTTGACGTGTGTGCTCAAATCATGAAAGGTGAAGTTATCAAGGGTCCCCCAGGAACACCATGCGCGCAAAACACTACCCTGGGTTGGATTCTATTTGGGAACGTGGCACACAAACTACCTGGAGATGAAATTATCGTCATGCACCTCAATCTTGATCTAAATGATCTGCTGAAACGAATGTGGGAACAAGACCCATATGACAAACAACAACCCACAGCTGAGGAACGAAGGTGCGAGGAAATCTATGAGACCACGACAACAAGAAACAAGGACGGACGGTATATGGTAACATTACCAAAGAAGTCTAACATGCTATTATCAACCCAAGGAGATACGAGAACAATAGCTTTAAAGAGATTATATCAATTAGAACAAAGATTCAAGAATAACCCAAAACTTAAAAGCGACTATGCTACAGTCATGAAAGATTACGAATTAAATTACATGGAAGAAGTACCGAAACAAGAAATTTCCAATCCCTCTGTGTACCTACCGCACCACGCGGTAATAAAGGAAGACAAAGAGACATCCAAATTAAGAACTGTTTTTAACGCATCTCAAAGGGGAAGCAACAATGTATCACTCAATGATGAACTGATGGTAGGACCACAGTTACAAGACGACATGAGAAGTCTAATCATGCGATGGCGAATGAAGAAGGTCTGCTTCGTGGCTGACATCCAAAAAATGTATCTACAAATCATCGTTAAAGAGGAAGACCGAGATCTGCAACGAATTCTATGGAGAAATGATGATCGAGAACCTGTTCAAGATTACCGTCTTACCAGAGTCACGTTCGGGACTGCTTCTGCTCCTTACTTAGCAGTAAGGACCTTGCATCAAGTAGCCAAAGACGAAGGACGAAACTATCCTGAAGCAGCGGAAATAATAAGACGCGACTACTTCATGGATGACATGATGTCGGGTAAAGACAATGTAACAGACGCATTAAAAGTGGCCAAAGAAATAGACGCCATACTTCAGAAGGGCGGGTTCAAACTGAGAAAGTGGTGTTCTAACGATGCGGACTTTCTTAAAGAATTTGAGGAATCTGAAAGAAGCTCTCACGTAAAACTAGATATTACATTAGACGGAATTACACGAGCTTTAGGATTACACTGGAATATGGGCAATGATCGATTCCAATACAGCCCAAACTTACCTGCTACGTCAAAGCACATTACGAAGAGAACAATCTTGGCCGACCTACAGAGATTGTTTGATCCACTAGGCTGGCTGGCACCTTCTATTTTGCCAGCAAAACTTCTCATTCAACGATTATGGCTGCAAGGAGTGACATGGGACGAAGAAGTAGATGAAACCATTGCCGCAGAATGGAATAACCTACGGGAATCAATTAATCTATACTTACCTGATATTGAGATAGACAGATGGCTTCATACTACTGAAACTACTATGAATAACACCAGTATCCACGGCTTCTGTGACGCATCAGAGAGAGCTTACGCTGCAGTAGCTTATCTAAGAGTACGAACATCCAACGGTGTTATAAAGACCTCCATCATAGCCGCTAAAACGAAGGTAGCGCCTACTAAGCCTCAATCCTTACCTCGTCTAGAACTCAGTGGAGCTGTACTGCTTGCTGGACTCTTGAAGCAGATAAAGGAAGCAATGAATATACCAACCTGTCAGATATTCGCATGGACCGATTCTACTATCGTACTCTCGTGGCTTTTCGGTGATCCTGCAAGATGGAACACGTATGTTAGAAATAGAGTAGTTGAAATACTGGACAGCACTGGCAATCATAATTGGTATCATGTCAAATCACCAGAAAATCCAGCGGACACTGCTTCGCGGGGAAGATCTTTGCTAGACCTAAAGGACGATGAACTGTGGTGGAAGGGTCCAGAGTGGCTGACAGAAGGAGAAATCCAATACAGCAGACCAAACGCGATGATGATGGACCTGGAACGAAAAGAAACAATACAAGTTAGCCTAACAATTGACAATGAAAAAAGTATATCTACAAAATTTGAAAATTGTGATACATTACAAGAACTGCTTAAAGTAATAGTGTACTGCAAAAGATTTTTAAAAGGCAGAAAAATGGAAAATAAAGACTTAACTATGAGCACGGAGGAACTAGATGATGCGTTGAAAACTTGCTTGAGAATAGCACAAAGGGATAGCTTCGAAGAAGAAATTCAGCACCTGAAATCAAACTTTCCAATTAAAAGAAAGAGTAAAATAAACAATTTAAAACCTTACCTGGACGAGAATGGCCTCCTCAGGGTGGGCGGAAGACTGCGTCACTCTGACCTAAATGAAAATAGCAAATTTCCGATTATTCTTGATCGTGACAACAACCTTACCACTCTCCTCATCACCGATGCACACCGGCAAACGCTGCATGGCGGAGTTCAAATAATGCTCTGTTTCCTACGAACTAGATACTGGATCCTGAAAGCAAGGACACTAGTTAAATCGAAGATTAAAAAATGTCTCATTTGTGCTAAACTAAACGCCACGGCAAGGCCACAGCAAATGGGAGACCTACCTCGAGTTCGAGTGACACCTGCAAAACCTTTCTGGAACACGGGCGTTGACTTCGCAGGTCCGTATCAGGTCTTGATTTCTAGAGGCAGGGGAGCAAAAACTCACAAGGCGTACATCGCTGTCTTTGTCTGTATGTCGACAAAAGCGATTCACCTGGAATTGGTGGGAGATCTCACGTCAGATGCCTTCATCGCAGCCTTCCGAAGATTTGTAGCAAGGAGAGGAAGGTGCGCTCAGATATGGAGCGACCAAGGACGCAACTTCGTCGGTGCAAACAGGCAACTGGTAGCAGATTGGACTGAGGCTAAATTACAATTTGAGGGTCCAATCACCGAGAAGTTAGCAATCGAAGGAACAAAGTGGCATTTTATCCCAGCCTACAGCCCTCACATGGGCGGACTCTGGGAGGCTGGGGTGAAAGCTATGAAACACCACTTAAAACGGATCATGACTAAACATATGACCTACGAAGAATTGAGCACCTTGTTATGTCAAGTTGAGGCTTGCCTCAACTCACGGCCTCTAACCATATTGGACGACACTGACAACGATCATCTGCAACCACTGACCCCCGGTCATTTTCTTATTGGTGAAACACCCATCACTGTGCCGACACCAGACCTCCGAGATATCCCAATGAGCCATTTATCGAGATGGCAGCATCAACAAAGGTTATTGACTGACTTCTGGCACAGATGGCAAAATGAATATCTGTCAAAAATGCAACAGCGTTCAAAATGGCACCACAAGATCAGAGAGTTTGACCTAGGACACATTGTCCTAATCAAATCTGATAATTTACCTCCGGGTAAATGGATGATGGGACGCATTGTTGACAAGCACCCTGGTACTGACGGTGTGACACGGGTGTATTCTGTGAAAAGTGGTGATAGTGTAGTGCAGAGGTCTTTTAATAAGTTATGTTATTTACCAATAGATATTGATACTTGAGTTTCTATGTTATTTATTCAAATATCGAATTGTAAGATTACTTAACTGATTATTTAACTAAGTTCCTAGATTATGCATGTGTCAGATTATAATTTCCATTTACATTGTAGTACATTCAATTGAGTTTTTGAGACATTGTAAAAGGGCCATAGACCCTTTGGTGGGCGGTATGTTGAGTAAGATCAATGTATGTGTGAAAGTGTGAAGTAAGTACGTAGGTATGCATGTGTGTGTCGCCATAGTGTCCACCAGAAATTGTCACTTAACCAGTACCAAATAAATCAGCATAGAGTAAACACGCGTTTTAATACCTGAGAATTCCCACAACCAAAACTGAACCTTAAGTCTGTAACAGTAATTCCTATTTTTAAATCAGGTTGCAAGAACGATCCATCAAACTACAGACCTGTTTCAGTTCTTCCTGCTTTAAGTAAAATATTTGAGAGATTGGTATTAGACCAATTAATTTTGCACTTTAGTAAAAATAACATCTTTCATGAACGCCAGTTTGGATTTACTAAGGGAAGGTCAACGACCGACGCCGGGGCTAAGTTAGTGTCTCACATTTTGGAGGCTTTGGAGGGATCACAGGATGCCATTGGTATTTTTTGTGATCTCTCCAAGGCTTTTGATTGTGTCGACCATAAGACGCTGGTCCTTAAACTTAAACACTACGGATTGCGAGGACAATCCCTTGAACTAATTAAGTCATATTTAACAACTAGACTTCAAAAAATAGGTTTAAACGGCGTAACATCATCTGGATCTACAGTGAGAATGGGGGTGCCGCAAGGTTCAATCCTTGGCCCTTTTCTCTTCTTGGCATACATAAATGACCTTCCCCATATGATGGCTAACTTAACCAATATTGTATTATTCGCGGACGATACCTCACTCATTTTTAAAATTAATAGAAAATTACCAGATTTATCATCCTTCAATAATGCCCTTAATGTTCTTTCCGAGTGGTTTTCTACAAATAACTTGCTTCTCAATGCAAGCAAAACTAAATGTCTAAAGTTTTCGCTTTCTAATGCCCATAATCAATCAGAATTAAATTTGATGCTTGATGGTGACCAGCTTGAATTAATTAATGAAACCGTATTTCTTGGTATAACAATTGACTCTAGGTTGCAGTGGGGGCCACACATCACGGCACTGTCGTCTAGGTTAAGTTCGGCTGCATTCGCGGTTAGGAAAATTCGGCAGCTTACTGATATACCCACTGCTAGATTAGTTTATTATGCTTACTTTCACAGTTTAATGTCTTACGGTATTCTATTATGGGGGTCCGCGGCCGATGTAGATTCCATTTTCATTTTGCAGAAACGGGCAATTCGCTCAATATACGACATGGGCCCTCGAGAGTCATTGAGAGAAAAGTTTAAAGAAATTAACATTTTGACTTTGCCTTCCCTTTACATTTTCGAGAATATTATGTATGTGCGTAAAAATCTTTCTAGTTTTAGAGTTAAAAGTGATTATCACGACATTAATACCAGAAATAAAAATGAATTAGTAGTTCCTAAATTTCGGCTTACTAAAACCAATTCAAAATCATTTCTAGGGAATTCAATACGTTTTTATAATAAACTACCAGAGTAAACCTGCCCGGTAAGAAATTCAAATCTTGTGTCAAATCTATTCTTATAAAGAAAGCGTATTATAAAGTTAAAGACTACGTGGAAGACAAAAGGGCGTGGAGTGTTTAATATCTGCACATGTGGCCTCCCTGGCGGTCCTTAAGATTTGCTTGTTTACTTTAATTGAGTTCATAAGCCGCCTGTATTTCCTGAAGGCACTTGACATGCCTTGACATTCCTGTTAGGGTATTTCGTTTTTTTATGTGACTAGATATGTATTGTATGTAAAATTGTTTTCTTTTTATTTTATATACAATTTCATTTTTAAATTTTGGTACTTTTTTGTTGTGAATGCGTCAACAACGCGGTTTTTATTATTCATTACAACGGTTTGATTGCTTTAAATTATTATTATTTTAATTTATTTTTTTCGTTATTTTTTTTAAGGTAGTTTTACCTCGGTGTTGACGCATATATTTAACCAATAATGTAAAATAATTGTAATAAGTTTATTTTTAAAAGAGTAACCTATGGAGTTTCTTGCCGGCTCTTCTTCATAGGAATGACACTTTGGAACCGAGCAACTAGAATCAGTAGAGTTAACGTAACGTTTCTTGAGCGCCTTTTTTTTGGTTTATAAGAAATAAAAACATTTTGATTTTGATTTTTGATTTTAACAAAAGTTCTCGTAATTTCCATGCATTCAATGCTGGGCAATTTAATAAAATTATTTGTGCATTGTGCAATACCAATCACGCATTATTTCAATGTACTGACAATGTATTATTGACATGACAGGTTCAGAAAAATTAAAATTTATCGCTGACAATAAAATATGCAAAAACTGTTTGTACGTGCATACTAAAGGTTTCTGTGCGTCACAGAAGAAATGCAGAGAATGCAATGAACCGCATAATACTTTATTACACAACAATATTGTCACTTCGACACAAAAACCTTCAGCAACACGTGCCGCGCCTAAAACTAGAACAGCAAATAGCATGCAAAGCAATTTCGTCGCGAATGATGATGAGATATTGTTAGCAACTGCATTATTACAAGTAGCAACAGCTAGTGGGAGTTACCAAGGTTCACAAATAACTTTGATTACGGAAAATGCTGCCCAGAGGCTGGGCATACCGCGTCAGCAGTTGAGCGCGAGTATCAGTGGAATCGGCACTTTATCTAAGAGAAGTAAAGGAAAAGTGAACTTATCCTGTAAGTCCCTATATAATGATTTCCAGTTCACAACAGAAGCATTAGTCATGACACGGGTGGTCAATAACCTGCCTAACATTACATTTGCAAAGAAGTCTTGGGCTCACGTGACAGGTATTACATTAGCCGATCCAGAGTACAATATATCCAGACCCATTGACATACTTCTTGATGCACACGTCTTTTCAGAAATCTTAATGAATGGATTGATTAAAGGAGAAGGCAATGAACCCATGGCTCAGCAGACATACTTAGGGTGGATTCTGACAGGAAACGTCAACAAAAACTACAATTGCAACGTCATTTTAAATCAAGTCGATGATTTGACTAAGTATTGGGAAGTGGAAGACATCAGCGGAGATGCGTGCAATACAATGACATCAGCGGAGAATTTTTGTGAAGAATTCTTCATTACAACAACGAAACGTATAGAAAATGGAAGGTATGAAGTTCGATTGCCAATCAAACCTTATTTTGATCAGTTGTTAGGTAAATCGAAATCCCGTGCAGTAGCACAGTTCATGCAGTTAGAAAGGAAGCTATGCCGAGATGAAAAGTTATCGGAAGGTTACATTAAATTCGTACAAGAGTATTTGGAGTTGGGGCATATGAAAGAAAGTAAATCTGATTATAAGACTTCATGCTACCTACCTCATCATGGAGTACTAAAACAAGATTCAACAACAACAAAATTAAGAGTGGTTTTTAACGCCTCACAGAAGACTGACTCAGGCTACAGCTTGAATGACTTGATGGAGTGTGGTCTTAAGCTGCATCAAGATCTATTGACATTACTCATGGGATGGAGATTATACAAGTACGTATTTACAGCAGACTGTGAAAAGATGTATCGCATGATCTTGGTACATGAAGAAGATCAACAGTTGCAGAAGATTATGTGGCGAGAAAACAAGGAAAAACCTTTTAAAGAATACCAGTTATGCACGGTGACATATGGTACAAAAGCTGCACTATTTTTAGCTCTTCGGACATTGAAGCAGCTAGCAGATGATGACGCAAAGAAGTTTCCATTACCAGCTGACGTCATTGCCCACGAGATGTATGTCGATGACGTATTAAGTGGTAGCAATTCCATCGAGCAAGCACAAGAAATTCAAAATCAACTCATCAACATGTTGAGAGGGGCAGGCTTTACGCTACGCAAGTGGTCAAGTAACAACGCGACCTTGATTGAATGTTTGGCGTCATCAGATCTTAACCAAACTACAATGCACTTTACAAACGACGGTACTACAAAAGCATTGGGATTACAGTGGAATCCTACAACTGACACATTTACATTTACAAACAAAATACAATTTGACAATAATAAGCAACTGACAAAAAGGAAGTTACTGTCCGAGATCTCAAAAATCTTTGACCCACTTGGCTGGCTTACACCTTTGACGGTAAAAGCAAAATTACTATTCCAGAGTGTTTGGTTATCCGGATGTGATTGGGATGAAAATTTACCGGCCAACGTGCAAGAGGGATGGAAGTAATTTACAAGTTATCTGTACAACATCACCAAATTGGAGATACCGAGATGGCTAGGGGATACTACAAAACCCGTCCAGGTCCACGGGTTCTGCGACGCGTCAGAAAAGGCCTACGCTTGCGCTATTTACTTAATGACATTAAATGACAAAAATGAGCCCGTGAGTAGACTTATAGTGGCAAAATCACGGCTATCGCCAATCAATAAAAAACTGACATTACCAAAACTCGAACTATGTGGAGCTTTATTACTTTCACGTCTGATGAAAAAGGTTCTAAAACCATTCAAATGGGACAGGATTGACAAAAGCATATACGCTTGGACTGATTCTATGATTGTATTAGGCTGGCTGTATCGTGACGTCACAAAATGGAAGTCCTTCATTAGCAACAGAGTACAACAAGTGCATGATGTCATTCCCAAAAAACATTGGAATTATGTCAAATCTGAGGACAACGCTGCGGATTGTGCATCGCGAGGTGTCAGTTGTTCAAATTATTGCATCATCCTTTGTGGTGGCAAGGACCAGAATGGGTGAAGAATTATAATGATAAAACAGCTGTGAAGACTACAATTATACCTACTACATGCGAATCAAAACAAAAACAATTGAAAACGTGTGTTGTGAAATTTGAACCGTCTTCAAATGTAATCGAGTTATTAGACAGACATAGCGATATGACTCACATTACAAGGGTCATAGCGTGGATTAGGCGCTTTATTAACAACATTTGTTGGTGGCGCTGCAAACGCTCACTGCAAATTTAATGAATAAATTTCTAACTTTTTTGTTTGCGATGAGGCAATGAGCGTTTGCAGCGCTCACTTCCTCGTCTATGATCTGCTCTAGTTCTGCTCTTTGGGTTTGGAAGACGGGGCACTCAAACACACAGAGCATAACACTCTCCGCTACTTCGGGATCACAGATGCATGAAGGGCTCTCTTTGCACTTAAATCTGTGCAGATACTGGGAGAACCCTCCATGTCCCGTCAGCACTTGTGTTATGGCACCTTCAGGTGCAATTTTGCGGACGACTTTATAGGCATCCACTGCGCTCGGGAGGAACGTCCTGGTTACAGAAGCGGTCCCTCCGGCCAGGTATCTCCGGTTCCATTCGTCAAGGGTCTGGCTACGAAGCTGGTTTTTGACGAATGAAACCGGACACAGGTCATAATCTGGCGATCGTCGGCTCGAAGTGGCCGCTTCCTTCGCCAGGACGTCTGTGCGCTCATTTCCCTCAAAGCCGGCGTGGGCCTTGATCCAGAACAAGGATACATCTTTGCCCCGGATCAAGGCCTCGCTGAGGTTTTGGCGCGCCTTATGCGCTAGTGGATGCATGGAGCCATGGCTAGTGACCGTCTGCAGTGCCGCCATCGAATCACTGTATATGCCATAGCTCCGTTCGTCGCCCTTAAGGGTTTCGCCCGTAGCCCGACATAGGGCCAGGAGCTCTGCCTGGTAGACTGTGCTGTAAGCCGGCAAGGATAGTTTCCGGGACTTGATTTCGGAGCGGCTGTCCCATAGGGAGAATGCCGCTCCTACTTTGCCCCCTATCTTGCTGCCGTCGGTGTAAATACGGCGCTCCTGCACGTTGTTACGGTCTATCAGGCTTTGCTCGTCCAGGTTCACAAAACTGAGTTCTGGTCGTTGGGCCGGATGCGGGCTATCCGCAAAGCCCACCACACGCTCTACCTTCCGGTCTCCCAGCACCAGCCGGGACGACCCCTTGCGCGCTTCGTATAGAGCTTCTGCTTCTTTTACGCGAAGGTCCAAGGGTAGTATCCCGGCCAGAATTAGGGCCGAGTGCAGGGAGACCGTGCGATAGGCCTTGCAGATCTTTTGGGCAACCCCCCCTGCACCGTGTTTAGGCGTTTTTGCACCCCTATCTTCCCAGCGGCTGGTGCCCACGCGGCTGCGGCGTAAAGAATGATGGGCTCCACCACCGCAGCGTACAGCGTGCGGACGATTTCCGGATGCAGTCCCCAGCTGATCTTCGCAGCACGTTGAAGCTGCTTGTAAAAGCTTAGGGCCTTTCCACAGACGACCTCCACGTGACTATTGAAGGTCAGTTTGTCATCTATGGTCAGACCCAAAACCTTCACTTCGCGAGACATGACAATGTCGACCCCGCCCATGCTCAGGTGAGGGGTGTCATATTTTAACTTTTTAGTTAGAAGCATGGCGCAAGTCTTGTGTGGCGCAAATATTAGCTTGTTTTGGACACCCCATCGCCTCACATGTTCGAGGGCGGCATTGGCACGTCGCTGCAACTCCAACGCGGTGTAGTCTGCGAACAGGAGGACCACATCGTCCGCAAAGGCCTGGCAGTTGACCCCAGCCGCTTCCAGAGACTTTAGGAGGGAGTCTATGAGGACATTCCAGAGGATCGGACCGCCTATCGACCCCTGGACGCAACCCTTATGCGTGGCTTTCGCGTGCTCTATCCCCGCGTATCTAAGCTTTTTCGCATCTGTCGTCTAGGTAGCTGTCCAGCAGACGCCTGATGTTTACTGGGCACAGTTCCTCAGCCAGTCTGACTTTGATGGCGGGCCACCAAGCGCTATCGAAGTCTCCCTCTATATCTTGCGAAACGAGCGTTACTAACTTTTTCAGTTTGATCTCCGCTTTGATTTGGTTCACTAGATTATAGAGAGAGTCCTCCGTGCTTCTCTGTGGCATAAAGCCGTACCGGCGAGTACTTAGCCTTGGCACCAGGTGCCACTGGAGCCTAGCTACCACCATTTTTTCCAGGACCTTCCCGAGGACAGGTAGCAGGCCGATTGGCCTGTACGATTTCGGCCTCCTGTAGTCGTCCTTACCCGGCTTCCTCAGGACCACGACTGTGGCCTCTTTCCAGGGCTTGGGAAAGTGCCCCAGACTGAGGCATTTGTTGGCCAGGGCAAGGAACGATTCGGGGTCCTGGAATATGGCTTGACGACAGATGTCGGCTGTAAAGCCGTCCGCTCCCGGCGCCTTTCTCGGGTTTAATGCTTGGACCGAGGACTTCAGCTTGTGCGCTGTGAACGGCGGGTCATGCACCTCATCATGGACCCGCTCGTTTACCCGCTTCGAGAGGTTTCTGATAGCCCTCTGGTCCTCGCTGTCCTCGCTTTCCAGGTCGGCAGGGTAAAAAGTATCCGCGAGAAAGGCTGCCGATTGAGCAGGGTCTAGAGCCACGCCATCTCGCTCAAGGGTTACATCCTCCTGTCTCTTGGCGGTCCTTCCTATGACTCTGTATATGCCCTCCCAGACTCCCTCCCTATCTTGCTTAGAGCAGAACTCCTTCCAGCTCTGAATCTGGGCTTGCTTGGCCTTCTTTTCATACTCTTCCTTATGTTTTAGGTACTCGGCAACGACACCATCGCGACGGACCGGCGCGGCGCAACGGATCCTTCTCCTCCTGGTAGCAACGATTTTCTTCAGCGCGGCTAGCTCTTCGGACCACCACGGCAAGGTAAGTTTATTTTTGTTTTTCTTTTCCGGTATGCATGTTTTGCATGCTTCTTCTATTGTGTTTATGAATGAATTTACTGTTTTTTCCAATTGTGTTGTATTATATTTTTTTTCAATTTCTGTTTTATTAATTTTGTTTTCTATTTTTAATTGGGCCAGTTTCTCATGAAACTGGTCCCAATTTGCTTTTCTTGTGTTATATTTACGTGTTGTACTTTTGATGTTAATTCCGAATGATTTTTGCAGGTTAATTTTGAATACAATGCCGTTATGGTCCGAGCTAGTCATGCCCACGTCTACGCGCCAACCATCCACCAGGCTGAGAAGGTCCGTCGAGCATGCCGTTATGTCAACGTGACTGCTGAAGACCCTCCCGCCCCTGACGGTGTCGAAGGTTGGTGTGTTGCCGCTGTTGAGTACGTTAAGGTCGAGTTCTCCAAGAAGGCCGCACATCTCCTCACCTCTGCCGTCCTCCACTCTACTTTCCCACCACGGGCTCTTGGCGTTTACGTCCCCACCGATAAGCAGGCTTTGGGCTCCCATGCGGCGACGAATCGCTCCAAGGTGCTCCAGATAAGGTGCGAGGGGTAGATCAGGCTCGAAGTATACAGAGACCACCACGAGGTCCCAGGCACTGGTGCGGATCCTCACCACTACGATGTTGTGCGTGGTGAGTTCTGGGTACTGTATTACGTCAATGTCTTGGTCGAAGACGACGATGGCCGCCTTTACAGTCCCACTTCCCTCTTCCGATGCCTGGAATGTTCTCACCCCGCGGTAGTCCCGCATCCTCCTCTTGCCGCCCACGTATGGCTCCTGTATAAGAGCCATAGTCACTTTCCTCTCCAGAGCCCCTTGGATCAGCTCCGCGGTCGCCAGCTCTTTCCTTTGGAGGTAAGCCTGCATTACCGGATACGCCTTCAGCCCCGCGGTGGAGGCAGCCGATGTTTCTGCCATATAGCCCTCAGCAATACGCTACTTTTGCTCTAGCCAATGCGTCCCACCTGCGTTGGACGGGGCAGTCTGGGCTGAACGCGTTGTGCCCCGTCATGTCTAGTTTTGCAGTGACGCAGTTGCAGCAGGTGGGAGCTGCTTTGGCGAGCTTTTCAGCGCAGTCTTTGCGCAGATGAGGGCCCCCGCAGTGGCCGCACTTTTCAATGGTCTCGACGCAGAGGCGTCTGCTGTGGCCGTATCCCAAGCACATCGAGCATTGGACCAGTGGCGACTGGTCCTCCACTCTGATGTGCTGTAAGTCCAGGTACATCTCAGACGCCCCCAGCAGCCGATTCCACAGAGTGGGGGATACCTTCGCGACCATATGGCAAAGCAGGTCGTTTCGGGCTTTCTTCCGGAATCTAATTTCGATTCGGTCGTCACCAGTTGCGAGGAAACGGAAGAGTCTCTTGTTTTGCACCCTCAGGAACTCAATCGCCACCTCGTTGGTGTGCGAACTGAGAGCGACTCCCTTTTCATTTCCAGAGCCTGCTGGAGTTTTTCGGCTCTCTCGTTGCTCTCCTTCATCAGCGTAGTGTGCTCCGCTAGTGAGGAGAGCAACTGAGTGACCTGCAGGCTTCCTGGCTCCCTTCCCTGTTCTTCCTCCCCCTTTTTTCCCTTCTTTTTCCTATTCTGGGAGTCTCCCGCGTCGCCTTCCCTGTCCGCGCCCTTTAATGCGGGCAAGGAAGGAGACGCAGGTCTCTCGGCCTCATCCTCCTTCACTAAGCTAGTCAGATTATGGCAGATCTACCAGAGCCTCGAGTGACAATATCTCGCCCTTTCACACATACAGGGGTCGATTTTACTGGTCATGTTGAGATCAAGGCAAGTAAAGGCCGAGGTGTCAAAACATTACTAGCATACGTTGCCGTATTTGTCTGCTTAGCAACGAAAGCTATACATCTGGAGCTTGTTACAGAACTGACTAGGACTGCGTTTTTATCAGCGTTCAAGCGCTTCTGTGCTCGTCGAGGCACGCCACGGGACATGTATAGTGATAACGGCACGAATTTTATGGGAGCAAATCGAATTCTTTTACAACAATATAAAAACATTGTTTAGGAGAATTGGTCTATAGTTATGTACATACATATATATTCGTGAACACGCATGTTGATGTTGCAAAAGTATTTAGAAGACAGTTGAAAATAAAGCTTTGAACAGAAAACACGTTGATTTCATTGCAATTTCTGTGCTAAAGGAAAGACAACCTTAACTACCTAAACATATGGTCCAAACCGAACCGGATCCATTAAGGAGGATTAAATAAGTTTATAAAAACTGCACGGCCGGGCGGCCGAACGAATACAATAGGATCACACATTCCTTAGCGATAAGAGTGCATCAACAAGATCATTAGTGAACATTAGTGAATATTACTACGGCACGAGTTATTATTACATCGCCATCATGTTGTGTTTTCAATTGGAATTTGGTTAAAAACAAACAAGTAAAGTGTCCTTTTACCAAAAATGAGTACTTCAAGCAGTCAATTACTGAATCTTCTGGAAGAAACAGCTGGAAAACTACAGAAGGCTCAAGTTAACTTAAAGAAATGTCCGAAGGCACGATTAACAAAGGGTTATATTCAAGTACGATTACAATGTATTGAAGAGTATTGGCAGTCGTTTAGATCAACACATGACGAACTTGTGAAGCGTGCACCGAAAGTTGAACGTGCGAACCACGGAACAGAAAAAACAGGTGGAAGCGCTAAGTAGACGTGGCACGCGTGTCACAATTAAGCGTTGTTACGCTTAACTTGCGCTTAACCGATCCCAGTTGCGTCTGTCATCGCGTCGAGTTGCTCGTCTCGTGACAAATTAATATTTACCTAGCTATGCCGTATTGTTCCGTTTTAGCGTGCAAAAATGATAGTAGGTGAAGAAATCTTACAAATGGAGGTATTTCGTATCATCGGTAAGTACGATTTTTATTGTTTTCTAATAAAAATCTTATTTTCTTCCAATTTACAAAAATTTAATAGAACGGTTAGTCAAAATAAACCTTATGCCGTAAAGACAAAGTTTATTTTCGATTGTATTTTTCCATAGAACATTCTAGAAAGGCCTTCGCTACTCAATGTAGTGATGTGGTCAAGTCGAAAATTGATTTTGTCGATCGATGTTGATACGAGGAATAACTATCTTAACCCAAACAGTTATTTTTATTTATTTCGTTTTGCATTACAATATAGGTACGAGGTCGCCTTAATTCATACACGAAATTTATATTAAGTAAATTTATGGTCGTTTAAGTGGTATAAAGCAAAAATATAATCAATGTTTTAAATAGTAACATAATTTTTATAATTTATTAATGACTGAGACGTTACACACAGAGTGTTACAAACAGTAGGTAATAGATTTTTAACCTTCATTAAAAATTTGTTTGAGGTTTCCCAAAGTCACAAGCATGAAAGAGAAATGGATAGAGAGTGCGTCCTTGCGTTGTGGGAGGCCGGCCAGCAAGCTAAATCCTGATTCATCCACCGGTGGATAGATGAAAACTCGTGAAATCGACACTGCACTTCCTTTCTTCAAGTTTCACGGCAAAAAGTCCATTTAATTCACGAGAATCATGAGAATTTCAACATATGCGGAATATTAAAGACGAATTTTTACTATAAAACCCGAAGTTTTATTTATCTGATTCCTTCTTTAATTACATGTTGAAAATCTATATTAAATTTAAGACATCATATCATAAGTGTGCACTCTGGGCCAAACTCACTATGAAACTTGGGCATGGCCCTTTACCTATCTGTCAGTCAGTCTTGTGTGTCTATTAATTTATGGTTTAAAAGGTACAGCGGTTTGTGTAACAAATAAATAAATGTACTCCCAACGAGTCGTATTTATCGTATTTGAACAAAAATCGGGTATCTGTCGATATCGAAAAGAATTTAAATGTAATACGTGGTGTGTCCTTGGCCGAGTAGCATTAGAGTCACGCCATTGTCAACCGTATGTCCAAAGCAATTATGTTGATAATTGCTTATATTGATTATATATCGCCATCTATGGTCAAGTAGCGAAACTAACTCGTCAATCGAATTTAGTGCGACTGTAGACCATAAATACGTATTGTTGCTAATGCAAAATTAACCTTATTTTTAGAGAGTCAGGGTTTATTTTTTTTCTGTGATGTAGGCTAATTTTGTAAAAATTTAAAACTACCAATCATACGGATTATTTCGTTGTAGTGCATATGTTATTATCGGATTATTTATGTGAGTTTGGCGACAGCGGTTCCTATAGTAATTTTGGCGTATTGCACTTCCACTTGTTTTTTCTGTTCCGTGGTGCGAACATTCAGTATTTTGTTAACGAAGATTTTTATGTTATTGAAGACTTGTTTATGTGTTTACAAGGAGATTTAAAGGACATGCTTGGTACAATGTCATCTTCAGCAGACGTATGTAGTAACACAGCGATTAACCAAACTCAGGTCAAATTACCGAGAATACAGCTGCCCGAATTTAATGGAAATTACGATGATTGGCCCACGTATCATGACTTGTTTGTGTCGTTACTCCATCACAACACCTCGCTAAGTATGGTGCAGAAGTTGCAATACCTGAAATCAAGTATCACCGGTGAAGCTGAAGCCTTACTAAAACATATAAAGGTTACGGAAAGTAATTACAACCAAGCGTGGAATATATTGAAAAGTCGCTTCGGGAATAAACGAGTGATAGTAAATACTTTGTTCAAACGACTTACTGGACAAAGGGCGATCAAGACACCAACTGCAAATCAGATAAAGACCTTGCTAGACACTACAACTGAATATTTGAATAGTCTACGAAATCAAGATTTATCTATTGACAACTGGGACCCTCTAATTATATTTTTAGTGGTACAGAAATTAGACCCTGAGACCCATAAGGATTGGGAAGGGTATACATACACTCAGGAGTCAAACGATTTACCCACTTTAAAAGATTTCTATACATTTTTGGAGACTAAGTTCCGTACATTGGAGTTGGTGACATCTAGTACTTCTACAAATATTTCAAGAGAAAAAACTTTCAAAGATAAATCATGTCATGTTTCTGCAAACACACCGGCGAAGACGTGTACAATGTGCAAGGAAAGTCACGCCCTATGCCATTGTAAAGATTTTATAAAGCTTCAACCTATGGAGAGAAGTGAGTTTGTAAGGAAGAATAACCTCTGCTACAATTGTCTGTCACCAGGGCATTCAGCCTGGAAGTGTCGCATACCTGTATTCTGTCGTCGATGCAATCGCCGGCACCATACACTGCTGCACCAACAGAAAGATAAAAACCAACAGGCAGACAACACACAAACTCCACACAGTCAACTCGAAGGAATGGAACCAAACAAAACAGATACAAAAGAAGCCGTCGCAATGGCATCACACTTCACTACGAAGAAGTCCACAGCTTTGCTGGCGACAGCATTAGTGTTTGTTAAGGATAATAATGGACACATAACAGTATTGCGCGCCTTAATTGACCAAGGGTCACATGAAAGTTTTATCACTGAAAAAGCAGCATAAAGTTTAAAGATAAAACGCAAATCAAGCAGAGGAACAATCACGACAGTTGGAGGAAAACAGACACAAATAAATCACATGGTAGAATTGGAGATAGTATCTCGGTGTGAAGAAAATTTTAAGATTTCTTTGAAGCATACGTCATATCCAAGAACTTAACCTCCAATTTACCACCAAGACATTTCACCCACAAAATCGCTGACTGGCAGCATTTACAAGGCCTCGCCCTAGCAGATCCAAGTTACAATCAACCAGGACGAGTGGACCTTTTATTAGGTGTACAAATTTATGACAGCATTTTGAAAGACGGTCTGGTTAAGGGTCCACTAGGCTCCCCAAGTGCACAAGATACACGCTTAGGTTGGATCCTGTTTGGAAGGGTGGAAGAAAACACTTCTTCGGAAGATATTACAGTCATGCATCAGCATATCGACATAGAAGGTATGCTGAAATCTTTCTGGGAACTAGAAGATGACAGTAAGAAGAAACTGACAGAAGAAGAAGAACAGTGTGAGAGAATATACAGAAAATCATACCAGCGAAATATCGAAGGGAGATACATGGTGAAATTACCATTTAAGAAAGAAAAACCAAGGTCATGTGAAGGTAAAACTAGAGATATAGCATTGAGAAGATACATGCAACTAGAAAAACGCTTTGAGAATGATACAAGGCTGGGGATGGAGTACACAAAGGTAATGAAGGAGTATATTGAACTGAAAGACATTGAAACAACGAAGGTCAGAGTTGTCTTTGATGCTTCGTCTAAGGGCTGCAATAACATATCTCTAAATGATGACCTACTGGTAGGACCTCCGCTGCAGGAAGACATGAGGTATTTAGTCATGAGGTGGAGAATGAAACCTATCTGTTTCGTGGCTGACATAGAAAAAATGTACAGACAGGTGTTGGTGATGAAAGAAGACGCCGACTTCCAACGTATTCTTTGGCGTCAACAACCAAGTGAAACAATTAAAGATTATCGTCTGCTACGGGTCACATTTGGCACTGCTTCTGCTCCCTACCTTGCTGTGAAAACGCTGCAACAATTAGCAGAAGATGAGGGTAAAGACTATACTAAAGCAGCTGAAACCATAAAACATGATTTTTTTATGGATGATTTGATGTCTGGACAGGATACAGTAGAACAAGCTATAGAAGTTGCTAAAGATATCAAACTTATCCTGCAAAGAGGAGGTTTCAAGCTGCAGAAGTGGGCATCTAACAGTAGCAAATTTCTGGAACAATTTGACGCTGAACAGCATAGCAAGCAAGTTAAAATAGGCATGAAGTTGCATGGTACCATCAGAACACTAGGTTTATCCTGGAACATGGGTGAAGACACTATTCATTATCAGTTAGATTACGCCCTGATGACTGGAGTCGTGACCAAAAGAAAGATTTTAGCTGATATTCACCGGCTATTTGATCCGTTGGGATGGCTTGCTCCAGCGATAGTACCTGCAAAAATATTAATCCAAAGTTTGTGGCTGAAGCGAAGCGCCTGGGATGACAATGTAGACCCTGAAACAGAAAAAGAATGGATTAGTATAAGAGAAAGCTTATCACATTTGAAGGATGTTGAACTGCAGCGATGGTTACAATGCACAAGTGAAAGCATGAAGCACGCCTCTGTTCATGGCTCCTGTGATGCTTCTTCAAAACGACAATCATTGCTGCCAAATCCAGAGTCGCGCCTGTAAAACCAATGTCTCTGCCGCGACTTGAGCTCTGTGGTGCAGTTCTTCTTTCAAAATTATTGAAGCAAATAAGCGAAGCTATGAAAATTCCTACTAAGCAAATATTTTCGTGGACAGACTCGACTATCGTTTTGTCATGGTTGCGAGGAGATCCTTTAAGATGGCAAACCTTTGTGAGGAACAGAGTCGTTACGATAATCGATAACATCGGTAACAAATGGTTTCACGTATTTTCAAAGGAAAACCCTGCAGATGTCGTATCCAGAGGCATGCTGCTGTCAGATTTGAAGAATTGTAGATTATGGTGGGAAGGACCTGAATGACTGAAAGAAAAAGAAATAATACTTAAAAACATAAACACTTCGACGGACCTAGAAATGAGAAAAAATATAAATGTAAACGTGGTAACAGAACAACAATCGGTCGAAGAGAAAAACTGGTCCAGCCATTTCGAGGTTTGTGATACACTGACGGAGCTACTACAAACAGTGACATACTGCAGACAATTCTTGAACCTGAAAAAAGAAAAAACACAGATAAGTTTAAGTACAGAAGAATTAGAAAAATTATTACAGAAATGTATACAAATAACACGAAGAGAATGTTTTGAAGAAGAAATTAAAGACCTGAAAGGCAAAGGAAATGTTAAAAACAGAAGTGCATTGAAGTCACTCAATCCATACTTAGATCGAAATCATATACTCAGGGTGGGCGGTAGAATTCGACACGCCAATGTAGACAAGGATAGAAAACACCCTATCATTCTAGACAATAAATCATATTTAACAAGATTGATTGTGGCCGATGCACATATGGTAACTTTGCATGGAAGTTTACAGTTGATGTATAATTACATTCGAGCTAAATACTGGATTGTGAAAGGAAGAAATTTAATAAAGTCTCAAGTGCATAAATGCTTAATCTGTGCTAAGCAGAGGGCTGAAATAAGAAACCAATTTATGGGAGACTTACCCAAAGAACGAGTGACACCTGCCAGAGCATTCTTACACTGTGGCGTCGACTTCGCTGGCCCGTATCAAATCCTAATGTCTAAGGGAAGAGGCGCTAAAACGAACAAAGGCTATATTGAATTGTTTATATGTATGGCAACTAAGGCCATACATTTAGAACTCGTGGGCGACCTGACTTCCGAAGCCTTCGTCGGAGCGTTCAGAAGATTTGTGTCGCGTAGAGGAAGATGCAATCACATGTGGAGTGACCAGGGCCGAAACTTCATTGGAGCTAACAAAGATCTGGCCGAAGCCTGGAACGCAGCTAAGCTAGAATTCAACGGTGAAATTGTAGATACCTTGGCCAAGGATGGGACTCAGTGGCATTTTATTCCGGGACACAGTCCGAACTTCGGTGGACTATGGGAGGCCGGAATAAAATCAACTAAATATCACCTCAAAAGAGTCTTGAATAGTCACCTGACGTTTGAAGAGATGACTACACTTTTGTGCCAGATCGAGGCATGTCTAAACTCTCGACCTTTGTGCCCCATTGATGATTCAGACAAAAATGACATGGAGGTACTCACTCCAGGACATTTCTTGATCGGGGAAGCCCTAATTACCGTACCTTCACCAAGCTTGAAAGACATTCCTGTCAGCCAGCTATCTCGATGGCAGCATATGCAAAAGCTGTTAAACGACTTTTGGCACCGATGGCAGCATGAGTATTTAGCGAGACTACAACAACGCCCGAAGTGGTTAAAGACGGTTCCAGACTTAGACATTGGTCAGATAGTGCTAATAAAGACTGACCATGCTGCACCAGGGAAATGGCCACTTGGACGCATCGTAGATAAACACCCTGGCCAAGATGCGGTTACTAGAGTATATAGCGTGAAAACCGGTAACCAGATAGTTAAAAGATCAATTGGTAAACTATGCCTTCTACCTATAGATACCAAGCCCTAAATTACATAGGAATATCGTACATGTTTATTTAAATTTTGTTTTGTGTTAATAGAAGTAGAATTATTTACTGAACATATAATTTCATAAGTTTACAATTTGTTATAGTTTCGACTATTTACAATTTTGTTTCTAGTATTGATTGTTATATGTTGCTTTGTGTAAATTAATTACATACATTTAAATATTAATTATGTTTTAAAAGAACTTGAGCTCTTTTGGTGGGCGGTATGTTTAGGAGAATTGGTCTATAGTTATGTACAATCGGGGACAACGAAGCCTTATCACTTTTTAGAAGATTTCGTTTGACGTTCGACGCAGGCGACTGGCACGGAAGCTCCGCCCTCCTGGGACGTTGACCAATTAGGACATTGCAGTAACGAGATGGCAATATATGCTTTGACTATTTGTGTGGACGTCAGTCGCATCTCACTGTTTGTTCATTGTTGACGTTTGCTGTTTTCTCCGTGACTTTGACTACTGTTTACGAATACACGCGCGTGTTTACAGGACTTTTATTTTGTTTGTGTGATATCTAAAATTGACGATCGAAGAGCGAACAAATTTATTAATCAAATTGCGGATGACCTGAGAATATTTGTAAGTATTAACATTTTAATTATATTTTAAGCATTATGTTTTTATAAGTCAGCCTAAAACCAGATAGGTAAAGAGTCTGCAAAGTAGTGGGATAGAAAGAAAAAAGATTTACGTGAACTACATAACACTTAATTCTAGTCGGTCAAAATTGTTTTAGATACTAATTATTATTGCACTAAACATGAAAACAGATTTAGTCAGTGTTGTTCACGGTGACATTTTAATAATGTGTTTAACACAAATGTGTAAAAATGCCTGTTGTGCTGCTAAGTAGGGATGTTTTTAGAATTCATAATTATAATTGATTGCGTGAGTCATCTGACACTAGTCTCATGTTTTAACATCTTAACCATTAAGCGTGTATTACTTTAAAGTGATCTTTGTGGCCAATTCTAGTTTTTTTTTTATTTAAACTTCCTTATATTACACGTCACACATACTTTTAAAAGGAACTACAGCTTCATTTACGCTCTGTACGAAGTAAATCAGTGCATTTTCATTCAAACTTTTGTTGGGATTTATGTAACCATACCAAACGAGTGATACGTTAAATAGAAAAAGTTATAGTTAAATAGATAGTTCGGCTATATTCTTGTTTAGAGTATACACATTATTTTAAATAATAATATTTTTATAATAGTGTTTTGTTAGGTGTTTTTTTTTCAATAACATTTCATTCTTTACGGTTATTATAATATCAGAGAGTAATTAAATAAACGTGTTAATTTTAATTTAAAAAATGAAACAATAAGTAGCAAAGTCGGCCGGTTTGTCCGGAGCTATAACAATAGAATTCCACTGCTATAGATAAAAAACTAGTCGGCTCACTTTTAACAAAAGAGTCATAAACCAGAGCTTTCGGGTACTTGTTTTCGCAAAGCGCATGTTAGTTATTATGACCAAATGATTTCAAATAAAATCATAAATACTGGAAAGAAAAAAAAATATTTTGTTTGTTTTTGGTTAGGTCAAGTATTTTCATCAAAGTTAGCCACCGCAAAATGTATTAATAAACAAGCTCGCGCTAAAAAACATTTTTTTATTGGAGTATATTAAAAAAATATCGTTTTAATTTTTGAGAGAGAATTTGTTATAATCGTGTAGGTGATTTAGACCACGGAAGTAGTAGGTAATACATAGATGACCAAATTAGCAGAGAGTAGCGATAGTCTAGTAGGTTGGTATTACCCGTTATAACTTCAGTCTCGAGTTTGAACCCAACTTGTCTGATTCTTCGAAATCTATTTGTAATAACAGTCTTCGGTTGTTTTTGTAAACTTATTAGAATTTTATTACATATGGATTCATTCTTTAAACATTTTGTTTGCAGCGCTCTTACAGTAAGGCTGTGGATAAGACGATACTAAGAGGATGGAAGACTAAATAACTGCCCGCGGGAAGCGACGACATGGTTACTTTGTCATCAACGAAGAAGACTGACAGCGGAGGCTGAGAACCTAAGAACGCGACCCTTTTACTCCGACGAAGACCATTGATCGACAATTCGTCTTTTCTATGCAAACAGAACATTTAATAGGCAAACAGAAAGCCTCTTAAATAAAATACATACAATCTATATAGGTAGACAGTTTTGCTAGAGATTTGTTTGCTAGATGTTTTTAAAACTTTCTTTTAACAATTATTTTAACTTTCTATCATTAAATTGGGACGTTGATTCTGATGAGGATATTTAATATAATAGTAGCATAATTCTTAGCAGTTTTATTATGTTTAAAAAAGTCATTCGTGGTATATTTTCAGCCCCCTGACGGTTTAAAGTAGTGTTATAAGTTCCACCAATAATCTTCTTATTAACCTCTAAATATATAAATATGAGTATAATGCGAGCTATTGGAAAATTGGTTGGCATTGTTAATATAATATAAACTACTACTATTCATATACCTACTATAGTATTTTAACATTAACACACTAAACGGACGCCGGGTGTAGAATAAAAGCTACAAAAAATCTATGAGAAACAATAAAAAAACAGTAACATCTTATTATGAACCTTAAACTCATTATCAAACAGTTCAGTTTTGCTCACGACAGCTTATTGTTATCGTTAAAGTGTACTCAAGAACTGTAATGTAATGCACAAAATGCAACTCTCTCTAGCCTGCGCGCAAGCCATGCGTTAGAAAAGGACAGAAATATACCTTTTGTTTGTCTTTTTTGGATAGTTAGACCGACACTAAAATCATAAGGATTATTTTGGTTGTCAAACCATTGAAGCAGAATATCTAGTTGATACAAGGTATTTTTTTTTTTCGATTATAACCGTCTTTTGGCCCGACAGTTAGAAGTGCATGCCCGACTTCCCTTTAGTTTTTTGTAAAACTCTGTTAAACCTGATTTAAAAATAATTTAAATAAATATTATGGATTCAGTAAAATAGCTACCTACTATTACTACTACAAAGTGTAATTTTTTTATTGTTTTAAGAATTTGTTAGTTGACAGAAGCCTAATAAATAACATTTATTGACTAATATAATAATATGCATAAAGGACTGTCATTAATTATGTAATTGTGTTTTTCTTTAAACCTGTGATTGACGAACGAGCTTTACCGCGGTTTGGCATTTGGCGCGACACGGCGCGTTGTCAATATAAGAGGGGCGAAAGGGCCGCCAGATAACGGTGTTTTTTTTTGTGTATGTGTTATAATTACAAGCAACACGTTAAACACGAATACGTTTTTTTAGTCATTCTTATAATTATAATCTTTATAGTTCTAGACAGCTTTTTTTTCGTTTCTTAGTAGATTATTTTTTTCTAAGTGTAATCATGGCGATTAATAAATAATATTATATCACATTATGTAGCTTCCGTTTTTAGGCACTTCAGTTTTAGTACATATGTTTTTTTTTTTTGGCCTGAGCGTAGTCCCTGACTGCTTCACCGGACTTTTAGTACTAAATGTGTTACTATAGCAATACACCGAGAAATCACAGTTTTGTCTCGCCTCGCATTATAATCTGGTATGACAAGCACCGAATAAAACCGCCGTAGTCTTTACCGCGAGCTCGTGGCTCGCCTGTCGATCACAACCGACGACGTTATACTTTTATATTATTATATGAGCTTGTAAAAGTTTAAACTTAGATATTACTTGCATTTTACAACATAATGAATATTCATGATTACAATTATTTTGATTTTATGTATACAATCTAAAAAATATATTCTTTATATGCTTTCATTTTTCATTTCTTTCTGGAACGAAGTTCCTTATCGCGCGTTGAGAAAGGGGGCTAGACGGAAAAAAATCTTACGAAAAGTTCTAACGAAACTTTTTGCTATAGTAAGCTATTGTAAGCTATGCGGCGTCCGCATGTTAATTAATCAATTGGAACGAAGTTCTTTATTTCAATTAATATTTTTAATAATCTATTAAATTAATCTAATTATTATTAATTAGATTAAATTAATAAATAATTATTAAATTAATTTAATAAATATATTTTTTTTTACATATTATTTATTTTTTATTAATTAAATTTAATTAGTTTTAAAATTATTTTCTAATTTAATTAATAATAATTCAATTTAATTAATTATCAAATTATTAATTTTATTTTATTAAATTTACCTAATTAATAATTTTAAATTAATATATATATATATTATTAAATAAATCCAGCAGAATCAACAACAAAATATAATACTACCATTGATTCAGATTTCTCAAGACATTTAAATACAATAGAATCCCAAACATTATGTTTCCTACTTCAGTAATAATATCAGTTTTAATACCATTACTAAAATTGAGCCTACTGATTTAGTTTATATTACATTATATTTGTAAATATTTTTTTTTTATTTATTGTAACTTAAAAAAAATATAATAATAAATTATAATTAATTCACTAATTAATCGAAAGGAACTTCGTTCCATCCGGGTGTCCCTTGATACCTCACAAGTTTTTTTTATTATTCTTATAAACTTAAACTTAATAAGAAGGATATAATATCCCTACTTGTAATTGACTGTAACCTTCATTAGATGCGAAGTGGTTGCTAATTGCACCGCCAAGATCGATGGTCGATTTGGGTCATAATTTTTATAGCAAATAGTAACAAGAGTGAACCATTATATTGTTAGAACTACTCATTCAAGGTTTTTTTTTATGAAAGATGAAAGATCGAGATTTACCAATTAACTAAATACCGGTTATTATTCAGTTTTACTTTAATCAAAACGAGTTATCTACCAAATAATTATTAAATTATTTCTTTAAATATTATTTCCATAATATATCCTACATCTAACTAACATACCATCGTAGTAAATACAACTTATTAGTTAAACAGAGTTATTTGTCTAGTACGAGAACTTCGACACTCAGAACCGAGTAAAAAAACAACACAACGCGACGAGCGCGGTGAATCTTTAATTATAAGTTATTTTTGTCGTTTTCTGAACTACGCTAGAGGCATCAACACGTGAGCGTAATAACGGTAGCTCTCATTATGTTAATTTTTAATAATCTAATAAATAAAAATATATTTTGAAGTATCTTATTTGTTTTATTTTGTTTATTCCTTACTTCTATAAAAACATGCTGAAGTTCATGGAGCCAGTGGTTGACCGACCAGCATCGCCTTGTTGCGCGGTTACTCCTTCTTACAAGTGTCCTAGGTGTAGACGCAAACTTAAAAAATATTGTTATCACAATTAAAGGCGCAACTAAATTTACACTCCAGAATCCATTGAAAAGAATACCTGCTACACACACAGGGAAAGGTGGTAAGGTTTTGATACTGGGTTTATTGAGCTTTAAAACTCCAAACTGGAGTATAAACGGTGATTTTAGTAAGTAAATAGTATTAAAATACTATTTAGACATTTTCAGTTTACATCTAATTCGTATTTTAGTAGTAGTAAAATGCATTATGCATCCTACATAAATTAATTTAAACAAAGCAAATAATAATAACATTTAAAGGTAGGTAGTGATACAATTTTACTATTAAGTAAACAAAATATTCATAACATAAAAATCCCGACTAGCTTTAAATAATAATACATATTTTCTCAACCCAAATTACATTTAAACATTATGCAACAAATTGCATAAATAAAAAAAAAGACATAGTATTTATAATAATACTATAACATAATGATAATATCCTGTGACAACTTACACACAGCAATCTGATACCAAAGTAAGCAGAGCTTGTTTTATGGTTACCAGAAAACTGATAAATATCCTCATATATTTCTAATACATATTATAGATAAAATACAAACAGACACAGAACAAATGATTGTGCTCATCAAAAAAAGAATTTTCCTGGGTGGGAATCAAACTCACAACCTCCGGTCGCAGATCAGCCATTTATAAAAACAGATTTAGAAAACACACTCAACAGATGATGTAAAATATCGTCAATTTCGTTTAAATCACCCATCGAAATAATAGAAAAATGTCGAAATCTGTCAAGACGTTTAAAAAAAGAAATCTAGAAACTTATTATGAGACATGAGCAATAAACCTAACAGTTCCTTGATTTCCGAGTAAGAATAACGATAAATTACATACTTATGTGTAAACACATATCTGTAGGTAAAGCTAGCTTTTTTCGTTACTCTATTATTATTATGTTTTGCAAATATACTGAAAATCGAATAAAAAAAAAATATCTTAACATTGTAGCATTTATAGTTTACATAATCGACACCACATTTTAATGAAAATATGTGCATAAGAGAAACATATTGCGTAAGTCGTCAAAACATTCGTAGTATTTAGTGACGACAACAACGAACATTACATACGATATATTGTTTTACTCGTGCACAGTGTCAACTTTTACAATGACACTGGCAATTATAGGTACTATTATACAATCGGGGACATCTTCGCCTTATCACCTTACCGTCGAGAAACGGTTTTCGTCGCTTGCGCTCTTTCTAACGCTAGCGACACGCGGCGACGCCCCCTTATTTCTGATTTGTGTTTTAATAGTACCTATAATTGCCAGTGTCATTGTAAAAGTTGACACTGTGCACGAGTAAAACAATATATCGTATGTAATGTTCGTTGTTGTCGTCACTAAATACTACGAATGTTTTGACGAAATACGCAATATGTTTCTCTTATGCACATATTTTCATAAAAATGTGGTGTCGATTATGTAAACTATAAATGCTAGAATATTGAGATGATTTTTTTTATTCAATTTTCAGTATTTTTGCAAAAATAATAATAATAGAGTAACGAAAAAAGCTAGCTTTACCGACAGTTATGTGTTTACACATAAGTATGTAATTTATCATTATTCTTACTCGGAAATCAAGGAACTGTTAGGTTTATTGCTCATGTCTCATAATAATTCTTTTTTTAAATGTCTTGACAGATTTCGACATTTTTCTATTATTTCGATGGGTGATTAAAACGAAATTGACGATTTTTTACTTCATCTGTTGAGTGTGTTTTCTAAATCTGTTTTTATAAATGGCTGATCTGCGACCGTAGGTTGTGGGTTTGTTTCCCACCCAGGACAATTCTTTTTTTGACGAGCACAATCATTTGTTCTGTGTCTGGGTGTATTTTATCAGTAAAATGTATTAGAAATATATGAGGATGTTTATCAGTTTTCTGGTAACCATAAAACAAGCTCTGCTTACTTTGGTATTAGATTGCTGTGTGTAAGTTGTCACAGGATATTATCATTATGTTATAGTATTATAATAGATACTATGTCTTTTTTTTATTTATGTAATTTGTTGCATAATGTTATGTTTAAATGTAATTTGGGTTGAGAAAATATGAATTATTATTAAAAGCTAGTCGGGATTTTTATGTTTTTAATATTTTGTTTACTTTATAGTAAAATTGCATCAATACCTACCTTTAAATGTTATTATTAGTTGCTTTGTTTAAGTTAATTTATGTAGGATGCATAATGCATTTTACTACTACTAAAATACTAATTAGATGTAAACTTAAAATGTCTAAGTAGTATTTCAATACTATTTACTTACTAAAATCACCGTTTATACTCCAGTTTAGAGTTTTTAAGCTCAATAAACCCAGTATCTGAACCTTACCACCTTTTCCTGTGTGTAGCAGGAATTCTTTTCAATGGAGTCTGGAGTGTAAATTTAGTTGCGCCTTTAATTGTGATAGCAATATTTTTTAAGTGTGCTTCTACACCTAGGACACTTATAACAAGGAGTAAACGCGCAACAAGGAGACGATGCTGGTCGGTCAACGACTGGCTCCATGAACTTCAGCATGTTTTTTTAGAAGTAAGGAATAAACAAAAAAAAAACAAATTAGATCCTTAAAATATATTTTTATTTATAAGATTATTAAAAATATAAACATAATGAGAGCTACCGTTATTACGCTCACGTGTTGATGCCTCTAGCGTAGTTCAGAAAATGACAAAAATAACTTATAATTAAAGATTCACCGCGCTTGTCGCGTTGTGTTGTTTTTTATAGTCGGTTCTGAGTTTCGAAGTTCTCGTACTAGACAAATAACTCGGTTTAAGTGATAAGTTGTATTTACTATGATGTTATGTTAGTAAGATGTAGGATATATTGTGGAAATAATATTTAAAGAAATAATTTAATAATTATTTGGTAGATAACTCATTTTGATTAAAGTAAAACTGAATAATAACCGGTATTTAATTAATTGGTAAATCTCGATCTTAAATCTTTCATAAAAAACCTTGAATGAGTAGTTCTAACAATATAATGGTTCACTCTTGTTACCATTTGCCATCAAAATTATGACCCAAATCGACCATCGATCTTGGCGGTGCAATTAGCAACCCCTTGGCATCTAATGAAGCTTACAGTCAATTACAAGTAGGGATGTTATATCTATCTTATTAAATTTAAGTTTATAAGAATAATAAAAAACTTGTGAGGTGTCAAGGGACACCCGGATGGAACGAAGTTCCTTTCGATTAATTAGTGAAGTAATTATAATATATATTTTTTTTAAGTTATAATAAATAAAACAAAAAATTAACAAATATAATGTAATAATAATAATAATAGTTAATAATAGTTTATTAGACCAAAAAAACATTTTTACACAATTTTGTTTATAATCTAGAAGCTAAAACATAATACAGTACCAATTGTGTACAACTTTTTAGCATCTGCTGCTGAAATAGGTCTAAAGCCTGTGCTTCAGCAAGCAGCGCCTCTATCCTCGGATCAGGTGTACATTATATTATAAGGGCTTATTACAAACAAAGGGTACATTTTATAATATAATAAACAAACATATTATGCTAAAACACTAAGGTGTTGTAGAATAGTCCTCTCGGTGGGTATAGTGAGGGGTGTGTGTGTGTATGTGAGAGGGTGAGTAGGGTATATTTAAATTATTCTATCAGATTCTTACAATAGTCGCAGGTCTCAACAAACACTTAAAAGCTATCTATGATAAATGTAATATAAACTTAATCAGTAGGCTCAATTTTAGTAATGGTATTATAACTGAAGTAGGAAACATAATGTTTGGGATTCTATTGTATTTAAATGTCTTGAAAAATCTGGATCAATGGTAGTATTATATTTTGTTGTTGATTCTGCTGGATTTAATTAATAAAAAAATGTATTTAGTAAAAATAAATTTAATTAAATTGATATTAATAATTTTATTCGGGTATTTTTTTGTTTTTAATTTTTATTTCATAATTAATTAAATTAAATTATTATTAATTAAATTAGATAAATAATTTTGTTATTAATTAAATTAGATGAATAATTTTATAATTAATTAAATTTAATTAATAAAAACAATATATATACAGAGTGTTACGAAACCCCTGTCCGACCCGAAAGGGTATTATAGGGTTCACAATCACATGCCCAAATAAAATATCAAATTTGGAATATTCATGATGATAACAATAATAATGAACTTTAAAATAGCCTTCGAAATCCATACATTTGAAGATAAATCAAAAACTACACCACCATTTTCGTCGGTATTAATGGTGGCCTTTTGTATGGTCATTTGGCAGAACCTGAGATGATGCCGTCAATATCAAACGCAATTTGGAGAAAAAAAAAATATTTGGTTAATTTTTTTTTAATTTTTTAATTTTTTTTCCTTTTTTTGTAATTAGATATCGATACCTAACAACCCCGGATCGGACAAGGGTTTTCTAACACCCTGTATATAAAAAAAAATAATAATTATTAAGATTATTAAAAATATTAATAATAAGGAACTTCGTTCCAATTGATAAATTAGCCTGCGGACGCCGCACAGCTTACAATAGCTTACTATAGCAAAAAGTGTCGTTAAAACTTTTCGTAAGATTTTTTTCCGATTTTATCTAAGTTTAAACTTTTACAAAATTATAATATATAAAAGTATAACACCGTCGATTGTGATCGACAAGCGAGCCACGAGCTCGTTGTAAAGACTACGGTGGTTTTATTCGGTGCTTGTCATACCAGATTATAATGCGAGGCGAGACAAAACTGTTATTCCTCGGTGTATTGCTATAGTAACACATTTTGTACTAAAAGTCCGGTGAAGCAGTCAAAGACTGCGCTCAGGCTAACTACAAAGATCTCTACCAAAAAAAAAAAAACATTTGCACTAAAACTGAAGTGCCTAAAAACGGAAGCTACATTATGTGATATAATATTATTTATTATTAATAAATAATATTATATCACATAATGTAGCAGCCATGATTATACTTAAAAAAAAAAATCTACTAAGAAACGAAAAAAAAGCTGTCTAGAACTATAAAGATTATAATTATAAGAATGACTGAAAAAAACGTATTCGTGTTTAACGTATTGCTTGTAATTATAACACATACACAAAAAAAAACGCCGTTATCTGGCGGCTCTTTTCGCCCCTCGGTGATCGACGCATAGTTTTTGACAACGCGCCGTGTCGCGCCAAATGCCAAACCGCGGTATAGCTTGTTCGTAAATCACAGGTTTGAAGAAAAATACAATTACATAATTAATGACGGTCCTTTATCCAGTCAATAAATGTTATTTATTAGGCTTACGTCATAAACAAATTCTTATAACAATAAAGAAATTACACTTCGTAGTAGTAATAGTAGGTAGCTATTTTACTGAATCCATAATATTTATTTAAATTATTTTTAAATCAGAGTTTTACAAAAAACTAAAGGGAAGTCGGGCATGCATTTTCTAACTGCCGGGCCAAAAGACGGTTATAATCGAATAAAAAAAAATACCTTGTATCAACTAGATATTCTACTTCAATGGTTTGACAACCAAAATAATATTTATGATTTTAGTGTCGGTCTAACTATCCGAAAAAGACAAACAAAAGGTATATTTCTATTCTTTTCTAACGCATGGCTTGCGCGCAGGATAGAGAGAGTTGCATTTTGTGCATTACATTACAGTTCTTGAGTACACTTTAACGATAACAATAAGCTGTCGCGAGCAAAACTGAACTGTTTGGCAATGAGTTTAAGGTTCATAATAAGATGTTACTGTTTTTTTATTGTTTCTCATAGATTTTTTGTAGCTTTTATTCTACACCCGGCGTCCGTTTAGTGTGTTAATGTTAAAATACTATAGTAGGTATATGTATAGTAGTAGTATATATTATATTAACAATGCCAACCAATTTTCCAATGGCTCGCATTATACTCGTATTTAAATCTTTAGAGGTTAATAAGAAGATTATGGGTAGAACTTATAACACTACTTTAAACCGTCAGGGGGCTGAAAATATACCACGAATGACTTTTTTAAACATAATAAAACTGCTAAGAATTATGCTACTATTATATTAAATATCCTCATCAGAATCAACGTCCCAATTTAATGATAGAAAGTTAAAATAATTGTTACAAGAAAGTTTTAAAAACATTTCTACCTATATAGATTGTATGTATTTTATTTTAGAGGCTTTCTGTTTGCCTATTAAATGTTCTGTTTGCATAGAAAAGACGAATTGTCGATCAATGGTCTTCGTCGGAGTAAAAGGGTCGCATTCTTAGGTTCTCAGCATGCGCTGTCAGTCTTCTTCGTTGATGACAAAGTAACCATGTCGTCGCTTCCCGCGGACAGTTATTTAGTCTTCCATCCTCTTCCTATCGTCTTATCCACAGCCTTACTGTAAGAGCACTGCAAACAAAATGTTATGTTATACATATGTAATAAAATTCTAATAAGTTTACAAAAACAACCGAAGACTGTTATCACAAATAGATTTCGAAGAATCAGACAAGTTGGGTTCGAACTCGAGACTGAAGTTATAACGGGTAATACCAACCTACTAGACTATCGCTAATTTGGTCATCTATGTATTACCTACTTTGTGTCTGTGTTCTTCCGTGGTCTAAATCACCTACACGATTATAACAAATTCTCTCTCAAAAATTAAAACGATTATTTTTTAAACTGCTCCAATAAAAAAATGTTTATTAGCGCGAGCTTGTTTATTAATACATTTTGCGGTGGCACCAGTGGCTAACTTTGATGAAAATACTTGACCTAACCAAAAAAAAAAATGTTTTTATTTTCAATCCAGTATTTACGATTTTATTTAAAATCATTTGGTCATAATAACTAACATGCCCTTTGCGAAAACAAGTACCCGCAAGCTCTGGTTTATGACTCTTTTGTTAAAAGTGAGCCGACTAGTTTTTTATCTATAGCAGTGGAATTCTATTGTTATAGCTCCGGCCAAACCGGCCGACTTTGCTACTTATTGTTTCATTTTTTTTAAATTAAAATTAACACGTTTATTTAATTACTCTTTTAAAGGTACTAGATCTGATATTATAATAACCGTAAAGAATGAAATATTATTGAAAAAAAAACACCTAACAAAACACTATTATAAAAAGATTATTATTTAAAATAATGTGTATACCCTAAACAAGAATATAGCCGAACTATCTATTTAACTATAACTTTTTCTATTTAACATATCACTCGTTTGGTATGGTTACATAAATCCCAACAAAAGTACGAATGAAAATGCACTGATTTACTTCATACAGAGCGTAAATGAAGCTTTAGTTCCTTTTAAAAGTATGTGTGACGTGTAATATAAGGAAGTTTGAATAAAAAAAAACTAGAATTGGCCACAAAGATCACTTTATAATAATACACGCTTAATAGTTAAGATGTTAAAACATGAGACTAGTGTCAGATGACTCACGCAATCAATTATAATTATCAATTCTAAAAACATCCCTACTTAGCAGCACAACAGGCATTTTTAAACATTTGTGTTAAACACATTAATAAAATGTCACCGTGAACAACACTGAATAAATCTGTTTTCATGTTTAGTGCAATAATAATTAGTATCTAAAATAATTTTGATCAACTAGAATTAAGTATTATGTAGTTCACGTTAATAATTTATTTTTCTAACCCACTACTTTGCAGACTCTTTATCTATCTGGTTTAAGGCTGACTTATAAAAACATAATGCTTAAAATATAATTAAAATGTTAATACTTACAAATATTCTCGGGTCATCCGCAATTTGACTAATAAATTTGTACGCTCTTCGATCGTCAATTTCAGATATCACACAAACAAAATAAAAGTCCGGTAAACACGCGCGAGTATTCGTAAACAGTAGTCAAAGTCACGGAGAAAACAGCGAACGTCAACAATGAACAAACAGTGAGATGCGACTGACGTCCACAAAAATAGTCAAAGCATATATTTCCATCTCGTTACTACAATGTCCTAATTGGTCAACGTCCCAGGAGGGCGGAGCTTCCGTGCCAGTCGCCTACGTCGAACGTCAAACGAAATCTTCTAAAAAGTGATAAGGCTTCGTTGTCCCCGATTGTACATACATATATATTCGTGAACACGCATGTTGATGTTGCAAAAGTATTTAGAAGACAGTTGAAAATAAAGCTTTGAACAGAACACACGTTGATTTCATTGCAATTTCTGTGCTAAAGGAAAGACAACCTTAACTACCTAAACAAACATTGTACACACTATTGACAATTTTTTCTTGGGCAAGGTCTCAGAGATGGGAGTTAAATGGCACTTTAATGCACCTAGGTGGCCGAGCGCGGGCGGACTATGGGAAGCCGCCATAAAGAGCATGAAATATCATTTAAAGCGTGTCATTGGGGGTCAACGCCTAACGTATGAAGAGTTTTCCACCCTGTTATGTCAGATCGAAGCTTGTTTAAACTCGCGACCATTATGCACTGTGACAGAGAACGCCGAAGAGATTGACTGCTTAACACCTGGACATTTTCTCACCGGTACGTCGCTCATGGTTGTCCCAGAACCTGACATTGACACTACTTATCATTTAGGCAAAAGATGGCAAATTGTACAACAACAGCAAAGATTTCTGGAAGAAGTGGTCGCAAGAATACCTGCAGCAATTACAAAATAGACAAAAATGGAAAAGACTGACTACCGATCCACGAGAAAATGACATTGTGTGCATCAAAGACGAAAATCTACCAGCAGGAAAATGGGCACTAGGACGTGTAACTAAGTTACACCCCGGAAAGGACGGCCATACTAGAGTTGTCACGTTACAAACTACAAAGGGAGAAACTAAACGACCAATCACGAAACTAGTAAGACTAGTTGAAGCTGAACCGGAACGATGCAACGACACCCTATCGAAAACCGGAAGAATTAGTGCTAAAAAATTAAGCTGAAATAGTTTACTTTGTTACACATTGATGCTGTTAATGACATCAATTACACCCACTCTCCAACAAGACATGAAGCTTACCCCACTGACAAATAATCAAACATTATATTTTGACAAGATTGCAGACTTACAAGAAATAAGAGATGAATGGAAAACAGTATTTTACTACAACCTGACAAATTATTGGCGAAATGTTGATGCTCTGCAACAATTCGTGATGCACATTAAACAATTTCGATGTGATGACTGGATGATGCAGTTCCATATCTTGATTAACCAGCTTGAACAAAACACGAACGAACTAGATTATTACAACAAATTATTGAGATCCCAGCGGTTGATCCAAAACAGGGTCAAAAGAGGATTAATCGACGGAGTTGGATATGTTGCAAACTACTTATTTGGAGTATTAGATCAGCGGTTCGCAGACAAATATGAAGACGACATCAAAACAATCCAGCACAATGAGAACCATTTGTTACAATTAATAAAAAATCAGACAAGTATTTTGGAATCTGAAAATAACATTGTACAGCGCAACGAAGCTACAATGGTAAAGCAGCTAAACTTGATCAATGAGCACCTAAATACTTTAGAAAATAAAACCTACACAGATAAAATTGACACATCAAACGCCTTCTACATAATTACATCGGCAATGGCTGCAGAAACAGTTCAGAATCTAAAAGATATACAACAAACCCCTGTCAACACATTGACAAATATTTACAGAGGACATATAGATATTCATTTATTATCACCAAATCAAATGCAGGGTGAATTAGATAAAATAGCTCGACAATTACCTCGCGACTGTACGCTACCCGAAGTGCTGAATGACGTACGTTCTCGTACATCATCTACAGGCTGTTCAGAGTACAGGCACGTATTACACAGCAATATTTATTAATGGAAATAAAAATACCGGTTTTAAATGATGCACTATACGAATTAAAAAAAAATATCAGCATACCTCAACGTATTGACACAAATCGAGTTATGTACGTTATCCCAAACTCGGAATTAATTGCATTTAATGTTAACCAGTATTCGTTTATACCCTTAGAACGGTCTGACATTCAAGGATGCCAAAATGTACATGACAAAACCCTTATGTTCAAATTAAATCACCCAGTATATAGCACTGGCGATCGACGCAAGTCTATTTGTGATATATAGCTGATCAGGAACAACGAAGAACATATTGTGTATTGTCATACGGAAATAAAAGTATGTGCTGACAAGTGGATAAAATTGCATAAACAAAACACATGGCTTTATTATTGTTGTGGCACGTGTGAAGTACAATTAATGTGTGAAGCTCAAATGACATCGAAGACGTTACGTCACACGGGTCTGATAACACTTCAACAAGGATGTGAATTGCAAGGTGACACATTTATGTTGTATGCAAATAGGGAATATACAAGTAACATTCTAGTTAATGAACCAAATGCCATGATTATACCTACAATCTCTCCCAATAACAATATTATCAACACCTCAGTTCATGACTCATCATTGCACATTGAAACGCACGAAGAGGCATTCAAGAAGATAAATACAGAACTGAGCTCGCTCAACGAACAATCGAAGTTGGAAACCGTGATGTCCACCACTATATCATGATTTACCTCGTCATAACAATTAGCATTGCACTGTTCGTAACTTTGGCGCAAGATGACAACAAAAAATTTGGGGGAGGATTCGCGAGATGCCGAAAGCAGACGCAGACGACAAGAGAACATCGAAGAGCGATGCAGCGTGATTGACAAACCGGACACAAAAGTGCAAGGCGAAGTGAATACGGTGAAAAGTGTTGAATCCGCCTCAAGTACAGTGAAATTTGACACTCACAGACATAGTTACGTATGCTAATTAGGACAGTGTGACATTCTATTTATAGACTTTGGTTTACGTTTTTACAAATTGCTTTTCTTTTTATTACTTTTATTCCGTGTTTACATTTTTATGTCTTTTCTTTGTGCTGGCAATATGTACGGTGCACGTACATGATTTCTCAATATTTTAATTTTGTTAACTACTAAGTAAGTGTTTAGGCACGTGTGTGCACTTTGATCGCGACCCATATTTGGGGAGTGCATTGACATATAGCAGAGCAAAACCTATGCATTTTTATATATTACATTTTAACTGTAAATTGACAATTAAGTTAGTGTTCTAATAGACGTGGTTTGAATCGGACAACTTGCAGTTTTATTGAGATTCGTTCCCGTTGAGCACTCACTGACATTCTTTACATTTGTCATTTTTTCCTGCATACATAATTTATCATTGCATTGCATCGACATTCATAAATGTATAGTTAACACACCATACACTATTCGTGTGCCTAGCTACGAAGGCCGTCCATTTAGAGGTGGTCTCCACACTATCGGCAGAGGGTTTCATTGCTGCATTGCGTCGTTTTGTGGGTCGTCGCGGACGTTGTTCAACTATACACGCTGATTGCGGAACCAATTTTGTCGGTGCTAGAAATCAATTCACTGCTTTAATGCAAACTGCGTTTAGCACGGAGAAAATTTAGTTCAAATTCAATCCACCATCCGCTCCCCATTTCGGAGGAGTTTGGGAGATTCAAATCAAAGCCGCAAAGCAACATTCGCATAGTCGGTGATCAGGTTCTAATATTTGAAGAACTTACTACATTATTTGTACAAATCGAGGCGGTTTTAAATCCACGGCCCATGTGCCCTATTATTTCGGACCCTAATGACTTGTCAGCGTTAACACCGGGTCATTTCCTTACATTGGAGCCTTTGGCGGCTGTCCCCGATGAGGATTACTCCAACGTCAATATTAATCGTCTTCATCGGTGGCAGTTGTTGCAGGCCTTCCAACAAAGTTTTTGGTCAAGATAGAAACACGAGTACTTAAATTCACTCACCCAACGTGCCAAATGGACCAAGAACTCAAGACCACTAGGGGTAGGCTCGCTTGTGATCATCAAGGATGACAATCG
Organism: Autographa gamma; assembly: GCA_905146925.1. Lineage (NCBI taxonomy): Eukaryota > Metazoa > Arthropoda > Insecta > Lepidoptera > Noctuidae > Autographa > Autographa gamma. The sequence continues at coordinate 2,921,287 of LR989880.1, forward strand.
ACCTCCTCTTGCATGGTCCCTCGGTAGGGTTACTGATCTTCTTCCTGGCGCTGACGGAGTAGTTAGAGTTGCAATTCTTAAGACCGCTACTAGCAATTCTGTTAAGCGACCGCTGGTCAAACTCTGTCCTCTACCTATAGAGGATTAACGTATTATTTAACTTAAGATTATTAAGCATCGTAGGTTAGGTTGATTAGATTCGTAGTTCAGTGGCTATTAAGGTTTAACGTTTTCTTCCTAACTTTTCTATTTTTATTTCGTATTTTTGAAAATACCATAGGTATTTTGGTGGGCGGAATGTTTCGTCATCATACAGATTCCTAAAATCAGATCGTTTAGATTTTACCACGGGCACACACGATGTTCTTATCGATTTTCAGCAGTGGCAATCACAACTGTTTTGACGGTTGTCATACGTGCCGTACTCGTTACCCGATTGGTGCTACTGCTGCATCTGTCATGACGTCACAACCGCTAACGGACAAACCGCCGCCCCACTAACTATCTATTCGGAATCTGTTGCTGGAATTAAAAATATTGTTTTAATGGGTGATATCAATATCAACATTGAACCGGAGACTCAACACTTGCAGGCTCACGATTACCTAACGTTAAATGCTCTGCATGGGTTACTACCCACCCATTTCTTACCAACTAGGGGTAAAATTGCCTGGACCATGTTCTTATTAAGACTGACTATAAGACTACTACTATGGTTCTCGATACTTTCATTACGGATCATGCACCGGTTTTAATGAGCATTGAGTATAATTCGCCTGTTGTCGAAAATAAGTTAACTCACACGCGAGTTGATTATTCTGGCATTTTTAATTGTATATTCATTCTACAAAAGAGTCGACATCAATATATCACATCTACAAAAGAGATTACAATTTATCAAATATATATAAATTTAGAGAATGCTTACAATGTTTGTCTTGGACAGACGTATTTGAGGAAAGCGATGCAAATGCAGCGTTCTGTAATTTCCATGTTGTTTGTTTTATAATCTCTGTTTTCCAAAAGTAAAAATTAAAATAAATTCAAAAAGTAAAAGTAAACTAATATGGATGAGCAAGGGACTTAAGCAGAGTTCTAAAACTAAGCGTTACTTACGATTTCAATATTACAAAAATAAAAATATATGTTATAAATCTAAATATACTGCATATTCTAATCTCTTGCAAAAATGCATCTATAATGCTAAACGTAATGCTAATATTAAGTATATTAATAATAATAACAACAAATGTAAACCTACATGGACAGTTATAAAAAATGAAGTAACTGATAAACAAACTAAAAGCACTGTAAACTACATAAAAGTCGACGACACTATAATATCAGAACCTATAGAAATAGCCTCTTGCTTTAACAATTATTACATAGATTCACTTCATGCACAAACTTACATTAAAAAATATGAAAATAATAAGCAAATTGCAAATTCTATGTTTCTTATCCTTATGTCCGAAAATGAAGTTAAGCAGCAAATACTATCGTTAAATAATACCAACTCAGAAGGCTACGATGAGCTTAACACAAGAATACTTAAGGCATGCGTTGAGGAAATATGTACAGTGTTGACATATTTAATAAATCAATCCTTTTCCCAAGGAGTGTTTCCTACATCACTGAAAAAGTCTATTGTAATACCTTTATATAAAAAAGGTGAAAAAATGGAGATGAATAATTATCGCCCTATAACGTTCATACCCATACTGTCTAAAATATACGAAAAATGCATGTACCAAAGATTAACCAAATACTGCTCAAAATTTAATATTATAAGTTCAGAACAATTTGGATTTCAAAAGCAGAAATCTACTACTCTAGCCATCTATTCTCTTATGAAAGAAATACTTACCAAAGTTAATAACAGTCAGCTCACGACAGGGTTATTTTTTGATTTATCAAAAGCCTTCGATTTAGTTTCGCATGATATACTACTAAATAAATTAGAATCTATCGGGATAAGGGTACTGGCACTCCAGTGGATATCATCGTACCTAACTGAACGGCAACAGAGTGTCACTATTACAAAACTCGATGAAAATAAAGAAGCTATACCATACTCCTCAGAGTATAAAATCATAAAACGCGGTGTGCCTCAGGGCAGCATATTAGGGCCCATTTTATTCCTTCTCTATATAAACGACATAGTCAATGTGACTAATCATCAATGCTGTCTCTATGCTGATGACATTTCTATCATTGTAACTACTGATAAAAAAATATACTCAATTAATGATCACGAAATAGACATAAATAATACAATAGACAATTTAATTACTTGGTTAAACAATAATAATTTATCTATTAATCTTAATAAGTCCGTATATATGCAATTTAATAAATGCTATAATAATAATAATAATTTCAAATTAAATCCTCCCTATCCGCCTTCGCCGGAACACTCGGATATTATGTCTCCTCTTCAACATCCTGCATAATCCACAATATCCATTCTATCTGCGAGAGCGTTTTTCCTTTGTTAAGCCTCCCAATGCTCCGTGCAGATCCCACCTCAAAACCCTCCTAAAGTTCCAACCTCATAGCACGGACTTCTACTCCAATTCCTTTTCCGTGCACGCAGTCAGACTGTGGAACTCACTGCCGCCTAACATACGAAACTTACCAAGTATCTCTCTTTTTAAGAAAAGAGTGAAAGAGCACTACCTTTCCTTATGATTTAAGTGTATATTTATTTACATAAGTATTTATATATATATTCTAATTTATGTTTAAATTATTTTGATAACCTTTTTCTTTTTTTCCTTTTAACTATTGTACACAATGTCTACAAATTTCATGTTCTTCTCCTCTCGCAGGTCTGCTGGAAGAGATTTCTTTTAGAAATAAGCAGTAACTTTGTACATCTTTTATTCTATGTCCTGTTTCATTGTTGTTTCCTGTTTGTGTACATAAAATGTTAAATAAATAAATAAATAAATATACAAAAAATTACACAAGTGCAACAATGCAAGTTTTTAGGAGTAACAATAGATGAATATTTAGATTGGAAAGCACACATTGATAATATATGCACTAAAGTAAATAAGTTTGTATATGCCCTAAGACAAATCAAAAATATTACATCCATAGAAACGGCGGTAATGTCATACCGCGCTTACGTTGAATCGACACTGCGATATGGTCTTATTATGTGGGGAAATAGTACCAACAACCAAAAGGCATTCATAGCACAAAAAAAAAATGCATACGTGCCATATATGGTATTCCATCAGACGTATCTTGTGAACCTGTTTTTAAAAAGCTTGGTTTGCTACCGCTACCTTCACTATATATTTATGAAGTGTGTATGTTTGTACGAAAACACAAACAATTATTTAATACTGTGGAGGAATTTAGTTCAAACACTCGTAGTCGACGAGACAAAAACCGACTTGTATTAAGTGATCTCCCTTTTTTTTTTTTTTTTTTTTTTCGGGGGGAAATCCTCATGGACTTCCTCCGCCTGGGGAGAGGCGGAGGGGCATGCCGGACTCTTACCGGCTAAAACCCCCCGGTGTCTTCTCCTCGCACGTGCACGTGGGGCCGCGGGAATCCAAATTCTTCCGCAGCCCCACGCTGGTGCTGGCCAGGGTAGTGCTGCACGGGGTAGTGAGGTGTAAGACTACCCCGTGCTCCGCCTCGGAGGCGCGCGCCTACGCCTCGGGTCCAGCGGTTAGGGGGCGGGGACTTCCCCAAGTCCCTCGCCCCCGGACCCATTCATGGGGGGCAGAAAAGGGCGTTGTCCGCCCTTCTCCTGCGCCTTGTGCGCCTTCTGCGGCCGGGGAAGAGAGACGAGATCTCCCTCTCCCGTTCTGCAGTCTCCTTCTGCGACATCACGTCCTCGCAGAAGGACACCACCGCATCCCACGACTCTGCGCTACCGACCATACTCTGCACTACGGCCGGCAGCGACAGATCGCCTCCTACTTCATTTGCGAGGACACGGCGCTGCTCCTCCCAAGCTACACACTCAGCGAGCGTGTGTTGCGCCGTATCCTCCCCGCAATGGACGCAGTGGTGGCACCGAGCGTCCGGCTCCCTGCCCATGCGACACAGGTACTTGCCGAAGCACCCATGCCCCGACAGCACCTGCGTCACCCTGAACGACAGGGAACCGTGCCTTCTCCCGAGCCAGTCGTCGAGTACTGGCCGGATCGCCTCGACGGTAGCGAGGCTGGCGGCAGGGCGCAGGAGCCTTTGCCGCCATTCCGCCACCAGGACCTGACGGAGCTCTCCTCGGCGCAGCTCGATCTGCCGCTGCACCGGCGTCAAGCCCCGCGTCCGCTCTTCCTCGCGCCATCGGTACAATGACGCGAGTACTTTCGCCTCCAGGTCCCAGGGCGGGGATCCGGCCAGGACACAAGCCGCCTCGTAGGAAATCGTGCGGTACCCGCGGGCGACTCTGACGGCCATCGCCCTCTGCGGCTTTCGCAGAATGGTAAGAGTGCTGGCCGTCAGGTCTAACGCCCAGACGGGAGCCCCGTAAAGGGCTATAGACCGCACGATTCCCACGTACAACCGCCTACAGGCGGCGCTCGGGCCCCCCATGTTGGGAAGCAACGTTGAAAGCGCGCCCGCCGCGCCCATCAGCTTGGGCGCTAGCCGCCGGAAGTGAGGCCCGAATTCCCACCGGCTGTCGAGCACCAATCCCAGGTACTTCATGGTGTACCCGACAGCTATCCGAGCCCCACCGACCACAATGTGTGATCCCGGCGCCGGCGCCCGTCGGGGGCCATGAAACACTATGGCCTCCGACTTGTTTAGGGCCACCTCCAGGCCCAGGCCCCGGATGCGGTTCACCACCCGTGACACCGCAGCCGTGGCCATCAACGTCGCCTCCCTAAGTGAGCTCCCCCGGGCAGTGACAAGCGTGTCGTCCGCATAACACGTCAAGTCTGCACCCGACGGGAGCTCACCTCTCAGCACCTAGCCGTATCCGATGTTCCACAGGAGCGGTCCCAAGACCGATCCCTGTGGAACACCGCACGACATGAAGTGCCGAGCAGCACCGTCACGTCCCCGATAGGTGACGCATCTGTCCTCCAGATAAGCCCCTACTGTACGGCGGAGGTAGGGAGGCACGCGATGGTATTTCAGCGCCTCCCGAATGCAGCTCCAGGGTAGGGTGTTGAATGCGTTGGAGATGTCTAAAGACACCGCCAACACCACCCCACCCCGGGACACCGTCTCCTCCGCCAGGGCCCTCACGCGCATGATTGCGTCTATGGTGGAGCGCCCCCGACGAAAACCGAACTGGTTCTCGTCCAGGTCCGGCCCCTCTCTGCACAAGTGGCTGACGAGGCGATCCGTGATAATCCGCTCGAACAGTTTGCCCGCCTCGCCAAGCAGCACTATGGGCCGATACGCGGACGGCGAGTCCGCAGGGCGCCCCTTCTTTCTGAGCAGGACCAGCCTCCCCTCCTTCCATACGCCGGGAAACTGACCCCGCTCGAGACATGCCGTGAAGAGCCCCCTCAGCTGGGGCTCTAGCTCCTTCAGAGCCAAGACGAGAGCTCGGCCAGGAACTCCGTCGGGTCCGGGCGCTGTGCTCTTCGCCCGGAGTCGCGACACGGCCGCTCTCGTCTCCTCTTGCGTCACCTCGGGGACATCGGTGCTCTCCTCTTCCGGAGAGTCTGTGGCTGAGGGCGATGCCATCGGCGGGGGAACATGTCCCACTCGCACAGGGAAGAGGGTCTCCACCACCACCTCCAGCAGCTGGGGCTGCATGGTCTGCGTCAGTGGGGGCGCCCAGGGACGTAACTTGCCCCTTACCCAGCGGTAGGGACGCCCCCACGGGTCCCGATCTAGGGACCCCAGCAGCTCCTCCCTGGCACGCGACTTTGAGTCGCCGATGGCCAGCCACAGAGTCTCCTTGGACGCGCGGTACACCTCATACAGCGCGTCCTCCTCGGCGGAATCCCGTCGACGCCGTCTGCGGTATCGGGCGTACCGGCGGCGGGCCGCAACGCACGCCACGCGCAATTGCGCGATCTCGGCGGTCCACCAGTACACCCGGCAACTTGCGGACTGTTGGCGGACACGGGGCATGGACGCGTCGCAGATCTGCGTCATCGCCCTCGCCACCGCCTCGCCGTCGACGGGGCCGTCCGTCGCCGACTCCCAGGTCCAGGACTGGACTAAGGCTGCTTCCTCGAGTAGTTCCCTGTCGATGCGCTTAAGCGCCCAACGCGGGCCGTCGTTGATCGGGGCTGTTGGATGGCGGCCGCCCGTGGTCTGGGCAGAGACGTCGAACCGGATATACCGGTGGTCCGATAGCGTCTCCACCTCCACAGCGACACGCCAGTCGCGGACCCGGCCGGCGACAGAGGGGCTAGCGAACGAAACGTCCACTATCGACCCGCCCCGCCGTCGCACGCACGTAAATTCCGAACCCCGATTCAGGACGACCAGGCCTGTCGCAACCGCCCACTCCTCCAGCACCTCGCCCCGAAGGTCAGTGACCGGAGATCCCCACGCCGATGACTTGGCGTTGAGATCCCCGAGCACAAGAACGGGACGAGGGTGGTAGCGGCCTACGACGGCGCCCAACTCGACAAGGAAACCCTCAAAGTCGGCGAGACTCTTGTTGGGGGAGAAGTACGCCCCCACAATGACGATGCCGCCCGAGACCGCAGCAACCCAGCCACGGCCCCTAGACGGGTCGATCAGAGTCTCGCCAATAATGGCCACCAAACCGTCAGCGCACCCCAGTCAGTTTTCACGGGCGGGATATGAGGTACGGCTCGGCGACCACAGCCACGTCAATCGACCACTCTGCCATGCTCTGGAGCAAAAGATCCTGAGCTCTGGCACAGTGGTTGATGTTGCCCTGGAGGAAATGTTTTTGTGCCATTACTGACACTCCATTCCCTCGGCAACAGTCCTGTGCCGGGAGTCGGCCGCGGAGCTACTAGCCTGCGGGGGAGGCGAGGTTTCCCCGGCAGGCTTAGAGCCCCCCTTCTTTTTCTTTTGCGCCTTGCTGGCAGGCGCGCCACAGGCCCCTCCGCCCGCTAGGTGTCCCGCTGGCTTCCCCGCAACTGAACACAAGATGCAGTTGGGGGCCGCGGAACACTGGGCCGCCTTGTGGCCGGGCTGACCGCAGCGATAGCACAGATCGCTACGGTCGACCTCGGCGGTGCACTTTGCCCGGACGTGCCCCTTTTCCAGGCACCGGAAGCACCGCAGAGCCCGGGGCTGCAGGAGTTTTACTCCCGCTGCAACCCAGCCCACCAGCAATTCGCCCCTGTCGGCGATCTTCTTCGCCGATGCCACAGGGCACCGAACCCAGACCACGCCGAGTCCAGTGGCATCGGCGCGTATTTCGCCGACCCGCACGCTGTCCGGCGGACACTCGCCGCTTCGGGCAACGGCCGCCACCACCTCCTCTGAGGTCACCGAGTCATCCAGATCAGTGATCCGCACCATTGCGGTTTTCACCGGTCTGGAGACCCGGACGTCCTCAGGGTTGAGGACTTCCCTCATCTTGGCGGCCAGAGCGTCCGCCTTTTCCACGCTGCCGCTTGCAGCGCCAGCCACCTCGAACAGCCGCGCACCCGTGGCAGCCTGCCTGACGGTGACGGACTGAAGACCAAGATCCGACAATCTGATCTTGGCCTTGGCCTCCGCAATGACCGACCGGTAAGTCACACCGCGCTCCGCAGCCCCGGGCTGTAGCGTGAGCGCCACAGCTTCAGAGCGCGGGGTATGCACGGCATGCACGGCCGGCCCCTTGCGTCCGCCTTTCCCAGTCCGCCCCACAGGCCGCGCAACCGTATTTGCGGTACGGCTGGAGGCGTGTGCCGCGGCCGCGGCCTTCTTGGCGGCTTTGCGGGCCTTCTTACGGCCCACGACTTTCGCCCAGGTCTCACCCTTAGACCCGGCAGTCGTGGGCTCGCTCGTGGGGGCTCCCTCCGCGGGCCTTTTTGCGCCCTCCGCGGGCCTTTTCGAACTCTCCGCGGGCTTCCTCTTCTGAGGCGAGAGTCTCGGCGGCTCCCCGGTCCTCCGTATGTCAGCCGCTAGGGGCGGACGTAGGACTTCCGGTGGGAGACGCCGAGAGATGGCCTCCAGCCGGGCATTCATCATGCTCCCGCACTGGAGCATGCAGATCCGGACAATGCGCTCGACCTCATCGTCGGTACGAGCGATTGCCGGACCCTGCGCAGGAGTAGGGGCCACCACTGGCGCGGCATCGGCAGACGAGCGTCGCTGTTGCTGCTCGCTCAGCGCAGCGACTTGCCGCCGGAGGTCCTCCATGTCACGCCGGAGCCGGCTGTTCTCCTCCTGCAGCTTCGCGACCTCGTCAGAGGCCGTCCTGCTGAGGAGGATGCCAACCGCCTCCCGGATGTCCGCGGCAGCCTCCTTTAAGCCGCGGTTGAACGTGCCCTTCAGGCTGCCAGACTTAGTGGCAACCTTCAGGACTAAGTCCACCTCGTCGAGAGCCAGCTGGCTCAAGGCCACCGCCGAAGGCTCTCCCCCCTCCGCCGCCAGAGTAGCACGTCGCTCGCGTGCGCGTCGGGCCATTTCCGACACTTCGTCGGCCGCGACGGCTTTGCGCTGCTCCCTCTTGGCGGTGTTGAGCTCCGCCTTTGAGCTCCCTAGCGAGGCACAGCTGTCACCGCCATCGCCAGGGTCCTCAGTGGTGACCCCCACGTCACTCTCTGCTTCGCTAGCCACCGAGGCATTGGAGCGCACAAAACGCCCGCGCCCATCCCTCCGCGGCTGCGAAGCACTCGCTCCTCTCGATGCCGGCCGACCCCTCCTGGAAGTTGGCAACTTGGGGGCCGGCAGGCCTTCCTCGTCTGAGGACCGGCTCACTGGACGCTTCCTCATGGAAGACGTCCCTGCGCAACCGTCGGTAACCAATTTCACACTCGCAGGCCCGGGAACCTGCGAGCGCCGGGCGTCAACCGGGTCGCATGACGCAAAACTGCTTCCAGTAGCCACATCCGCTACAGGGGCCTGGTCGCCTACCCCTGCGCATCCATCGGTAGTCAATTTAACACTCGCAGGCCCGGATACCTGCGAGCGCCGGGCGTCAGCCGGGGCGCATGACAAAGTAGTTTCTTTGTCCGACATAATCATATAAAAATTTGGGTACTACTCACATCGCTTCCCCAAGGCGATGCGGCCGCTCTTTTTGGGAGGGTATTTAGGTCTCCCGAGGCCCGCAGATGCCTCCGGTGCAGGATAAACCGCCCGCTGCTCGGTGTCTACAAACTAACACTAAAACTATTTTTTTTTTTTTTTTTTTTTTTTTATCCCCCTAACCTAAACTAAGCCTACCCACCACCCGGCACCCTGGCTCCAACACCTCGCCACGGATGCCCTTAAACCGCAGGTTGAGGAGCAACCCGCGGTCTTTCCCACCTCGGTCACCGCGACGTACACGCCGCGGAAACCCGTCTTCCCCACCTCGCTCCCTGGTCGTGCACTCTGCTGCAGCAGAGCGCAGATAGGGAGCCCTCGGGAGCGACTCCTCCGCTCCGGCAGAAATTAGCTACGGACAACAATCTCCCCCTCTCCACCCCTCGCGAGGAGACTGTTGCCCGCACCCAGGGTGCACCGGCCCGGTACCTGCTCGTCCCCAAGAAACCAAGCGGACAAGCAGCCACCGAGCACACGTGGAGGTTTTCTGCCAGGCACCCCAAGTGATCTCCCTAGGCTAACTAAATATAATAAAAGTTGTTTGGCTATGTGTATACGCCTCTTTAATAAATTACCTTGCACACTAAAAATACTCAACTGTAAACTTTTTAAAGTAAAATTGTACCAATGGCTCATATAATACAATTTTTATTCCATTAAAGAATATATGGAACATACCCTAAAATGTTAATATTAGTATAGTTAATTAATTTTGCATGCTTTAATTTTAAGCAAAACATGTATGATCTCAAACTAATGTAACATCTTTATATACCATGTTTTATGCAAATAAATAAATTATTATTATTATTATTATAAAGAGCACAGAGTTTGGCCACATACCAAACATATCAGATGCTAATATCGCTGTGGAGTTGCTAGTATCCTCCCTTATCCGAATCATCAAACAGTACTCTATTACAATACACATTCCCTGCAAAAATAGATTGTTAAAACCATGGATCCCTTTGGGTTTGCTTAGATGTATTCTCAACAGAGACGCTATGAGTCAAAAATTAATAAAAGAACCTAATAACTGCACACTCAAAGTCACTTACTCAAGATATCGCAATTTTTGTAATAAGTTGTTTAAAAAACGAAAGCTCTCTTGCGAGAAATAAGAATTGTTTAAAACGAAAAACAACCCGAAGGCGACATGGAAAGTTATAAAAAATATCATAAATACCGATTGTGCAACAAATCCACCGGCTGAATTGCTCACCCTGGAATCATCAAATGAGTTATCAGTGAACAAAGTCAACTACTTTTTTGCTAACATAGGTCGTGAACTAGCACTACTACATAAGCAGGTGGCACCGTCAGAAAATGCAGATAGCGACTCGCCCTTACATTCCCTTGTTTTACTCCCAACGGATGAAACTGAAGTTACTGTGTATTATTATGAACCTCCGAAGAGACTCTGCCGTCGGTTGGGATGGAATTTCTGCGAACTTATTACAACATTGTACTAGTATGCTTGCACCTGTTATTTCACATATTTGCAACATCTCAATCCAAAGCGGATTTTTTCCTACGGTTTTAAAAGGGCAATCGTAAACCCAATCTTTAAAAGTGGCAATCGAGATAATATTGAAGATTACAGACCTATATCTGTACCACCCGCACTATCCAAAGTGCTAGAGAAAATTCTAAATTCCCGTTTAGTAAACTTCTTAGAAGAAAAAAAAATATTAGCATCAAATCAGTTCGGTTTCAGAAATGGTATATCCACCATAATAACGTATGACGTAGATTGGCCTATCACTTTTACTCTAGCTGAAAAAGCACTAAGTTCTGTGATGTGTTGGCTTTCCAGCAATCAGTTAACCCTTAATTAATCAAAAACTACTTACCTAACGTTCTCATTAAAAACCAGCTCCCAACCTTCATTGCGACGGGTCCTACGTATACTGGTGTAACCCGCAAAACAGCGAAATACGTTTTTTTGCACCAAAAGCCTAAAAATTACTTTATATCCTGTAAAAATTATCAAGTTATTTCAAAGATACAAACTTGTAAACTAATATAACGTCGTTGCGCCTGCCAAGTTCCATAAGTGATTTTTGTAAGGTTTTGGGAAACAATAAAAAACATGTTATTGAATTGAAAATGAAAAACTCGGCAAAATTATTGATACCACAACATGGACGTTTATTTAATACATCATAAAAATAAAAAAGTTGCCAAAACTATCAGTCATTTAAGGGGCTAGATTTTTTTTTTGCAAAAACGTGCACATAACTGGTTTACAATCGTATAAAATAATGATGGATGTGCATTATTACACATAAAAGCTTTGGCAATGTGACACTTATGACAATTTTTAGGTTAACATTATGTGATTTTTACGTTATCATAAGTAAAAAAATACAATGAAATGAGTAGGAACTATTAGAAACTTACATTTAGTATACTTATATAGAATAATTCACAATTATTGTTTATGAGATCAGTGATATACCTACTTAACTTTTAGTTATTATTTTAAGATCACACTTATTGCCATCATTATCACAGCATTATATTTAAAATAATATCTTTAGAAAACAAAAAAAATCTCTTTAACAAAAAACAAATCAAATACTTCTATAAAAATAGTTAAACAAAATATACTTAATTCCTAAATTTGGTAATCTGAGGTACACAGTTACTTACTCCTTGTAATGAAGGTTGTCATAGAATGCATGATAGTCGCGGTGCATAAAAGGTTTTAAAGACTGGAGACTATCATATTTGGTTTTATCAATTTTACGGGGCTCGTTGTAAAGTCGACTATCAACAGATGATGGGTTATTGGCTCGAAGTCGCTGAGGTAGGATTTTCCATTCATCGGGATGACGTAACTTGTAGAAGATACTGCCATCTTTATATAAAAGAGCTCTTATGTCATTTACGGTCGGGTCTCCAGCTTTTTTACCTGGACGAATGGAATCAATGCAAATGTCATCCTCATAATTCTTAAAAAAAGTATAATCAACATGATGAACGTGGTACGGTTGCTTAGGTCGTGCTTCCCTCATGCGACTAATATAATCAGTTGGTGTATAGATAGGGGGACGAAACTTTTTCTCTAAAGTTGAGTGGACACTATCCACTTGCATCATTGTATGTCCCTTTTCTAAAATGATCTGTTCAATCTCCAGTCTAGTCTCCTTTGTTAATTTTAGTAAAGCTGATGACAAAACTTTATTTCTATTTTGGTAAGAACAGCCATCTGATATAATTATAATTTTTTTATAGTTTAATTGAGTCTTAATAAAATGTATCAAGCAGCTTGTAAATTCGTTAGCCGTAACGCCTCCATCTCCCTCATGCCATACATACAGGTGCACATCTTTATTATTGTTAATATAAATAGACTGGTTATGAACCTGAAGTTTTTGCTTATAGTATTGAACTGACACTAGCATCTTTGGACAAAGGAGAACAGATTGGACATCGACAGTCAGGACGAGCACCTCGGGTGAGCTCATAGTGCGAGCTTCAATATGAGCATTGTAGGCTTCTTTCTTCTTTTCAATGTGAACGGCGAACTGCTCCTCTGAGATATTGCCTTCTTTTTTAGCTGTACATACATCGCACTGGTCTTTTCTTGGCTTAAAAATGGAAATCTTTTCCTCTTCCAATATTTTATTAAAGATTTTGCGGCCAATATACGGTTTTCCGTTACCTTTACACCACTCAGTGTAAACTCTAAATATATGAGATTTCGATTCAAAAGTGTCTTCTATGTAAACTCTGTTACTGCTAGAGCGACAGTAGTGACTTGGTACTTTATTAATTAAATTTAGCCATTCTTTGACAGTAGTTGATTTAATAACTTTTGGAAGATGATTTATAGATTGCCGTTTTTCATTTTTAGATCTTAAATCTTGTCCTTCTACTGTGTTATCCTGCAGCTTTTTAATCCATTCTGACAGTGTATCACTATTTATGTTAAGGGTGCTGACAAAAAAGCTTTTACAAACCTTCACAGTTACATTCTGATCATCTGTAAAATAGTAGTCATATGCCAGTTGTCTTTGAGAGGCATCTTCCGAGTTACTCGTAGTTTTACGTCTTCTTAATACCGGACGCAGTCGAACAAGTGTTTTTAAATAAGCTTTTTTCGCATCCCATGTAGTTAAGCCCCAAAAATAATCAAATACAGCTTTCCGTTTTGGTTCCGATATCAATCCACATAAATAGCTTCTGTCAGATTTGGAAATACAAGAATGTGCACAGGGCTTTTCTTTAAGATATTTTCTAGGTCTCGGTACAAGTTCATATCTTGCTTTCTCACCCGTTTCGTCACACTTCCTTTTTCTGCCTGTATATTTTTTGCCACATACCCTTTTCAACTTATTAAACTTCCTTTGTTTGTTATTTATTTCCTCATCACTAAGCGAAATCTCAGTTTCAGATGTACTATGGAAGTCTTCATTTCTGTAAACCGTAGTATTTTTTTCTAATATTAATTCTCCTGTCTTTTCATCCAAGTAGTAATTATCTTCATTAAAGTTTTCCTCAAATAATTTCGTATCCTCTCTTAACTGGCCTGTAACTTCATCAAGAATATATCTTTTATTAATACTGTCCGAGATCTCAGGAATACCACAATCAATTTCTGGTTTATCTTTAATAAGATCCATTTCTGACTTATCTATGAAAGGATCAAGAAGTTTATCATATGTAACGTCCTTTAGTTCTTCAAATATTATACTAATTTCCATATTTTCAGACGATAAGTTTTGTACTATGTTGGAGACATTTTGATTTAAATCTGAAGTTTGCAGGCCTTGCGTAGGATCGTAACTATTGGACATAAACAAATCAGGCACATTTAAATCTTCATTTGTATTATTATTGTCAATTCCTCTAGCTAAATTAACTAGCATCTGTCCCCGTGACGCTGGTTTGCGTGCATATGGGTTAAAAGTCATATCGCCTGAAAAAAAAAACAAAAAGAGTAGGTACATAAATACGTAATTACCCAACATACTAACAAACATAATTACATTAACACAATATGCACATTCACTACGTAGCCCTCGCTTTAGGGCACGTTGTATTTGCAAACGTAGTTAGGTACCTACGCTCAAAAGTTACGTGAAGTAATAACAAAAAATCTAAATCAATCACACACTCAAATACTAAGAAGCTTTTATAGCTTTTATCACTTACAATATTTTTAGTTATTGTAATAACATTCTAGTAATAAATCCACTGATAACTGAACAATATACGATAGGTATACAAGACTATTTTATAGGATAAAATATTGTTTAGGAACTTAAATTGACAAGTTACTGATGAATGGCTTACGGTATTATATAAAAACAACACAATTTAAGTAAATTCAGTACGTACTTACCACTTTTATTTAGTTTTAACACAAAAAAACTATTTTTATAATGTTGTTTACACCACAACGCGCCCTCTCGGCGCGCACAGTTGTGGGTGACTGAAGATGGAACACAAATCCTTTATGTGCATTTCTGCACATACGAATTTTTCTAAACGGCCAAAATACATACGGTATTTGTCATATTTCTTTCTAAATGGAATATCACAAAAAGGATTTTATCAGCACATACAGAACGAAACGGAGATTATGTTTAGTGAAAAAACGAAAAAACGAAAAAATGCACATATGGAATTTGGCAGGCGCAGCGACGATAAGTGACATGATTTTCTGCCACACGACCATCTAGACTGATATAAGTCACTTGCACCAGTGTAGGTAGTCGCGTGCGACGCGACACGTGAGCGCAAGTGTAATTTGCTTCAGTATGCGCGTGTCTACGGAGTCGGGAGCACGTTAAAAACTGGTATAACTGCGATGCGTTTTAGTTTACGTATTCATTTATTAAAAACTATTCAGATTTTTTTTGTCTTGATTAAGTAGTGGTCACAACAATGAAGCGCTCACGAGGTCAAGTAATGATAGATTTATTAGAAAAAAAATATAGTAAAATCCAGGAAATTACGAAAGTAAATATTAATTGACATTTTAAATAGTATGATGATATATTTTGTATTGTTTGATCATATATAAAACAAAGTAACTCAATCTTTCGTCTTTGATTTTAAGTTTTGCCTTCCCTTTTTTAAAAACTGGAAAAAGAATACCATGGGGAACTTTAAAAAAAAGGAGGAGGTTCTCAATTCGGTTTTTTTTTTAAATCAAAAAAATCAAAATCAAAATGTTTTTATTTCTTATAAACCAAAAAAAAAGGCGCTCAAGAAACGTTACGTTAACTCTACTGATTCTAGTTGCTCGGTTCCAAAGTGTCATTCCTATGAAGAAGAGCCGGCAAGAAACTCCATAGGTTACTCTTTTAAAAATAAACTTATTACAATTATTTTACATTATTGGTTAAATATATGCGTCAACACCGAGGTAAAACTACGTTAATAAAATAACGAAAAAAATAAATTAAAATAATAATAATTTATGGCAATCAAACCGTTATAATCACTACATAGTATAAAACAAATTCGCTTCCCGCTGTCTGTCCCTATGTATGCTTAAATCTTTAAAACTACGCAACGGATTTTGATGCGGTTTTTTTTAATAGATAGAGTGATTCAAGAGGAAGGTTTATATGTATAATACATGCATAATATAGTAGAGGAATATGGATAATCTTAGAGATTTCTAATGTAAGGTCGTAAATGAACCCATTTTTTGCGCTTTCATTGCAAACGCTGGCTGAACCCTATGAGATAGATCAAAATAATGTACTACAGTATTATGCACCTTAAAAAGATCTACAAAAAAGTCCGCGATGGCATATGTCTATCGATTGAGGATAGCTTTTATGTTTGTTCGCACATATTATTATCTCCTTTGCTTTCCAAACCGATTTGAAATATTTTTTTCTTTGTTGGAAAGGGTATACCTTCCAAATGGTCCCATAGTCACCAAGTCGGGATCTGATGATGGAATCTTGGTGAAATCGAGGGAACTCTTCAAATGTTATAGGAAAATTTACAGCGAATTTAGTGTTTTCTACATCAAGTGAAGCATTTGCGTTCAATAAGAACTATTCTACCATCAGATCTGATGATGAGGCTAAGATGACCTCGTGAATGTAGCGGGAATTCGTTGGTTGTGAGATGCGTGCGGCACTGCATTTTGTTTGATGGAAATTATCATGAGGATCAAAGGGTGTAAGCTGAAGGCCATATTATTATTATTATCTAAGTTTAAAAATATATCACCAAAAGTAAACCAAAAAAAAACTTTGTGCAAAAAAAAACCGACTTCAAAAATCGATAATAGCACTAAAAAGTTAAAAATAATACTATAACCTACCTAACTATATTAATAAGCCTAACCTAAACTACTATTTACCTACAATACCACGGAACAGAAAAAACAGGTGGAAGCGCTAAGTAGACGTGGCACGCGTGTCACAATTAAGCGTTGTTACGCTTAACTTGCGCTTAACCGATCCCAGTTGCGTCTGTCATCGCGTCGAGTTGCTCGTCTCGTGACAAATTAATATTTACCTAGCTATGCCGTATTGTTCCGTTTTAGCGTGCAAAAATGATAGTAGGTGAAGAAATCTTACAAATGGAGGTATTTCGTATCATCGGTAAGTACGATTTTTATTGTTTTCTAATAAAAATCTTATTTTCTTCCAATTTACAAAAATTTAATAGAACGGTTAGTCAAAATAAACCTTATGCCGTAAAGACAAAGTTTATTTTCGATTGTATTTTTCCATAGAACATTCTAGAAAGGCCTTCGCTACTCAATGTAGTGATGTGGTCAAGTCGAAAATTGATTTTGTCGATCGATGTCGATACGAGGAATAACTATCTTAACCCAAACAGTTATTTTTATTTATTTCGTTTTGCATTACAATATAGGTACGAGGTCGCCTTAATTCATACACGAAATTTATATTAAGTAAATTTATGGTCGTTTAAGTGGTATAAAGCAAAAATATAATCAATGTTTTAAATAGTAACATAATTTTTATAATTTATTAATGACTGAGACGTTACACACAGAGTGTTACAAACAGTAGGTAATAGATTTTTAACCTTCATTAAAAATTTGTTTGAGGTTTCCCAAAGTCACAAGCATGAAAGAGAAATGGATAGAGAGTGCGTCCTTGCGTTGTGGGAGGCCGGCCAGCAAGCTAAATCCTGATTCATCCACCGGTGGATAGATGAAAACTCGTGAAATCGACACTGCACTTCCTTTCTTCAAGTTTCACGGCAAAAAGTCCATTTAATTCACGAGAATCATGAGAATTTCAACATATGCGGAATATTAAAGACGAATTTTTACTATAAAACCCGAAGTTTTATTTATCTGATTCCTTCTTTAATTACATGTTGAAAATCTATATTAAATTTAAGACATCATATCATAAGTGTGCACTCTGGGCCAAACTCACTATGAAACTTGGGCATGGCCCTTTACCTATCTGTCAGTCAGTCTTGTGTGTCTATTAATTTATGGTTTAAAAGGTACAGCGGTTTGTGTAACAAATAAATAAATGTACTCCCAACGAGTCGTATTTATCGTATTTGAACAAAAATCGGGTATCTGTCGATATCGAAAAGAATTTAAATGTAATACGTGGTGTGTCCTTGGCCGAGTAGCATTAGAGTCACGCCATTGTCAACCGTATGTCCAAAGCAATTATGTTGATAATTGCTTATATTGATTATATATCGCCATCTATGGTCAAGTAGCGAAACTAACTCGTCAATCGAATTTAGTGCGACTGTAGACCATAAATACGTATTGTTGCTAATGCAAAATTAACCTTATTTTTAGAGAGTCAGGGTTTATTTTTTTTCTGTGATGTAGGCTAATTTTGTAAAAATTTAAAACTACCAATCATACGGATTATTTCGTTGTAGTGCATATGTTATTATCGGATTATTTGTGTGAGTTTGGCGACAGCGGTTCCTATAGTAATTTTGGCGTATTGCACTTCCACTTGTTTTTTCTGTTCCGTGTACAATACAACTTAAAATTTTTTGAAGTTGGTGCCTTGCAATATACAAAACTTAATCTTACAATTTCTAAATATTAATTCTAATCGGAAAACTACAAAAATACTTTATGACAGATTACCTCATAATTAAGACACAAAGAAAAAAGATATGAACGGTTAAACTTAACAATATTAATAATGTATTTAAAAAAAAAAACAATATACTCAGGAATTACCAGTTTTTTTTTTTTGGTAGAGATCTTTGCAGTTAGCCTGAGCGCAGGCCTTGACTGCTTCACCGGACTTTTGGCTAGGACCTTAAGGCCTCCAGCCAGACCAATAGGAAAAACTAACTACGTCAGCAACGTCCACTAAGGGCACCCCCTGCGGGGTTCGGACCTCGACTTAGTGCGTTGCTAACAATCTTAATAAAGCAAAACAACAAGGGATTGCTGAATCTAAGTTTTTATTATTTAGGAACATATTTTTATTGCTAGTTTGGCCGGCTCGGGCCAGCTTGATCTAGGAACGGGAGGAACTCCGTCAGGTCCTGGTGGCGGAATGGCGGCAAAGGCTTCTGCGCCCTGCCGCCGGCCTCGCTACCGTCGAGGCGATCCGGCCAGTACTCGACGACTGGCTCGGGAGAAGGCACGGTTCCCTGTCGTTCAGGGTGACGCAGGTGCTGTCGGGGCATGGGTGCTTCGGCAAGTACCTGTGTCGCATGGGCAGGGAGCCGGACGCTCGGTGCCACCACTGCGTCCATTGCGGGGAGGACACGGCGCAACACACGCTCGCTGAGTGTGTAGCTTGGGAGGAGCAGCGCCGTGTCCTCACAAGTGAAGTAGGAGGCGATCTGTCGCTGCCGGCCGTAGTGCAGAGTATGGTCGGTAGCGCAGAGTCGTGGGACGCGGTGGTGTCCTTCTGCGAGGACGTGATGTCGCAGAAGGAGACTGCGGAACGGGAGAGGGAGATTTCGTCTCTCTTCCCCGGCCGCAGAAGGCGCACCGGGCGCAGGAGAAGGGCGGACAACGCCCTTTTCCGCCCCCCATGAATGGGTCCAGGGGCGAGGGACTTGGGGAAGTCCCCGCCCCCTAACCGCTGGACCCGAGGCGTAGGCGCGCGCGGGTGTCGGCGCGCGCCTCCGAGGCGGAGCACGGGGTAGTCTTACACCTCACTACCCCGTGCACGAGAGGAGGCCCGGACAACCGGGCCAGCACCAGCGTGGGGCTGCGGAAGAATTTGGATTCCCGCGGCCCCACGTGCACGTGCGAGGAGACACCGGGGGGTTTTAGCCGGTAAGAGTCCGGCATGCCCCTCCGCCTCTCCCCAGGCGGAGGAAGTCCATGAGGATTTCCCCCCGAAAAAAAAAAAAAAAAAAAAAAAAAGGAACGGGAGGAAAGGAATTACCAGTCGTGTAATTACTTAGCTTGGCACCAACTCCAACATCGTTAAATTGTTTTATAGCTTAATAGTTGTTTAGGTTAGGTTTATTAATATAGTTAGGTAGGTTATGGTATTATTTTTAACATTTTAGCGCTTTTATCGATTTTTGAAGTCAGTTTTCTTTTTTGCAAAAATGTTTTTTGTAACAAGCCTAGTTGTCTTTTCCAACATTTGGTTTCTCTTTTTTTATTGTTTTTTTCTAGGCTATTTATTAACTACTGTGATTATTGTAACGATAAATAAAATGTGACATATTGCCAATGTCTGAAAGACTGATTTAGTAGTACGTAAGACTGATTAAGAAGTACTAATGAAAAAATAAATAAATAATTAATATACTTACCGAAAGTTCCTAATTAAGAAGATTATTTTTTTTAGTTTTATTATTTTTTTAAATAAAATCAATGGACTTGTCATTGATTTTATTTTTAATTAAGAGTGCCACATAGGGGATAGTAATATGAGTGCCATAATAATATTAACGTCCGAATAACAACACCTATTAAGCATAGGTAGGTCTGGAAAAGACTTCTATTTTGTATTTTTATTTCATTTCCTACCACACCCTTTCAAATATTTAAGGTTAATAACAAATAACAATGCAGAAAACTGTTGCAAGTAGTTTTCCAGTACTGAGTAAACTGGTGTAAGTGTTTAAAAGTCGATAAAAGAAGATGTTATTGTTAAAATTATAACCTCATATTAATCAGTAGATTGGAAATAGCATATTAAAACAGTAAAATTCTTAAATTTTCCTTTACTATAAGAATAAGCATAATATACTGTACATAATATACTGGTAGAAGTGGCCACTTGTATCAGTTTACAGGTTTTACCATAATAAATAAAACAAGCTACATCAATGCAAGTGCTACTATTTTCCAAACTATACAAAAAATTGAAGAAACAATAATGCAATCTTGTTTCTTAGAGACTCAATCATAACATCTAAAAGTTTCAAGGATTTCCATTGATTTATGACAAAATTATAAGCTTTAGTACCTTTGAACCGCTCTCCTGAACAGTTGTGTTTTTGCACTTGTACCAGTATACGTAGGACCCGTCGATTGGATAGTTTTATGTTGAAAGCACATTCATATGGCACGGAATCATCTACTGCAATTTGTGTCTGTCCTTCTATTGCTCGATCTAGTCACGTAAAATATCTGGGTATTTATATAGATAACCATTTTAATTGGAAAAGTCATCTCGAGAAACTTATATCTCGTACCCGTAAACTAATATATGTTTTTAAAAAAATCCGACTTTCCGCTGATGCTGATACTTTAAGGATGGTCTATTTTGCCTTATGTGAATCCCTTTTGGGCTATTGTATCACCGTATGGGGCGGTGCATGCAAGACTCACCTCATGGCCCTTGAACGCGCTCAACGAGCAGTACTAAAAGTGATGACCTGCAAACCGTACCGATATCCTTCGGATAGTCTGTACAAGGAATGTTAAATTCTAACGGTTCGACAGCTTTTTGTCCTGCAAACTGTCTTAAGAAAGTACAAAAACCTGCCCTTTGATGAGACAAAAATGAGCAAACGGTGAAACTATCAGGTTTGCCCACCTTATACCTACAAGACAACTCTAGCTGGGCGTCATTTCCTAGTTATGAGTTGCCATCTTTACAATTTATTAAATAAATCGTGTAATATATAATAATATATCCCTGTAATAAATATGACTGCAAATCGACCTTACCAAATGGCTTCAATCTTTGAACTATGCAAAGAAGATCTATTAACTTTGATTATCTATGTTAACTGTGGCGATCTATCTCTGAGGAGATTGTCGCTGGATTTATTCAAGGTTTTTATTAGAAATAATTTCAATTACTATTGTGAAAGAATTATCATTTGAAGCAATAGCTTTTAATGTTGTTTCTATTTACAGGTTAGTAAATAACAGTTGGTTGTACCATGTAAAAATAAGTTTCACTTTTTTCTGCTTGTGGGTAGACACAGTTAAACACATAATTTTTATTGCTCCCAATTAATTTTATGTTAATAATATTATTTTAAATTATTTTAATGAATTAATTATCACGATTGCTTATTTAACCCCCCTTTCCTCACAAATAATTATTATCCGGTATCTCACACAATAATTTTGAACACATCACTATGGACGCTAAACTATCTTCAAACTTGGAGGACTTGGAGGCGCTGTTTAACACAAGGATGGCTGTGTATGAAGACAAGCTGGCATTGGCAACATCTGGGGCTTCTTCAGCTTCAACTCCACCGCTGAATCTCTCATCCCTCCAGCAGGAATTCATGGAATTTAAAAGTTTTGTCTGGCAAGCACTGTCAAAACTTAAATCCCAAATGGAGTTACTTTCATTGGGTTTTGACAGACATGAAACCGCTATGCGGCGCAAAGTGCTTCTGATCCACGGCGTTGCTGAAGAAAAAAATGAACAGGTACATGACATTGCTTTAAAAGTTATTAACCAACAAATGAGGCTGACTGAGTTGAGCCGGGAGAACATACATATTTGTCACCGTCTTGGTTCAGTGAAGCGCAATTCCAGGCCTATACTTGTACGATTCTTCACCACCGAACACCGCCATCTTGTTTGGGACAGCAAAAAATCTCTGAAGGGTTCTGGCGTCACCATCTCCGAGTTTTTGACTCAATTGCGACACCAGACTTTTATGGCCGCTCGCAAACGGTTTGGTATGACTAATTGTTGGTCAGTTGAAGGCAAAATTGTGGTCATTACTCCCGACAAGACACGCCACAAAATAGAATCGATGGACGAGTTGCATAGGCTATCTTCAAAGTTTCCGGTTAACAACGATGACTGTTTGCCGACGGAGGACACTGTTTCATCCAAATCACCGCCTGCGGACCCCTCTACACCCATAGGCAAGGTCCAAAGAAAAACTCGTCGTCGGAATTAAGTTTTTGTGCTGCTAAGTGACTCCTTTCATAAACTGTCTTTTTTGCTTTGCACCGCTGCTTTTGGAAAACTATGTTGTGTCGGTACATTTTTAACTTTTATTTGATTAACCGTCTTTTTCACTCTTGCACGATTTATTTCGTTTAGTTAAGTATTTTACAGTTTTAAGTTTTACTTTTTATTACTTGTCGGTACTTCGGTGCACAACGTGTTTGTTTACATCGGTGACGGTGACATTGACAACTGTCATTTGTTAGTAAGTTGTCAATTGTCATTGATGCTATGCACGTTTTGTTATCTGACGTTCCGTTTCAGGTATGGGATGGTTTGTGGTGCACTGCATTAAATTTCAATTATTTTCTGTGTTTGTTCTTTTGATGTTAATGTAACATATTATTATATGTTTTGTTGTATTATTGTTCGTGTTATGTATGTGTATTTCTTGTGAGTCGGGGAGGTTGTTTTCTAAGCAATCCTTGATTTACGTAAATTTTAATTATTATTATTATTTTTTCTATTTTTTTTTTATACAATTTTTTAAATATTTTATTTATATAGTTATATATGGATAACATAGATATTAATGATAGCTTCTTCTCATGTTCTTCTACTTCGAGTTTTGTTAGTGCGGACAGCCATGACTCGTCGGTTCCGCGTTCCTTGCATGACAACCTTTCTGATCTTTTCTCTAATTACCCTAGTAACCTTCATATCGCCCATATAAACGCTCAGAGTGTTCCTGGTCACTATTCAGATCTTCTGGCATCTTTTAGCAGCGTTCACCTTGACATTCTTCTCATCTCTGAATCATTTTTAAAGCCTTCCCTTCCTTCAACTCACTTTGCTCTTCCTGGTTTTGTGTTGCTTCGCAACGACAGGACGGGAAAGGGCGGTGGTGGAGTTGCTGTCTATTTACGCGCAGATCTACCTTATAAGGTTATTTGTTCTTCTCCTTCACTTTATTCTGAATCGGCTGAATACATCTTTCTGGAAGTTCTGGTCAACCATACTAAAATTTTAGTCGCTGTACTGTACAGCCCAAACTTACATATCAACTACTTTGATGATCTTGACATGCAGCTGAATAATCTGCGTCCCCAGTACAGTCATATCATCATAATGGGTGACTTTAATACGTGTTTACTGAAGGATGATTCTCGTGCTCGTAGACTGCAGAGTCTAATATCATCTGTAAACCTACACATTCTTCCTCTTTCTGCCACTCACTACTCACCGAATTGTGCTCCTTCTTTGCTCGACCTTATGATTGTCTCTTCCCCTTCAAATGTTTCTGATCATGGCCAACTTCCAGCTTGCTTCTCCTATCACAATCTTCTCTATCTCTCCTATCGTGTACGTACCCCCAAGCGTAAACCTAAGCTTCTACATTTACGCAGCTACAAGGGTATGAATCTGGAGGCATTACAGCGTGATGCGAGTATTATCGACTGGAGCCCTGTGGCAGATACCAGCGATATCGACGAGAAGGTGTACCTTTTTAACAGTATCATTCATAAACTTTATGATCGTCATGCCCCAGTGCGACTCGTCAAAGTAAAGCGCGAACCAGCGCCTTGGATCTCACCTGAAATTCAGGATGCCATGGCTCGGAAGGACAGAGCAAAGCGGAAATATGAACGCAGGCCGACTAGTGACAACCTTTCACTCTACAAAATCGCACGCAACCGCTGCAATCATCTGTGCCAGACCGCCAGAAGAAATCACTTTCACGACAACCTGGTTGACCGTAGCTCTGGCGATGTCTGGAAATTTCTTAGATCTGTTGGCGTTGGCAAATCACCGCAGAATGCCTGTAAGGATATCGACCTTACGGCCTTAAATATTCATTTCTCCATGCCTCCTATCACTCTTGATCCTTCTACCAAATCTGCTACACTACTTGAACTTTCCTGTCTCCCTGCACCTCGCTGTCCCCCTTTCTATTTCTCTTCTGTAGCTATAGAGGATGTCAAAAAATCTGTATTAGCCATATCATCCTCTGCGATCGGTAACGACGGTTTGTGCTCCCGAATGATTTTACCTATTCTTCCACTACTACTTCCCATTCTTTCTCATATTCTAAACTTCTCTTTGACTTCCTGTTCCTTTCCCTCAGCCTGGAAACTCGCACACGTTATTCCTCTTCCAAAAACTTCGAATCCATCCTCATTTGCGCAGTACAGGCCTATTTCCATACTCCCCTTTCTCTCCAAAGTACTTGAGCACATTGTTCACCGCCAAGTATCCGACTTCCTAACGTCCTATAACCTTACTTCCCCTTTCCAATCTGGTTTCCGCCCTGGCCACAGTACAGTAACTGCCCTTCTCAAAGTCACTGATGATATCCGCTGGGCTATGGAAAACAAATCCCTCACCATCCTTGTGCTACTTGATTTCAGTTCGGCATTCAATTCCGTGGATTTTGACATCCTCTTAGCTATTCTCCAAACATCCAATTTTTCCTCATCCTCTTTAGCTTGGTTTGGTTCTTACCTTCGGGGCCGCTCTCAGCGGGTCCGCCTTGATGAGTCTTTCTCTGACTGGTGCGATCTAGTTGCGGGCGTGCCTCAGGGTGGTGTCCTATCACCTCTCCTTTTCTCCATCTTTATTAACTCCGTCTCCTCTGTTATTTCTTCTAACTTCCACCTATATGCAGATGATTTGCAAATTTACCATCATTTTCCAGTGTCTGAAGTAGATTCTGCCATAGATAACATGAACCGCGACCTGGCTAGCATCAGTAGGTGGGCTAGATATTATGGCCTGCAGATAAACCCTGCAAAGTCACAGGCTATGATAATTGGCAGCAGGCACTACCGTAACGCGCTTGATCTGTCCTCTCTGATGCCTCTCACTCTTGACGGTGTTGTGATTCCCTTCACCGAAACAGCGAAAAATCTTGGGGTAATGATGGATTCACATTTATCATGGCGTGATCAGGTTAACGAGGTAAGTCGTAAGGTACACTTCTCTTTCCACTCGTTGAAATGTCTCCAGACATTCTTACCTTTGAAAACAAAAATCTTACTAGCTCAATCCTTAATTCAGCCGATCATTGATTACGCCGATGCCTGCTACCTTGATGCCACAGAGGAGCTATTAAATAAGCTTGAGAGATTGCAAAATATTTGTATTCGTTTTGTCTACGGTCTCAAAAAATACGATCATGTCTCTCACTTCCGCAAAGAACTCAAGTGGCTCCCGATCCGCCTTCGCAGGAACACTCGCATCCTATGTCTTTTATATAATATCCTTCATAACCCCCTCTATCCTTCCTACTTGCGTGATCGTTTTTCCTATGTGCGTTCCCCTGATGTCCTTTGTAGATCCCATCTTAAATCCCACCTCAAAATCCAACCCCATACCACTGATTTTTATTCCTTTTCCTTCTCTGTCCATGCAGTCCGACTGTGGAATGCGCTGCCGCCTAACATACGGGATTCTCCTTCTATTTCTTCCTTCAAGCGTCGAGTAAAAGAACACTTTCTTTCTTCCCAGAATTAATGTATCCATCTATAATATAGTAGTTTTGTATTTATTTTGTTGTTTTTTGTTATTTTATTAGTTAATTATTGTTTATTTATTTTATATTCTTACACACTGTGTCTACGTCTCTTTTAAATGTATTCTTTCGCAGGGCTGCTGGAAGAAATTTCATGTGAAATAAGCAGTACCTTTGTACCTAGTTGTTCTGTATGTGTTAATTACTTGTGCTTGTCTGTTGTGTGTGTACATTAATTTATAAATAAATAAATAAGTTGTATTAGCAAATAAGGTTTAAGATGTTCATAAAACAAATAAATTTCTCTTTACAGAGCAACAACCTAAGTTTTTGTTTCAATAAACAACATATTACAAAACAACATTAATTATAGCTGTCGTGAACGATGGAAAAGCTTAAATTTGAATTGATTGTGAAATCGGCTGAAGATCCGAAAACAAATGTGATCTGTATAACCTCAATAATGGACGCCGATGGACATGTGTTTTTGATTCCGGAACGATTACAACCAATAAAACTGCATACAGAGATAATTAAAACGCAAACTTTTCAAAAAGTAAGGGCTACACTGCAAAAAACACACAAAGAAAGGCGAGTATGGATTTCATTAACATCTGAATTGCGTGATACATATACAGATAAAAATAGAAAAAAGAAGAGCTGAGTAGATGGCGCTGCCGTCATGTAAACATCGGCTCCGTAATAAATTTTAATTTAAAAATAGATAAAACATACAATTCAGTAAAATAACTATTAGAATATGTGTATAGTGTTGCAAATATACTGTGCAAGTGTTTGCAAATAAATGCACAAAGTGTAAATAACTTTAAAGATGTCGTTTAGAAAAAAACACAGAAACAGACAATAAACAACAAAAAACTATAAAAAAAAACAATTACAATAAAATTAGTGAAAAGCAGATGTGCTACTATAACAGTGAACAAAAATAAACAATAAACAGTGGATAAAGTGTTTAAAAAGTGCAAATCTAAATAATTATAAAGTGGCGGTTGAATGTAAACTATTTTGAATAATACCGACTTAATACCAATTTCGAAAAATACCGTTTTTGCAAAACTACGATTAGAACACTAAATTCGCACTTGTTGTCACGATACCGTTTGGCACAACGTTTTTTACGCGCATTTAAAGGCGTGTAACGACTCTCAAGTTCGATCCTCGGTCACTGACAAGTCTAGTTATGTATTTGTGAAATTGTTTATTTACAAAAATTATCTAAAAAATACTCAACTGTTAAAACTTATTAGTTTGAATTATTAACGCCATAATTGTAAAAATAACAAAGAAATAGCACCTAAGTCTTATTTCTTCGAACACAAAATGGAGAACATAACAATAAGAAGAAAGAAGACATGCGTCTCAGCAAATAAATCATCAGTAGATGATTTATCGTTTTTATCAACTGAGTCTAGTAATCTTCACAGTAGTCTACCTGATCTATCTACGCGTTACTGTCAAGGAAACCAAGACCTTAAAGAAGAAATTCAGGATTTAAAACAAAAACTTGAATGCGCTAATAAAGAAATTGAAATTCTTCTAACAGAAAAAAAATCGTTAGAAAAGAGAATTCACGATCAAGATGACGTAATTTCAGGTTTGATAAATGAAAACAATTACTTTACTAGTACTCCTTTTTTTTTTTTTTTTTTTTTTTCCCGGTGGAAATCCTCATGGACTTCCTCCGCCTTGGGGAAGACGGAGGGGCGTGCCGGACTCCTACCGGCTAAAACCACCGGAGTGCTTCTCCGTTCCCTATTGCCGGGAACCACGCGGGAACGCATTTCGCATACTACCGCGATCCCCTGGCAGGGAAGCTCCATCTATGGGAACCGCTTCATTTAAGGGGAGGTACTCTACCCGCTTCGCTTAATTAGAGGCGCGCGGAAGCACCGCGCACGCCATCTGTGGCCTTTAGTAGGCAACAAACTTCCCCAAGTCTGCTACCCTAGGCCGGTTATGGAGCTTGAAGGAGGGCAAATTGAGCCCTTCTTCTACCCCTTGCTCGCCGGGCGCGGATCGGAAGAATGCTTGTAGCCTCTCTCTCTCTTTCCGCGCCCTCTTTGAACGCCATCACTTCTTCACAGAAGTCAGTGACGGCGTACCAAGACTCTTCACTTCTAACCATAGAGGCAACTACGGCCGGAAGCGAGAGGTTTTCGCCAATAATATCAGCAAGTTTCCGACGCTGCAAGGCCCAAGCAGGACAGTGCTCGAGCGTATGCTGCGCCGTGTCCTCGCTGTCACTGCAGTGGTGGCATCCTGGGGTGGACTCCCTCCGGACTATACGGTGAAGATATCTGCCGAAGCAGCCATGCCCCGTCAGTATCTGTGTCGTCCGAAAAGTCAGCGCCCCATGGTGCCTGCTAAACCACTCGGGGAGCACTGGTCGAACGGCTTCTACGGTCCAAATACCAGCCCCAGGCAGCACCAGTCGAGCTGCCCATACCTCCAAAAAGGCATCATGGAGCTCCTTCATCAAGACATTGATAGCCCTCTGGGGAGGTCTTTCACCATAACTGAGCAGCTCTTTTCGCCACTCATGTACACTTGAAAGGATTTTGGCATCTAGGTCCCAAGGAAGGGTTCCTGCCAAGAGGCACGCGGCAACGCAAGATGTTGTGCGGTAGCCGCGAATGACGCGGACAGCCAAAGCCCTCTGTGGTCTGCTCAAAAAAGCCACCCCTCGCGACGTCACGCATTCTGCCCAGATGGGAGCCCCATATAGTGCCATGGAACGCACCACCCCAAGAAAGAGTCGACGACAACTTGTACCTGGACCTCCCAAATTAGGCAGCAATCGCCCTAGTGCGGCTGCCGCTTTCATAACTCGAGGCCCCAATTGCTGGAAGTGGGCATCGAAGCTCCACCTGCTATCGAGCACCAGACCAAGGTGTCGCATAGTGGCTGCAACTTCTATTCTAACCCCACTAATGACGATGTGGGACCCCCTTGGAGGTGCTTTTCTGGGCCCATGAAAAACTAAGGCCTCAGACTTCTCCAGCGCCACGTCTAAGCCCAACAACTTAATGCGTCCGACAACTTGTGCGACTCCTGCCGTGGCTAGATGAGCAGCATCACGGTATGAGCTCCCCCGAGACAACACAAGGGTGTCGTCAGCATAACAAATGACGCTGACGCCCGGAAGAGAGTCACTACGCAAAACCCAGTCATAGCCTATGTTCCAAAGGAGCGGTCCAAGCACCGACCCCTGAGGAACCCCGCAAGACATCTTTCGTGACGCAGGTCCACTGCGGCTCTCATACCAAGATAGGCCCCGACTATGTGCTGGAGGTACTTCGGCACACCGTGGTATCGAAGGGCTTCCGCTATGACACTCCACGGTAGGGTGTTAAACGCGTTGGCAATGTCCAACGATACTGCTAACAACACCCCACCACCCGACACTGTCTGGTCCGAAAGCGTCTTGATGCGGCGGATTGCGTCTATTGTCGAACGATCCTTTCGGAAACCGAATTGATTGTCGGACAGATCGGGCCCTACCGTCGACAGATGCCTAATGAGACGAGCAGCGATAATGCGCTCGAAGAGTTTTCCCATCTCGTCCAACAACACTATGGGACGGTATGCGGATGGAGCATCCACTGGTCGTCCCTCTTTACGGAGCAGCACGAGCCGTCCCTCCTTCCATAGCTGTGGAAATTCACCTCGCTGCAGACAAGAATCGTACAAGCCTTGCAGCCGGGGCCTCAAAGCATCGAGTGCTATTGACAATACGCGGCCAGGCACACCATCGGGACCAGGTGCAGTAGACTTCCCTTTGAGCCGCAGCTCAGCTGCACTTAGTTCGGCACAAGTTATCTGAGGCACATGTATACCAGAGCCGTCGGAAGTCTCGTCGTGCATTGGAGGAGGAGTGTGGGTTGCCCTAGACGGAAAAAGGGTTGCAGTAACACACTCAAGGAAGCGTGGCTCTAGCGTCTGCGTAAGTGGAGGAGCCCTCGGGCGAAGTTTTCCCCGTACCATGCGATACGGACGTCCCCACGGATTTCTGTCAAGAGAGGCCAACAGTTCTTTCCTAGCCTCTTCTTTTGCCTGACTAATAGCTACCTGAAGAGATTGCTTTGCCTCTCGATATGCTTCATATAGTCGAGCTTCTTGGTCGCGGTCTATGGTCCTTCTTCTACGTTGCCGCGTATACTTCCGTCTCGCAACTATACACGCTGACCGCAAGTCCGATAGTTCCTGAGACCATCAGTAAACTTGGCGTCTTGGTGGCAGCGGCTTCGACCGTGGCATAGCCGCATCGCAGATCTGTGACATCGCTTGCCGGAAATAAACAGCCTCCTCGTGGACCGTCATGGACGCAGCTTTTGGAGCACTCCAGGCTTGGACAATGGCAGACTCCTTGACGAGGTCGACGTCCAACTTGCTCAGTACCCATCGTGGAAAGATTGATGAGAGCGGCCTGGACGTTGATACCGGTGCAGCTGGAGTTGACACCTTGAATCTTATGTAGCGGTGGTCTGAAAGAGTTTCAACCTCGTCAAGAACTCGCCAATTTTGCACATAACGTGCGACAATCGAACTGGCGATGGACAGGTCTACGATAGACCCCCCTTGCTGTCGAACTCAAGTTTGTACTGTACCTTCGTTGAGGAGGCACAGGCCAAGCTCTACAGCCACTCCTCGACGAGTGTGCCACGCGCGTCAGTGGCGGGGGAACCCCAAATCGTTGATTTTGCATTGAAGTCCCCGAGAATTATCACTGGTAGGGTCTGGTGCTGCCCTATTAGTGCTCCTACATCACTCAGAAAAGCCTCAAATTCCGCAAGGACTCTGTTGGGGGAAAAATAAACCCCCAAAACCAATCAGCCTTCCACCAACGCTGCAACGCAACCAGAGCGCTGTGATATGACTCGTAGAGGAACTCGCGCTGTTATGGCAACCAACCCCATGGAATCTCCCAACCAATTATCACTAGGCGGTACAAAGTAGGGCTCAGCTATCACCGCTACATCTATTGACCACTGCGCAATGCTCTGGAAATCTTACGAGAGACTTTACTAGTACTCCTACTCAAACTCAAAGACGACCTTCACGATCCTGCAACCAAACCACCGAAGAACTATGTAATACTCTAACAGATGGCGCTGTCACAAACAAGACTACTAAAGTATCGAGCTCATCACACAAAAAGTCGCTAGATGGCGTTATAAGAAATGAAGAAATAGAACTTCGTATACTTCGTGCTACTAATGATCAACAAGGTATTTGTGAAATCAATCAACTTACTAAGAAGAAGAAGAAAACCAATAAAACTCAACTTAAAACATGTTCTAAAGATAACAATAACCCTGCAAACAACAATAAAGCAACAACTATAGCGATAAGTACGCCGGAAAAAATATCCGACAGCCCTAAGATACAGAAATTTAATCTGGAGCGCAAGAAAATTTGTATCTTAAGCACAGACAACAAAAACAAAATACTTTCTATAGCAGAAAACTCATTTAATAAATGTGATATTTGTCATTACGTCACGCCACATAGCAATATACAACGTCTTCTAAAAGGAATTCAACCGCAACTATCAAAATTCACCTCAGATGACTACTGTATTATATTGTTAGGCGAGGAAGATTTTAAATGTACAAATAGATATTTAGATTGTGTAATGTATATAAGAGAAATTCTGCAGGAAATCACTCATACAAATATTATTATTTGCACTCCTACATATAAATTCTTTAATAATAACTATTTGTTTAACTCAAGAGTAGAAACTTTTAATAACTTGCTTTATTTAGATATTATTACTCACAAACATGCTTATTTCTTACATTAATAAAAATTTAAGATATGATGACACTATGTTTGATAGACGTTCTGGAAGTATAAATTATATTGGAATGCAAACTATTTTTATTGATGTAAAAAAATTGATTATGGCTAAGCAAAACAATAAATACTACATCTCCACTATTCAAACAGAACAAGCAAATGAGTTTTTTCGCGGCTAATTATCTAAGGATTTTGCATCAAAATGTAGCTGGTCTTTTCAATAAACGATATATTCTAGAAATACAATTAAATGAAATTTATCTAAAAAACTGCGAACCTGAGTTAGTATGCCTAACAGAAACATTTGTTGAATCAGGAAGTGAAAATCTTATTAAATTAACCGGGTACGAACTAGCTATATCTTACTGCAGAAAAAAGAAACAAAAACGAGGAGGAGTAGCAATTTTAATAAAACCAGGTACTAACTTTAAACAATTAGATTTTTTAAAAGAATTATGTATTGATAAACACTTTGAATGTTGTGGAATAAACTTAACTGCATATAATATGTTTATAATTTGTCTATATAGAACACCTGATTCAAACTTCACTATCTTTATGAATAAATTAACTAAACTACTTTATCATATAAACTCTAAATTTGGTAAGAAAAAAATCGTTATAGTCGGTGACCTTAACATTAACACCTTAAAATCAGATAGAAATCTAAAGAACTGCGTGAAGTTATTATGAATTTTAATTTAATATTTCATATAGAAGAACCGACACGACAAAAAACGTGCATTGATCAAATTATTAGTAACATAACAACAGCAAATGGTCAGCTTTTACATTGGGACATTTCTGACCATAATACGGCTCAAATGCTAAGCATACCGGTAAAACGAAAAGAAACTTGTATCGACTACTTTATTTACCGTAGAGACTATAGCATCGAAAATATTAAAAAGTTTAAAGATTGCATGACAAATCTTGATTTTTCAGAAATCTATATGCATGTCAACATGGATTTAGCCTTTAACGCTTTTCATGAGCTGATTTTATTATTTTATAATTTATGTTTCCCTAAATTAAAAATTTAAATCTCCAATAAAACAAAACAAGCGAATTGGATAAGTAAAGGCTTAAGAGTTAGTTGTAAACGCAAGCGTTCTTTACGTTACTTATATTACAAAAATAAAACATAAAAAATAAGGAGATTTATAAAAGATTCTCAAAAATCTTAAAAAATTGTGTTGAACACTCAATTAAAGATACTTATAACACAATTATAACTAACTCAAAAA
Organism: Autographa gamma; assembly: GCA_905146925.1. Lineage (NCBI taxonomy): Eukaryota > Metazoa > Arthropoda > Insecta > Lepidoptera > Noctuidae > Autographa > Autographa gamma. Next base: position 2,954,319 of record LR989880.1, read on the forward strand.
ATAAATGTAAGGCGTCATGGTCTATAATAAAAAGTATGACGGAAAATATAAAAAATGTACACATGATAGAAAACATAAAATTAAAAAATATAATAATAAACAATCCCACAAAAATAGCAGACTCTTTTAACAATTATTGGATAGATTTAACTAATAAAACAAATAACCAACAGACTGTTTGTACATCTCTGGAAAATCTCTGCAATTTAACACCTTTAACACCTTTTGATTGTGAAGAAGTTCATAGGATAATTATGTCCCTAAACAATACCAACGCAGTTGGATACGGTGAGATCATGACAAGAATACTAAAAGTATGCTCAGTTGAACTAACCCCAGTACTTACACACTTAATTAATCTCTCATTTTCAGAAGGACTCTTCCCTACTCAATTAAAACGAGTCATAGTAAAACCTCTTCACAAGAAAGGTGATAGCTCCATAATAGACAATTACAGACCAATTAGCTTAATACCTATAATATCGAAAATATTCGAAAAGGCAATGCAAAATAGATTAATAAAATTTATTGATAAATATAAAATATTAAAAAAAGAACAATATGGCTTTCAAAATAATAAATCTACAACTTTAGCTTGTTTCAATCTTATGAAAACTGTTATTGACGAAGTTGATTCGGGAAATAGGGTTTCAGTAATATTCTTTGATATGTCAAAAGCATTTGATTTCGTTTCACACAAATTACTATTAATCAAATTAGAAAAATACGGATTCGTGGCCAGGCCATAAAATGGATTGAGTCTTATTTAACAAATCGACAACAATGCGTGGAAATTTCAAAAGTTGATGAAAATAATGAACTCACAAGTTTTAAATCAGAATTTAAAGTCAATAACTATGGCGTTCCTCAAGGAAGTGTCTTAGGTCCCCTCCTATTTTTGCTATATAAGGTGTTTCCGAAATATCTACCTCGGCTATAATAAGAGTTAGTATTGTGTTTATAGATTACAATAGTGAAGAAATTTCGTACCCCCGAACAGTCAATTAAATTTTAGAGATTAAAATAGTTAAATGAACATTAACTCTATTCTGCATAACGTGTTTCACAAATTATGTAAAACAACTGCTATCTCTTTCAATCTTTTCTATGAATGAGAAACGTAATCAGCTGACTAGTTTGTCACATCAAAATCTTCTAGGTACGCAATAATACGCAAGTACAAGTGTTTTAAAAGTGCAACTACTTACCAGCAACCGCATTCTTCAAAAAAACTGACGTAGGTAATTAAGATGATAAACTTCCCATCACACTTGGAACAGGCTTTGGACTGACAAGTTAGTGTAATAGGTACTCGTATAGTACGCGTAACAGTTTTGTAGATAAGTAGGTAGGGAGTGTGTAAATAACTGTAAATACGGTGCAGTTTTTGTAAATAAAATGATTAACTATTAAACACGCCAAGTTACTGTAACTTATCATTATTCGATATTAATCTAACTAAAGTACGCGCCAAATAAACCTGCAACAAAGTTTGTTCACCTCCTTCTACTAATGTATCCCAATATTTAAAAACGATACGAAAAAAATGTATAGGCATATTCCTTGATGCATGTACTGTCTTGCGATAAAGACGCCTCTTACCACGAAATACTTGTTTCGATCGTGTTAACGACACGTATCGACACGCACCGTATTTACAGTTATTTACACACTTCCTACCTACTTATCTACAAAACTGTTACACAAGTCCGCCTTCGCGTTGCACACATGTCTCTTCACTTTAGTTAATGTGTCCGATTCACTTTTCACTTGCCTAAATGCGCGTTTGATCTCGTCAGTCCACATAATGTTACGGCGTTCTTGCACTCTTGTGAAGTGGAAAGGATGGAGCCCTTCACGATTTAAAAGTCGCCACACGTAATAAAACACTTTCTCTTCGAGTTCGGCCGAGTATGAAGGCCTGCCTGCGTCAACTGGAGGCGGCTCAAAGCGGCCGTGTTCTCTAAACCTGTACACGGCATCCAGAATGGTATGATGTTATGATTTTACTCGCACACCAAACCTCTGCTTGTATAAGTTTACCGCGTGCGCAGTTATGGAGTTACACTCGCGGTAGCACGATACCATTTCAAGATAGCCTTGATTGGAATACCGTCGTCTGGGAGGGATTTTTAATCAAAGCGCGCGCGAAATCCTTGTCGCTAACCACTAAACTAACACCGGAACGCGCGGGAGGCGACTGGCGACCGGCGGTCGCTAGGCGCGTGCGACGAGCGGGGTAGCGAGGTAGCGAGGGGTAGCGAGACGGGTGAGGGTGGGGGCGCGCGGGGCAGGGCTTTGTAGACTGAGCGGCGCCGGCCGGCGCGTACGGCGGCATGCTTTGATAGGAATGGCAACAGCGCATGAATTCGGTGCGGAGCGGCAACAGCTTATGACACGGGATGGTTTATACTAATAAGTCAATTCAAATTTATACGATATTTATTTTTGTATGAAATAAAAAATGATAAATTACCAATAATTTATCTTTACTATTGTAATCTATAAACACAATACTACCTCTTATTAAAGCCGAGGCAGATATTTCGGAAACACCTTATATATTAACGATCTACCCGAGATAACACACAACCCTTGTACACTCTTTGCAGACGACATATCAATATTTGTTAAATCCCCAAAAAATTCAGACGTCAATACATATGTAGATGATATAAATTCAGTCATTAGATCCACAGTACAAGTACAGTTAAATTTAAATACCTTAAATGTTAACATAACCAAAACTAGAATTGTACAATTTATGTCTTATGGGAATACAATTCATAACTGCAATATTAGTTATGATGGCCAAGTAATAGCACAAGCAGAAGAAACATCTTTCCTAGGATTAATATTGGATAGACATATATCATGGAAAGCTCACGTAGAAAAAAATTGTAGTAAATTAAATAAATTCGTATTTGTATTATATTCATTGAAAAAAACAGCTTCACAGAAAACAGTGCTCTTAACTTATCACGGCTACGTCACTTTCACCTTGCTATACGGGCTTATATTATGGGGTAACTCTACTGATTGGCACAGGGCCTTTCTAGTTCAAAAAAAGTGCATTAGAGCAATTGGTGGTATACCTCCTTGGGATTCTTGCAAGCCATTATTTAAAAAATTTAAGCTTCTAACATTGCCGAGTTTGTACATTCTGGAATGTGCTAAATTTGTTAGATATAATACGCATATATTCCAAAAGAAGCTCAGAAGCTCAGAGTCACTCAACGAGCTATGGAGAGAGCTATGCTCGGAGTTTCTTTGCGCGACAGGATCCGGAATACGGAAATTCGCCAAAGAACTAAAGTCACCGACATAGCTCGAAGAATATGCAAGTTGAAGTGGCAATGGGCAGGCCATATCGCTCGAAGAACCGATAACCGTTGGGGAAGAAAGGTTCTCGAGTGGCGACCACGAACCGGAAGACGCAGCGTTGGCAGGCCTCCCACCAGGTGGACTGACGATATCGTCAAAGTGGCGGGCACCCGGTGGATGCAATTGGCGAGTTGTCGTTCATTGTGGCGTTCTAGGGGGGAGGCCTTTGTTCAGCAGTGGACGTCTTCCGGCTGATGATGATGATGATGATGATATTCCAAAAAGCTAGTGATAGGCTTCCTAGACATACTCGGGATCCAGAACGTTTAGTAGTTCCGAGAACAGCTAGAACTACTCTATACCAAATGAATTGTTATTATATGTGTGTTAAAATCTATAATAAATTACCAAGAGCTATGAGAAACACCACTAATCGTGTATTTCTTAACAGTTTAAAAACTTGGTTAATAAGCAAAGCATTTTACTCAGTTACTGAACTCTTTGATTAATATTTCCTTTTTAGTTTACCCTGTTAATTTTAAACTATACTTATAATACTTGTGTGTACTTTTTTTTTTTAATGAAATGTGTAGAAACATAAATGTAAATATTTGCATGTTAGATAATCTCTAACTAAGTGTTTAGAACGTAAGATTTTTTTGTAACACCTTCATTGTACTACACTTATGGCGAATAAATGATTATTATTATTATTATTAAATGGGAATATGCAGTTTAAGGGTTATTTACTGGAGGAAAGTACATCTAAAACACAACAGGTTTTAACGAATGAAATGTCAACAGAAACTCTTACAAAAATCTTAGAAAGTTTCGCTGAATCGAAGAAAGAATCGAAGCAGTCAGGCAATTTAAAGAAGTTATCTGAAAAAATTGTAATAGAAAAATTCACAAAAAAGACATCAAGTGTAACACAGTGGATATCTTCGAAGCTGAATGTAAACGCATAGGTATAAATGACGATATTGAAAAGATACAAGTTTTTAGGTTATTTATAGAGGATTCTTGTCAAGATTGGTATAATTCTATGTTTATAAAATACACAATCAGTTCAGAATGGTGTTATTGGAAAGAAAATTTTTGTGAAACATATGTGGACAAAAGCTGGTCACCAATAAGGTATGCTTTTTTCTTTAAATACAGGCAGGGAAATACAGAAGGAAAGGCTTTTGTTAGAGGTAAATAAATGACTTGATAAACGTACTTTAATTGATTTAATTGTAATTGGGTTACCTAATTTCATAGCAAATGAAATTGACAGAAATACATTGAAAGATACTGAGGATTTATTTAGTAGTATCCGGGGCCTAGAACATTTAATAGATAATAAGACAATGGGAAGGAAAATAATAGATTGGGAAAGTAAGACAAAAGAAAAAAAACTAAAAGGTAGACCATGCAGAATCTGTGAAATAGAAAAGAAAGGGACTCGGTATCATTCGGAATCTGTATGTTGGTTTAGAAATAAAGACGGTTATCACTCTAAAAAACAGCCAATTAGAAGTGTTAATAATTCTGAATTAGAAATGAGTTTAAATGAAATAGATCCAAAAAACTAATTATTCCACCATTAATCAAAACAAAGTTAATAATAAATGATTCCATAGAAACATTCGGGATTTGTGATACAGGATCAAATGTAAGCATAATTAATTCAAAGTTATTATCATTAAAAAACAACCCAAACAACAATAACAATAATCAAACAAATTTAAAAACGATTAATGGTGTAAAAAGGCTATGGGAATAGTAATTTTAAAAATAAAGATTTTTGAAATAGAAAAAGAAATGAATATTTTTGTCATAGATGAACAAAATTTTGACTATAATTTTCTAATTGGGTTGGATTGCATAAAATCTTTTCAACGAATTCAAAATGAAAACTTAGAAATCACACAAAAACTAAACAAAGAATTAAAAGGATGTCAATATTCCTGGCTCTACAGGTGACAAAACTGATAGCAAACACTGTTTCATTGATGAAAATAATGTTAAGGAAGTAACAGTGAAAGACAATTTATATATGAGCGACAAGTCGTCGGCATCAGTGCAGGACCTTTTAACTACATGTTTTGGTGAAAACATTTTTTTCGTCAAAATGATTAAATTAAGTATCCCGCCATCCAACTGCCTCGTTGGCCTAGTGGTGCTAAGCACGCCTGCTACGCTAGAGGTCTTGGGTTCGATTCCCGGGTCGACCAAGGTGTTATTGGGTTTTTCTATGAAATTCTCAGTAGCAGGTCGGAGTTTGGATTTGTGCCCGGTTAGTGGCAATAGGCTCGCCCCCTATTACATGGGACCTAAAACATATCGGCGAACTGTGGGTGTACATTGGTACGCCTCTGCCTACCCCTTCGGGGATACAGGCGTGATGATATGTTATCCCGCCATCTAGTGATGAAACGATAAACTAGGTTGTAAGCACGCTTGGTCGGTAAAGCAGTACAATCTAGTACCTTCTAAATGACAATTCAAAAAGATTAGTGCAGCACCTTGTAACTGCAGTTTAAAACAATTCGTTAGTTAAAAGAGTGTGAAGTTTTGTTTTTATTATAGTTCCAGCATAAAAAAGGACATTTAAGTAATATATTTAATAAGTTATTATATTGATGACATAATATAACACTGTGACTCTTTGAAACGCCTATGATTTACGAAAATTGGTATGAACAAATAAATAGTGTATTTTAGTTTGGTTTTGCGGTGTACTTAGAAGGTAATGTAATTAGGTATTTTAAAAAAGGCTTAAAAGTTAGAAGTTATTGCGTTAAATTTCAAAAAGAAACACTAGATTATACTTACGTAAATGTTGTTATTATAAAACAAAAAATAGACCTTTAAAACTTAATGTATATAATATAGTAATCATACAGCTGAATTTTATGAAAAGTATGTTCAAGTTGTTTTACTTTTTTGCTTTTCGGTTGTTATACCTAAATTGGTTTTGTTTGAGTTACTCATTATATCTAGGAACGAATCTTATTTATAAATGAACAGCAACAACGTAGTTAATACACCGATTTAATACTTTTACTAATACAACATCATTTCTTTCGTCCACAGTCACGAACAAGATGTAGACTTCGAAAAATAAAAGAAATAAAAAGATTCTACTGATGGCTCTTCAATGTGATTCACAAATTAATCAAAACTGTCACCAACAGAGAAAGGTGTTATTAAAAGAAAATACCATGAATGAGAGTAATACGATTACGTCAATTACTTGTAAAACTAATAAGCAGAATACTTTGTCTCCTGTTGAAGAATTTTTGTACGACATTCAGCCTTTTGATGAGTTGTTGCCTGTGATAAATAATGATAATAGCTATGTTAATTTAACTGAAGTACACGTTAATGAAGAACCTTTTGTGTTACCAGAATTGATTGGCGATAGTTTTGATACATTAGAAGAGATATCAACTCACAATTTAACAGAATTATTGCCTGTTCCAGAAGGAAATAAACGAATCGCAATAGAGAATCCTTTTGTTGAATCACCAACATTTAAACAAACAATTATTTTAGAATGTTGTGTATCTACAGTGAATAATGTCAATGACAATGTAAAATTAACAAACCATACAACTACAAGTCAGGAAATACTAAATAATAATACAAAAGTAACCGAAGCACCTACAATTTTACTAGATAATATAAACAATAGCTTTGAAAAAATAGAATTAAGGGAAAAAAATGCTTCAGAAGAGAAACAAGGACCCATCAATATCGAAATACCCCTGTTCTGTGGCACCAACCCAAGAAGCAAATGAAAATTGTGTTGCTAAAAATGACTACGAATGAGAAAATCAAAGAGTCCTCAATAAGAAGAAAAGAATGGAGGGCCAGAAATATGTGGGGTTTCGTAAACCAAGAGGGCAAAAAAATACATTTAATGATACAGAAAGAAGCGAAAGAACATTATTACCCAGATGTAATTGCAGCAAAAAAGACACTAAAGTCACAAATTCGACGAAGAAATGTTATGAGATAACCGAAGTAGATCGACAGGAAATATTTACAAATCTACGGTCTAAAATGAACTGGGATCAAAGAAAAGTTTTCGTGTCTAACACCGTCTTCAACCGTGAAGCTAAACGTAAGACTACTGAAGGAAATAGCAGACGTAGCCATTCTTTAGCTTACCATTTGCAAATAAGGAATAATTTATTAGTTGTTTGTAAAACCATGTACTTAAACACAACTGGACTGGGTCAGTGGTCAGTTACAGATTGGTCGGCAAAAAGCCAGCATGGTGTTATAGAACAACATTCAACAGCTGTGGCCTCCAGAGCCCCTAGAGAAAACAAGAACACTGATAAGCTTGAGTTTCTAAAAAAAATCGTTAATCTTCTCAATAAATTACCCAGCCATTACTGTCGAAAATCAACAAAAAGTACTTGGAACAGACGTTTACTACTTATCAATCGCTTTAAAATGTTTATAAGTCTAGTTGTGAAAAAGAAGGCATAGATGCCCTAACCATTAACAAAATGAAAGATGTACTTTCAGAAATGAATGTTTCTTTGTTCAAGCCTCGTAAAGACCAATGTGCTGTGTGTCTGGCCTATACTAACGGACATTTATCAGAAAATGAGTACGAGGTTCATCAAGCTGAAAGAAGAAAGCAAGAGACGAAAAAAGTAAAGATAAAACCAGGACTTTGGAGGGTGAATGCCATGTCTTAACCATGGATGTCCAAGCTGTTAAATTGTCTCCGATGACGAAAGCCAATGCTCTTTACTATCGGACTAAGCTATGTAACCACAATTTTACAATCTACAATCTTGCCACAAGTGATGCAACATGTAACTGGTTCGATGAAACTGTTAGTGACGGCTCAGCATCAACTTTTGCTACTTTTTTGGTTCATTACTTGGAGTTCAATTTTCTGGGAAAGGGTGATAATCGCCCTATTATAATATACTCTGATGGTTGTACAGCCCAGAACCGAAATGTAATAATGTCGAATGCACTATTAAGTCTTGCCGAAAAATATGATGTTGAAATAATTCAAAATTACCTTACCAAAGGACACACTCAAATGGAGTGCGACTCCGTCCATAGTACTATTGAAAGTGCGTTAAAAAATCGTGACATCTATTTGCCCAGTGATTATCACCGTATTTCTCAGGAAGCAAGAAAACGAAATCCGTATGAGGTTTTCGTGCCAACTTTTGATTTCTTTCGTGCTTATGGATACATATCCCTGTTAAAGCATTGCATACATCGATACGCCCTGGTCGAAGTGTTGGAGATCCTGTGGTTGTTCAACTCAAAGCTGTAAAATACACCAGTAAGGGCATAATATCTTACAAACTGCAATTCGATGAAGAATACCGTCTGTTACCACAAAGACCAAAAAATATAGACCTTGCTTACGCTGAATTTCCAAAATTACATTCTGCTCCTTTGTCAGTTACTGAGAGGAAGTTTAAAGATTTACAAGAGATTAAAAATGTGATCGCCAGGGATTGTTGGCCATATTACGAGTCTCTACCCCATCGTAATTAAAAAAGTTACTTAAATTAGATTGAATTTAATTGTGTTCATATTCTTTCATTAATAATAAAATTACTTAAAAAAATATTGCTTTATTTCTATGAGTAACACATTACCTTGTATCTACATAAATTCTATAAATTAAGTTACTGCATTTCCATGTAGGTGAATTATTAAATTCTTTAATTTGCTTTGGCAACTCAAATCCTTATATAATGTGAAAAAAGTTGTATTAAATTGTTTGCATCGCTTTTAAGAAAGTTTTTATCGTCTACTGTACAAAATACTTTTTTGCATTTAGAAGGTCCTGCACTGACGCCGACGAAGTTTAAAGTTAACTTTAATGAACACATAGAGGTTACAAACTTCAACATTACAGTAAATATATGGTCAACATCAACAAAAAATTAATAAACAAATATAACTCACTATTTGCAAAAGATAAAAATTCAAAATTCAAAATTCAAAAATTCTTTATTCAATACAGGCTACACAGTAGCACTTATCGAACGTCAAACAATACAAACAAAAATAGACAGCACCCTAAGGGTCGGTTCATATCCGGCAGAAACGCACCACGCACCACCAGCCGCGCAACGCCAGAACAAACAAACACGCAATGAGACATCCAACCCCCACACCTGACGCGCTAACGCAACATCAGTTGAGTGTGAAAGTCTGAACGCCCCACCACGCATCCGCCCGCCCCAGCGCCAAGCGACCGACAATACGCGACGCGCCCCCCGCCAGAGAAGAACCGACCCTAAATCGCCCACCCTTCACCGCTTCCTAAGTGCTTTGGCTGAGGAGAAGAAACGGCGCAACAAACTCCCCAGTAGCACGCTGCCTTTACAATAATTCTGAATATAATTAAGGGACCGCGCCAGATAAACAAGTGTTTGAGGTACTAAGAAATATAAAAGTATAATATATATAATATAAAAGTTCAGACACTGATCTTATCCAAGGTCAACAGAACGACCAGTCACCGCAAGCAGCACCCGTTCACGAGTATGACGCAAGGGTCAGCCATCCCCTCCCTCGCCATATTAGGGGGAAGGAGGAGAACCGACCCAAAACGCCACCGCAGGCAGTGACAACTAAGGGAGCATGACGAAACTGTTGCCGGCTTAAACAAATATCAAGCAAAAAAGGAAATCCTCAAATAATGATTTACTGCACTGTCCCTTATCACAATAAAATGAGTGGATACATAATTAAATTCTATAATTAATATAATTATACATTAAGAAAATACCGAACAAATATCGTTCATTGGACATTTGTAGGTACACTATACCTACATTTGTATAATCGTACTAACAATAAAATAAAAATAGGTAACAAATGTTACATACGAAATGTATCAACATAAGGATGAATAAAACTTATAAATCCATACAGAACCGTCTTGTGTCTATCACGGCGACCAACAATGTTTATCATTTAAATAATCATTAATTGAGTAATAAGCTTTTGAACATAGCTTATTTTTAATTGTGCATTTAAAGGAGTTAAAGGGCAACTCTAACAAACTAATAGGAATTTTATTGTAAAAGCGAATACCAAGCCCCACAAATGAATTGTGTACCCTATGCAGGCGATGTGATCTAGAACATAACTTATGCCTATTTCTCGTATTTATACTATGGATGTCACTGTTCTTGGCATATAAGTGAATATTTTGTCTTATAAATAATATATTTGCAAAAATGAATTGAGACGCTACAGTTAAAATACCTATCTCCTTAAATCGCTCCCTAAGAGTAACTCGAGAACCTAGCTGGTAAATGGATCTAACAGCTCGCTTTTGTAAAATAAAAATGGTTTCTAAATCCGCCGCTTTACCCCACAACAATATGCCATAGGACATGATGCTGTGGAAGTAGCTAAAGTAAACAAGACGAGCTGTGTCCACATCAGTGATCTGTCTTACCTTCCTAACGGCGTAAGCAGCGGAGCTAAGCTTACTCGCGAGGCATGAGATATGTGCCGACCATAAAAGTTTACTATCGAGAGTTATTCCCAGAAACACTGTTGATTCTACGGTGTCTAGCACTTCATTATTAATAATTATATTAGGGCCAAGATTTTTTACGTTAGGCATGGAAAATTTTACGCATTTGGTCTTCTTCGCGTTTAAAACTAAGTTATTAGATGAGAACCAATGCATAACCTTAACAAGTGCAGCATTTATCTCATTAAATTCGTGTCTATTCCTATCTACTTTAAAAATTAAAGAGGTGTCATCTGCAAACAGCACGACGTCACATATGCCTTTTAAAAAGAACGGTAGGTCATTAATATAAACTAAGAACAAAAATGGACCTAATATTGACCCCTGGGGCACACCTAGCTTCACTGGTAGTCCGGTTGACCTATCACCATTGACATCGACGCATTGTAGTCGATCACATAAATAAGAGTTAATTAAATTAAGTGCTGTATTCCTAATTCCGTGAGTTTGCGAATAAGAGTACCATGATGAACGCAATCAAATGCCGTTGAAAGGTCACAGAACACCCCAATTGCGTTCTGCGAGCTCTCCCAGGCACTATAAACATGCTTTAGTAAAGCTACACCAGCGTCCGTAGTTGAACGTCCTTTAGTAAAACCGTATTGCTCGCTGTGTAAGAGATGTTTCATATTAAAATGAATTAAAAGTTGTTTCAACATCAATTTCTCAAAAATTTTACTGAACGCGGGAAGGATCGATATTGGCCGAAAATTACAAATTTCGTTTTTATTACCTGATTTAAATAGAGGTATAACTTTACTACATTTCATAAGGTCAGGGAAGATACCTAAATCGACACACTTATTAAAAATGATAGCTAGTGATGGAGCAACAATAGTTATTATATTACTAAGAAGGTTTACAGAGATGCCCCAAAAGTCTTCGGTTTTCTTTTTATTGAGCGATTTAAAAGCATTTACTATATTTAAAGGAGTTACATGTTCAAAACTAAAAATATTATCACATACAGGCACAGTATTACGCAGTAGGTTTTCAGCTTCAGGTGCTGATGAATTTAAGGAGCTAGTTGTTGCTACAGGTATGTCAGTAAAGAAGTTATTAAAAATTTGTGCAATATCGTGGGCTTTATTTACTAATTGATTGTTAAAAATAATCTCTAGTCCGTTTTCTTGTTTCTTGAGCTTACCAGTTTCTTGGTTGATAATGTTCCAGGTAGCTTTTATTTTATTAGTAGAATTTTTGATTTTATCGTTAATAAATTTTGACTTAGCCATATAACAGACTTTTTTGAATAATTTTGAATAATTTCTTACATAAGTTACAAATGAAATATCAAAGTTATATTTTTTCATACCATATAGCTCATAAAGTCTAGCTCTACTTTTGTAGATACCAGCAGTGGCCCATTGGTTAAAAGAGGCTGAAGTGCACTTGACATGTTTAGTATTACACTTAAAAATCTCGTTATCACTCAGTTTGTCCTTGACTACGTCCAGACATTCTTTTATAGGAACATTGGTAAATAAAGACTCCACATCAAAACTTACCATTGTGTCTTCAGGTTCCAGTACTAGGGTTCTTAAAATCTAAACGAGATGTCGCGAGTCTTTCACGAAAGACGGTGTTTTTCCCACAAGTGGCTGCAGTACTGACGCAACGTGCTTCGCAAGGTCGTAAGTGGGAGACGCAATTTGACTTACGATAGGCCGCAGTGGCACGTTGGGCTTATGTATTTTTGGCAAGCCATATAATTTAGGGGGTTGGTGCGATTTTGGTCTATAAAGATTTAGGTACTCGTCTTCAGTGAATAGGTCCTGGTGTTCCTGTATCAAAGATCGTATTCTACGTGTAACTCTGGCTGTGGGACACTGTGTTTACCGAAAACCTACACACACTGATAGATATCTGCATAGTACGTCGCATCATCACCCTAGACACCTGCAATCCGTCATGACGTCATTAAAGAATAGAGCTTTTGATCTCTGTGACCCTGAACACTTAGAGCGTGAGCTGGAACATGTTCAGGAGGTGCTACAAAAGAATAGATTTCGGGTGAAAGGAAATATGAAGCGACGGTTGAAGCGTGTCGAGCATCCTGACGTTAACAGACAACGAGCCTATATGCCTTACATCAGAGGAGTCACGGACAAAATCGGAGCTGTACTTAAAACAGTCTCCATCACGACTGTCTACACTCCAGGGACAAAGGTAGAAAACATGGTGGGCACGCCGAAGGATGTTCTACCCCTACAACAACCAGGTGTCTATAAAATCGACTGCAGCTGCGGTAAGTCATACATAGGGCAAACAAAGCGAACCATCGCGGAAAGGCTCAAGGAACATATCGCAGCTGTAAAAAACCGTCAGACATCTAAATCGGCAATTGCAGAGCACCTACTACAGCCGGGCGTCAGTCACTGGATTCAATTCCATCGCGCGCAAGTCCTCTCCACCGATCGCCACTTTCATTCGAGAGCAGTGCGAGAAGCGATTGAAATCAAGAAACATCCTAATTTCAATCGGGAAGACGGCTTTAATCTATCAGCATCGTGGAATCCAGTGATTCGTTTAACACAACCGCGCGTTTCTGCAAAGCCGGTTAGTGATCGTAATACGGACACAGTCAGTACAGTGTGTAGGGTAGTTCAAAAATATGGGGTAGATGAAGAAAAATCATCAACGCCGTGCACGGAAGAATGACACCGCATCTCCAGTCTGCTTGCGACTACGGCCGGTGTAACCCGGTCGAAACGTCAAGCCCTAAAGGTATTTATGCATGTACGCGCTAATCCCCGTTATAATATTACTATAAACATGCAGCGCGATATTTTAAAAGTTTATAATGATGGCTGTATTTTGGAAATGATGCTGTTTTTAAAACGAGTACACCGGTGCGCTGTGTATGGCCTACTAATAACTTTTTGAGGTTTATTTACAACTAAATGTGGAAAGCTTGCAAATTGACCACAATGATCAGAAGTAACATCTGTTAAAGTAAACTTATTACTCGCCTCACTATTACAAAATATGTTATCTAAGCAAGTTGCAGAAGATGCTGTTATCCTAGTTGGTTCGCAAAACAGGTTATTTAAATTAAAAGACTTAAATAAATTAAGGAGTCTGATAGACATTGGCGTTGATTCTAAAATATTTACATTGAAATCCCCACATACTATAATCCGTTTCTTACTACTTTTAATTTTTGAGAGTGAATCTTCCATTACTGATACAAATAAATTAAAGTCACTCAAAGGGGGTCTATACACACAAATTATAAGAAATTGCTCTAATTCAACACAAGACAACTCAATAGTGCGCTCGATAGAAAGGTTCACAATATCAAGACGTTCGTTTAATTTGTTGGAAACAATAATAAGTGATCCTCCCCGAATGGCACTCTTTCTTACAAACGCACTTTGTATGGAATAAAACGAGCTATTAAAAATCACTACCTCATGGGCTTTTAACCAGTGTTCGGTTAAACATAATAAATGAACACTGTAATTTTCAATAAATAAACTTAACTCTAATTCCTTGCCGGAGAGACCTTGCATGTTTTGATGAACAACATTCAATTCATGCAGCCCTCCCGTTGTCCTATCTTGTAGTTTAAATTACAAGAAGTGTATAAGCTGTTAGTAGTATTACTAACATTATCAATAACATTAGATACAAAATTAGTATCTTTATCTAGTAAATTAATACATAAACTGTTAGTACTATTACTAACATTATCAAAAACATTAGGTACAGCATAAGTACCAGCATCATGTAAATTATATGCTAACAACTTAGCAATTCGTCGCTTATTTTTAGTAGACATATACATATTGTACTGTGTGATTCTAAATTTACTAATAAACTTATTTGTTTCAAAGTACAAAATTGAGCTATTGTGTAAACGTGTTATGTTATAAATTAACATATTTAAATTATAAATGTACCTATTCTGTTCGTGAGTTAAGCTACTGGAGTAAGGTAGAACACAGAAAATAAATTTACAATGATATTTTTCACTTAAGCGTAACATTAAATCTACACAATTTATAATATCTGTTCTGCTCACAGCCAGACCATCACCATACAATAATATGCTAGTTGAGCCTAAGTTAAGCTCAGTCGAAGCAATAAGACTTGTTAATTTATTTAAACTAGCACCAGGCAAACAAATATTTAATACACACTGCTGGGAAAAAGAGCTAATTAAACTACCAAAACCTTGTCCTAGTTTATCTGAATATATATATGTACCAATTTTATTTACTACACATGACTTTGAACTTTGCAAACTATTAGATTCTAAAACAGGTTCAGTAAGCACAGGAAGCAGAGGTTCAACACTCTGAGTATTGGCAGGAGGTGGCGAGCAAGAACAGGTACAGCACAGATTGTTGGTCAGGGACTCAAATCTTTCTGCATTGTACGTGACTAAGTCAACTAACTCACCAGCCTCCACCATGCGTTCACTAAGATCTTTCTGGGACGCTTCATATTTGTTGAAAATATCCTTCAGAGCATTTTCCCCCGATTCAAGCTGCTCCCGAAGTAAAGCTGTATCCTGATCGTACTTTAACCTACCCTGATGTAATTCCCTATTCAAGTCCTGCAGCTGACTTGTTAAATAAAGATGTTTTTTCCTAAGAGAATTATTTACCTTATAAATATGATGTAGGCTTAGTGAAAGGATATGAGGCACATATTGATTTATTAGTTGATACGTATTGTAGCAAAAGACCATAAACCCCTAGAAAAACTGAATATTAAGGCTAGAACAGATGAGGAACTAGGAGAACTCACATACTATTTATCACAATTTAATTTCGAAGTAATTTATTCACCAGAGGATAATGTAGAAGCAGACAGTCTGAGTAGAAACCCAGTATTAGAACCACATGAAAATCAGGAAGAAATTTTAAAAGTTGTGAATTTGATTAAACTAGAAGATATTCAAAACGATCAAGAGAAAAATTAAGAAATAAAACTGTATAAAAATAAACTAATATTAAAAAATAAAATATACTTCAAAAGGATAGGAAAGAAAAACAAAATTATACTTATTGAGGAATTTAGTAAAAAATTAATAAAAAATGTACATTACACTTACTGCCATATAGGAGTAAAAAAACAGAAAATAAAATCAAACCATTTTTTGCAGCAAAGAATTTAACCAATAATGTAAAAAAAATATGTGAATATTGTGAAATATGCATAAAAAATAAATCTAGAATTAAATTTAAATATGCTTTGATGTGTCATCTGGGTCCCGATGCTTACCCGTTTGAAATCGTCTCTATAGATACCATCGGTGGGTTTGGTGGCTCCCGCTCTACTAAAACATATCTACATCTTCTGGTAGACCATTTCACCAGATATGCCTACATATTGACATCAAAAACGCAGATGATTTTATTAAGCTCATAAAAAAAGTTATTCCTGAAAATAACATTGGAGTGGTTTTATCAGAATAATACCCGGGCATAAATTCTAAAGAATTTAAAAGCTTTTTAATAAGACAAAACATACCGATTATCTTCATTGCAGTAAATGCACCTTTCTCGAATGGAATAAATGAAAGGTTAAACCAAACGTTAGTAAACAAGATAAGATGTACAATTAATGAAAAAAAATGATAAAATATCTTGGACAACTATCGCTCATAAATGCACCCAGAGATATAATGAAACCGAACACTCAGTGACAGATATTATGAATTATTAAGAGATAGGAATATAGATTTGAAAAGAACTATAAATTCACACTGATTTCTATTCCTTCTCCTTCTCTGTTCATGCTGTCCGACTGTGGAATGCGCTGCCGCCTAACATACGGGACTCTCCTTCCATTTCTGTTTTTAAAAGACGGACAAAAGAACACTTTCTTTCCTCTCTTCCATAATTTTTATCCATATATATATCTGTTTCATATATTTTTTGTAGTTGTTTGGACAAGCAACGCCATCTATTAGTGCGGTCTCGAAACGTTACGTCATCGATTTGACGGGCGGTCGAGCGCGCCATCTATAAGTTTATAAGGGAAAAAACGGTTCCCGCGCGACGCGTGCCGCGAGTGAGGACGACCGTTAGCTCTCGTCAGTAGTTTTTGAAGAGTACGCCGAATCGTACAAATTAATGCTATTCAACATAAATTTCAAGAATATAGAAGAGACCCTGCCCTATCACCAGGTCAGTAGTACCTTGTCCAAACATTGGACCTTCCGAGCCAAATAATTGACGATACCAGTCAAGATACGAGCCGGGCTGAAGAAGGGTGGAAGCGAGTGGAACTTCGAAATAGAAGTACGTTGAGGAGATTCCTGGAGCCCAACCACGTGGTCTGCTGATGAGTAGCAACAACGCATCGCAGCAGCCAGCAACGGTCAGGTTATCCAGTTACCCTTTTCCCTCCATCCCCTGTGTCTTCGCCTTGTGTTAATATCGTACCTAAACGTTTTTCAGAACTGATCGATATCAGTTTTAACTGCTGGCATTGCTGGGGGCGTCTTCATGTGAGAAAACACGACTGAACACGCAAAATCGTGAGTACCTACTTTTATAAGCCACCAAAATGGAGGACGAAACTTCTCGCGTAGATAATTCTCTAAAAGATCTTAAAAAACAACGTGGTGTAATTAAGTGTAGATTAACATTGTTTGCGAATTACATAAATAAGTTAGACAGGTCGGGTTTGGATTCTGTTGTTAAAACTCAAGTGCAATTACGAATAAATTCGGCAGCCATTTTCTTTGCCGAGTTTAACGACGTGCAATCGAAAATTGAAAGTGTAGTGTTTGTGAATGAAAAAGAATTAGAGTTAGAGATAGAATACAGAGAATCGTTTGAGTGCCAGTATTATTCCATAGTAGCTTTAGCAAAGCACATGATAGGCGACTGTGAACAAAACGGTTTAAATAATTCGACACGTGTTTCCGGGAAATCCGTATCTATTAAATTACCGCAAATTAAATTACCTGCATTTGATGGTTCTTTCGACAAATGGCTCGAGTTTAGGAACTCTTATTTATCAATGATACACGATCGCGACGACTTAGATCCAATTCAGAAGTTTCAATACCTAAAGTCGTCGCTCAGTGGATCTGCGCTTCACGTGATTAGTTCTTTAGAGTTTACGGCAGCCAACTATAGTAACGCGTGGGACCTGCTAGAGGCTAGGTACCAAAATAATAGGTTATTAGTGCACAACCACGTGAAGGCCTTGTTTGCGGCACCTTCGCTGGGTAAGGAATGTCCGACACAGATTAGAACGTTAGTAGATTGCGTTTTACGTAATTTGAGAGCCCTATATTCTCTTAAAGAACCGGAATCTTCACTTGAGGATATGCTTATCATTTATTTAGTCGTTAGTAAGCTTGATTCTGCTACTGGACGCGAATGGGAAAACTATAGAAGCTCACTTATCTCTGATTCTAATAAAACTTCTAAACCTTTAAAATTGGAAGACTTATTATCGTTTTTAAATAGTAGATCTGACATGTTAGACATGATTAATTCAAGTAACAGTAAAAATAATCAGTCTCATTCACAAATCAAACATGAGGTTAGATCAGCTGATCATAAAAGGCAGACTAATTCTCAAACGACACTTAGTTACGCGAGCACGAGTAATAATAATAAGGGCTCATCGAGTAATAAGCCTAAACCAAACAAGCATAACTTGCCATGCCCGCTTTGTAGTGGTAAACATGCCTTATATTCATGTGTTTCGTTTTTAAATATGATAGTAAAAGATAGGTTAACTCTAGTTCAGTCGAAAGGTGTTTGTCAAAACTGTTTGCGTACAAACACTCACACAGTTGAAAGTTGTAATTTTGGTCCTTGCAAATTATGTCAACAAAAACATAATGCATTAATTCATCTTGAAAATAGCGGTATTCCGAATGCGTCACCACAACGTTCTGTTATCAATAATACGTTACCACAGTCTTCTGTATTACACTGCGTTAGTAAAACAGCTGACAATATTGATAATGGCGGGAACGGATTTACGGATAGCGCTAAATCGTTACAAACTGTTTTGCTGTCTACGGCGTTAGTTGATATTGCTGACAATGATAACTATTATCACACAGTCCGCATTTTGCTTGACAGCGGCAGTCAAAATTGTTTTATTACTCAAAGCCTATGTAAACGGTTAAAAATACCTATTATACAGTCCACTATACGCGTTTGTGGTGTTGGACAAACCGTTTCCCAGTCCAGTCACAAATGCAATATTAATATGCGTTCTAAGGTGTATGATTTTGATACAACCTTACATTGTTTAGTGTTGCCCAGTATAATCTCGAAGTTACCTTCGACGCTCATTAGTAGTCATACTTTAGATATACCTAACAATATTTTACTGGCCGACCCCACATTTTATGTACCTAGTGACATAGATTTATTAATAGGGGCCGATGTCTTCTGGGATTTACTCAAAGGAAATAAAATTAAACTTCCCACCGGTCCGTACCTACAAGACACTTTGGTAGGTTGGATAATATCCGGTCCTGTTTATAATAATAATAATTGTTCATTAGTGGCTAGCATGACAGATGTCCAGTGCAACTTGACTTTAGTTGATTCGCAACTACGTAAATTCTGGGAAATCGAAGAGGTTATTATCCCTCCCGTTATTACCGAGGATGATCGTTTTTGTGAGAAGTTATTCCTGCAGACTACGAAACGCGATCAGCATGGTAGGTTTTCTGTGGCAATACCATTTAAACAATCACCTAATTGTTTAGGTGAATCGTATAATTCTGCAAAGCGGCGTCTTTTATCTTTAGAGACGAAATTAGATCGCTCGCCGATATATAAACAAATGTATTGTGAGTTTATGCAAGAATACGAGCAGTTAGGTCACATGACACCTGTTAAGGATTTTAATAATATTGAAAAGCCATATTACATAATACCACACCATGGGGTATATCGTGAAAGTAGTGCGACAACCAAATTACGTGTCGTGTTCGACGCAAGCGCGACCACTTCTAATAATAATTCGTTAAATGATATTCAACACGTAGGACCTAGGTTACAAAATGATATCTTTTCAATATTGCTTCGTTTTCGGCAATATCAATATGTCGCTTGCGCTGACATTGAAAAATTCTTTAGACAAACTTTAATTAATCCTGAACAACGTAACCTACAATTAATATTATGGCGAACTGATAACAGCATGCCAATACAAGTTTATAGGCTAAACACAGTGACATATGGAACAGCATCGGCACCGTACCTTAGCAACCGTTGCTTGAAACAATTGGCAAAAGAATGTACGGATGACGTCATCGCTCGCGTTATCAATGACGATTTTTATGTCGATGACCTTTTGACGGGTCACGATCAGCGTGAAATGCTGTTAGAGATTTGTAATAAAACGTCTGCCATTTTACAAACCGGTTGTTTTCCCTTAAGGAAATGGACATTTAATTTTGATGTAACTTCAGAAAGTAATAAAGATTTATGTATTGGTGAATATTGTCAGTCTAAAACTCTTGGTGTTGGTTGGTCTAACAAAAATGATTTAATTAATTTTTCAACTTGCGTAGATAAAAATATGACTACAAAAATAACCAAACGTTTAATTATGTCAGTTATTGCACAGATTTATGACCCATTAGGATTGTTAGCACCAGCTATTACCACAGCTAAGGTTTTATTACAAAAATTATGGCTTGCAAAAATCAGTTGGGATGATGAAATCCCAAGTGAAATTGCTTGTGTTTGGTATAACTTTATAAATTCATTAAAACATTTAACCGAAATATTAGTGCCGCGTTGTGTCATGTGCACTAATGCTGTAAATAAAGAGTTACATATATTTACCGATGCTTCTCAGTCTGCATACGGCGCGTGTGCATATATACGTTCACATAATAACACAGACGAGTCGCAAGTTACTAGCCGATTATTATGTGCCAAGAGTAGGATCGCACCAATTAAGTCGTTAAGTATTCCAAGGCTCGAACTCTGCGGAGCTTTAATAGGAGCTAAATTATATAATAAAATAACAAATTCCCTTAGACTACAATTCGATAAGGTTTATTTCTGGACGGACTCAACTATAGTTCAGAAATGGGTTCGGACATCACCGCATTTGTTAAAAACATTTGTTCAAAATAGGGTTGTGCAAATCAACGAATTGACAAGCAACACTACTTGGTTACATGTAAAAGGTAAGGAGAATCCTGCTGATATCCTATCACGAGGCGTTCTCTTTGATTCATTAAAGGCGGACAACTCTAGTTTGTGGTGGTGTGGTCCGACCTTCCTTCGTGAACCAACTTCACGTTGGTTGACAGAAAATCATAATGAAATTGATTTAATAAAGTTACCGGAATTGAAATCTTCTACAACCACAAACTTACTAAATGTAGAAAGTTTTAATAATAATATTTTTGTAGATTTTGAAAGGTTTTCCTGCTTTAATCGTTTAAAAAGAGCAGGTGCGTACGTTTTGCGTTTCATTTCTAATATACGTGCATCGCGCGTCGGTCAAGGTCGCGAAACCGGGTCATTGACCGTGAACGAGATTAATAATTCGTTAGTTGTATTGACACGTATAGTTCAATCACAATCGTTTAGTAAGGAGTATCATAGTCTTAAAGAAAAGTCACCTTTGAATAATAAGTGTAGCAATAAAACTTTAGGTTTAGGTATATTTTTAGATAAGGATGATATAATTCGCGTTGGTGGTAGACTTAATAATTCAAATTTTGATTTTGATAAGAAACATCCAGTGTTGTTGTGTCATAAGCATCGGTTTACAAAGTTGTTGTTTGTATATGAACACAAACGTTTGCTTCATGCCGCACCTCAGCTTCTCGTAGCTACCATTCGTGATAGGTGGTGGGTGCTGAGAGCACGTAATTTAGCAAGGCAAGTAGTTCATGCATGTGTGACCTGCACTCGCATGAGGGGAAATACGTTAACTCCATACATGGGTGATCTCCCTAGCGAACGTTTAGAGGCGGGATTTCCATTCATGCGATGTGGTGTTGATTATGCTGGACCAATATCTATATTGAATCGCAAAGGCAGAGGTTCACAATTAATTAAAGGATATATTTGTTTATTTGTTTGTTTTGCTACCAGAGCTGTGCATTTAGAATTAGTTGGTTCATTGTCTACTCAGGACTATTTATTGGCATTTAAACGATTCATATCACGACGTGGCAAACCATGCCAGGTTTATTCCGATAATGGAAGGAATTTTGTAGGCGCTGAAAGAGAGCTTATAAATATATTTGAAAATTCCAACGAAATCATTGACTTTGCGAGTAATCATAATATAAAATTTAGTTTCATTCCGCCTTATGCTCCTCATTTTGGTGGTTTATGGGAAGCGGGAGTGAAGTCGTGTAAGTATCATTTGAGACGTATCGTTGGTAGTGCTAGATTAACTTACGAGGAGTTTGGTACGGTTTTGACACAGGTTGAGGCAGTCCTGAACTCCCGTCCTATGTCACCTATGTCCGCAGATCCAAATGATTACCTTCCACTCACACCAGCTCACTTCTTAATCGGCCGGCCGTTGACTGCGCCTGCCGGTGATGATATGATGAGGACTTCTACGCCTACCAGTCGTTACCGGCGATTAGAACAACTTCGACAACATTTTTGGGAAAGATGGTCCAAAGAATATATCTCTGAACTACAACGCAGAACGAAGTGGGCACATAAGAAAGATGACATCGCTCAAGACAGTCTCGTCGTCATCAAAGAAGACAACCTGCCACCCTTCAAGTGGAGAATGGGTAGAATTATTAATCTGTTCCCAGGGAAGGATGGAGTCTCGAGAGTTGCAGAAATCAGGACAGCTACAGGGACAATTAAGCGTGCTTCGTCGAAAATCTGCCCGCTACCAGTCTCCACAAACGAAGGCGATGTTCCTGTTCAGTTGGAAGACGAGTCTTCCAAGGCGGCCAGTATGTTTGGACAAGCAACGCCATCTATTAGTGCGGTCTCGAAACGTTACGTCATCGATTTGACGGGCGGTCGAGCGCGCCATCTATAAGTTTATAAGGGAAAAAACGGTTCCCGCGCGACGCGTGCCGCGAGTGAGGACGACCGTTAGCTCTCGTCAGTAGTTTTTGAAGAGTACGCCGAATCGTACAAATTAATGCTATTCAACATAAATTTCAAGAATATAGAAGAGACCCTGCCCTATCACCAGGTCAGTAGTACCTTGTCCAAACAGTAGTTTTGTTTATATATTGTATATTTTGTGATTTTATGTAATTTTTTAATTATATTAGTTTATTTAATTTTTCTTCTTGTACACTGTCTCTATGTCTCTTTTCTAATATTTCCTGTCATAGGTCTGCTGGAAGAAATTTCATTGAAATAAGCAGAACCTTTGTACCTTTTTATCTTTATATATTAAGTATTGTTTGTAAATTGTGTGTACATAAATAAAGTAATAAATAATTATAATAAAAAACAATTTGATAAAAACAGAACAAATAAGCAATTAAATGTCTCCTAGACTTTGTATATGTAGAAAATGGTAACCGATTAAATAGGAAAAAACTAGATGAATAAAAAATTGGACCTTATAAAATTCGATTTATAAGTCAATTCGACAATGATATTGAGGAATAAATTCAATTCAATAATAAACGATGTGTTGCTCTGAAAAAAACAAAGAAACGACATTTAAAGTTTATTATTACTCTCTATCACAATATTATAATATTTTAGTGTTAACGTTATTTTATTCTTAATAATCCCACTTTCGCCATATTTCAAAAAACCCCCCTGCTTTATCTACCGTACCGCCATGACATTTGTAATGACAGTTACGCCATCTAGTTTGTATGTCATTAGAACACATAAAGAAATACTAATTTCTTTACATCTTCCCTCACAGGGCAGAAAATTTTCCCAAAATTTTCGCAGCTTAAGGTCCATATTTATACAGAAACTGGGATCAGCTTCGTGATGTGAAATAAGTTGGATTCTGATTTCTTATGGCCTGTATTTATTTTGTATATAGTATCAGATATTTTCTCTTCAATCCTAAAAGGGCCTATCTTTAGTTCATCTAGTTTTCTTCTGTTTAATTTATGCCCATTCTCAACATATACCATGTCACCTGTTTTGAAATTATACTGAATTCTATTTTTGTCTATTAACTTTTTATTGTAGTTGTGCGACTTTACAGAGTTTTCAAATGCTAATTTTCTATCTCTAATCCAATCATCCGCTGATTTAGATTGTTTGAGCTCATCTGGCAGCAATGAAACCTCTGTGCCATCAAGAAGGTATCTTGGACTGAACCCAGTAACAGTATGCTCAGTATCGTTATACTTATCTACACAGGTGTGGGCTACTGTTGTCCATGCTGTCTTAGTATTTTCTTCATTTATTTTACATCGTATTTTATTCACCAGCGCTTGATTCAGTCTCTCATTTAATCCATTCGAAAATGGTGCATTTACTGCGGTGAATATCAATGAAATGGATTTTTCACTAAGGAAAGATTTAAATTCCTTCGAGTTAATTCCCGGGTATTGGTCGCTCAGAATCATGCCAATTTTATTATGGTTGGATATGTTACTGACCAGCTTTATAAAGTCTTTCGCACTTTGTGTCTTCGAAGTAACTATATGTGCATATCGAGTGTAATGATCCACTAGTAGATGTAGGTATCTTTTTGTCGACCGCGTGCCTCCAAAGCCCCCAATCGTGTCTATAGATACAATTTCATATGGTTTTGTAGCTGGGCCCAAGTGTGACATTAAACCGTACTTCACTTGTCCTCTTGTTTTATTTTTTATACATATCTCGCATTTCTTGCACACATTATTAATATTTTTTGTTAAATTTCTTGCTGTATATATTTTCCCAATTTTCTTTTGAATTTGTTTTATTCCTATATGGCACATACTGTTATGTATTTGTCTTATAAGCCTTATACTAAACTCTTCTGATAATATAATTTTTTCTTGTTTATTCATTTTTTTATAGTATATGTTGTGTCTGTGTATTAATTTAGTCTTATTAGCTTGTAAATCTTCATTCTTTTCTTGGTCCATAACCACATCCCGTAATTGTACTAAATTAACTATTTTTAATTGTTCATCCACATCTTCTTTGGCTTCCAATACCGGATTCCTGCTTAAGCAGTCAGCTTCTAGATTGTGTTTTCCAGAAGCATATTTTATTTTGAAATCATATTGAGACAGATAATATGTGAACTCTCCTAATTCTTCGTCTGTTCTTGCCTTAATGTTCATATTTTCCAACGGCTTGTGGTCGGAGTAAACTGTGAAACATTTTCCAATCAACCAATACTGCCAATATTGAACAGCTTCCTTGATTGCTAAGCATTCTATATATATGGCCTTTTTTTTCTTTTGTGTCTCATTTAATTTTTTTGAAAAATATGCTACCGGCTTTTCTATTCCATTCGGCTGTACTTGTTTTAGTATTGCTCCAATGCCTTCCAGTGATCCATCTGTATATATATTTATTGGCAGATCCTGGTCATATATTTCTAAGATTGGTTGTGAACACAGTAGTTTTTTTATTTTGTCAAATGAATTTTGACAGTCTGCGGACCAAATAAACTTTTGGTTCTTTTTTAGTAAATCATGTAGTGGTTTTAAAATTATTGTACATTTTGGTATGTATTCATGGTAGAAATTAACCTTTCCTAAAAATTGTCTTATGTTTTTCTGTGTTCTTGGTATTGGGAACTCTTGTATAGAGATTAAGTTATCTCTCAGTGGTCGAACTGTATTGTTTTCTATTATATGTCGAAGATATTTTACTGAACTTGCAGCAAATGTACATTTTGTGAACTTTAATCTGAATCCTTCATTACTTATTGCTTCCAACAATTGCTTCAAATGGTTAATGTGTTCGCTGTAAGTTTCTGAGAATACCAGTATATCGTCTATATAGTTAACGGTGAATTCGGTTAGTTTATATTTCCTTAGTATGTTACTTAATATTCTCTGGAAAATTGCCGGAGATGTCTTGAGCCCAAACGGTAAACAGGTCCACTGAAAATGTCCTTCTTGGGTCACGAAAGCTGTTTTACTCCTGTCTTCAATCCGTAATGGAATGGACCAGAAGGCAGAGTTGATGTCTAAGGTTGAGAAATATTTGCAATTTCGCGTTTTCGTCACCAGGTCATCAATCAACGGGAACGGTTGAGCTTGTGGCAATACTATCTTGTTTAGTTCCCTAAAATCAACACATAGTCTGGTCTTCCTTTGATCTTCTTTTTTAAAAGCTAACGTGACAGGTGCTGCGAAAGGACTGTACGATTCTTCTATTAGTTTTTCTTGGAGCAATTTTGCCACTTGTTTCTCTATTTCTTTCTTGTCCTCTATAGAACATCTGTATGGCCTCTTGCTACAGTATCTATCAACTAGCAGATCAATGCGTGCTTCATAGTCTCTCACTCTTCCAACATCATATTTATCTTTCGCAAAGCTTGATTTATACTCATCAATCAATTTATTTATTTCTGTTTGTTGTTGAGTATTTAAATTGCACATATTAATTTGAAAGTTCTCTTTCACTATATGTTCATTGAAATTTATGGAAATCTCATTTTTATTCATCTCTTTCTTCCAATTATTGTCATAAATTGGTTCCTTATTTGTAGATGTTTCTTCTTGTTTCTGCGTTATTTTCAAATATTGGTCCTGAACCAAATGATATTCTTTTATCAAATCAAGTCCAATCAGGAAATCATATTTAAATTCATTGCTATCCACTATATAAACATCTACACTTTTTTCTATATCTATGATTTTAATCTTTATTGTTGTCAAACCTTGAGTCCTTTTTACACCATTAATTGTTATTAAATTTGCATTTTTGTAAACGTCTCTTTTTTCCTGCTTTATATTTACCAATTTGGAATTTATCAGTGAAACGTTAGAGCCAGAGTCATATATACCAAATATTTCCATATGCTCATTTAATGTTAGTTTGACCCTAATTAATGGTGTAGTCATTCGTTTTTTTGGTCCTCATCATTTAATTCAACATCCAACACAGTATTGTTTACATTCTTGTTATACTTTTTTTTGTTTTCATAGTCATCACTTTGTTTAAACCAACATTTATCTTCTGGATGGTAGCGTACTCCTTTGTTTAATTTTTCACAAATTTTGCATGAGGTTTTCTCAATTTTAGTATCAAATATATTTTTCTTGCTCTTGGTAAAATTCTTCTTGTTCACTGCATATTCTTGTTTACCAATTTCATTGCATAGGCTTGCAGTGGACGTTACTAATGCTTTATCAATTTTGTCCATGACGCAATCCGGCAAACCTATCACAATAAGATTTGTCAGTGTTTGGGTGTCAATGTCTTTGTTTACCTCCAATAAAAGGCGTTCTTTCTTTGTGGCATATTCCAGCAAGGAACCTGTTTGGTATCTAAATGTATATGCATATTTTACAGGAGACCATCCTTTATTTCCATAAGTTAAACGGAAATTTTCTTTCCATAAACTCCATTCTGATTTGACGGAAAATTTTATAATCATACTTGTGTACCAATCTAAACACTGTTTCTCGAGAAGATGTTTTAAAATTTCAATTTTTCTGGCATCCTGTACTATCTCGAACCTTTCACATTCAGCTTCAAACTCGCTAATCCATTGATTCACATTTGATGTTCTTCCCGAAAACTTCTCTAACAAAAACTTTTCAGCTGTTTTTACTAGATTTTTATGCTCAGATTCGGTCTTGTTGTTGCTATTATTATTTGTTTCCCCTGAAATTTCTTCTAAATATTGGTCACCGAACTGGACATTTTCGCATGCATCCAAATAGATTTTCTGTAATTCGTCAGTTAGCGGGATCTATATTTTACGTGTCTGGTGTCTTTTTTTAAGCGAGTTCCTGATTTTCGCGTAGATTGCAGAACTAGTAATGCCAGTATGTTTGTTAGCATTTTTAAGTTCATCTGGAACTTCGTATATAGATCCATCAGGTGTCTCGATTGAGGTTATGCAAATTATATTCGTTTTACTATCACTTGCGGGTAATACCGCGAATGTAAATCTTAATTTTTCCATTTTTATTTTTTAAAACAAGAAATGTCGTTTTATAAGTCAATTTGACAATGATATTGAGGAATAAATTCAATTCAATAATAAACGATGTGTTGCTCTGAAAAAAACAAAGAAACGACATTTAAAGTTTATTATTACTCGCTATCACAATATTATAATATTTTGGTGTTAACGTTATTTTATTCTTAATAATCCCACTTTCGCCATATTTCAAAAAACCCCCCTGCTTTATCTACCGTACCGCCATGACATTTGTAATGACAGTTACGCCATCTAGTTCTAATACATATACACATAAATAAATACTAATTTCTTTACATATTAGAAAAAATATCTAACTCAATTTATAAAATTAATACACAAAAAGTTAGAATCAAACTTGTTTCACATAACAAAACTGATACCAGTACCAGAGTAGTTTTGTATACTTTGGGGGGGGGGGGGGGGGGGTGTAAATGAACCTCTTTTACACTTCATTTTATATAAATTGTCCGCGCATAACTGGCAGGACATACTTTAAAGTATTATCTGTGGTGGAAGATGATGATTATCTATGTTAACTGTGGCGATCTATCTCTGAGGAGATTATCGCTGGTTTTATTCAAGGTTTTTATTAGAAATAATTTCAATTACTATTGTGAAAGAATTATCATTTGAAGCAATAGCTTTTAATATTATAAACTTTTAAACTATCGCGCTGCATGTTTATAGTAATATTATAACGGGGATTAGCGCGTACATGCATAAATACCTTTAGGGCTTGACGTTTCGACCGGGTTACACCGGCCGTGGTCGCAAGCAGACTGGAGATGCGGTGTCATTCTTCCGTGCACGGCGTTGATGATTTTTCTTCATCTACCCCATGTTTTTGAACTACCCTACACACTGTACTGACTGTGTCCGTATTACGATCACTAACCGGCTTTGCAGAAACGCGCGGTTGTGTTAAACGAATCACTGGATTCCACGATGCTGATAGATTAAAGCCGTCTTCCCGATTGAAATTAGGATGTTTCTTGATTTCAATCGCTTCTCGCACTGCTCTCGAATGAAAGTGGCGATCGGTGGAGAGGACTTGCGCGCGATGGAATTGAATCCAGTGACTGACGCCCGGCTGTAGTAGGTGCTCTGCAATTGCCGATTTAGATGTCTGACGGTTTTTTACAGCTGCGATATGTTCCTTGAGCCTTTCCGCGATGGTTCGCTTTGTTTGCCCTATGTATGACTTACCGCAGCTGCAGTCGATTTTATAGAAACCTGGTTGTTGTAGGGGTAGAACATCCTTCGGTGTGCCCACCATGTTTTCTACCTTTGTCCCTGGAGTGTAGACGGTCGGGATGGAGACTGTTTTAAGTACAGCTCCGATTTTGTCCGTGACTCCTCTGATGTAAGGCATATAGGCTCGTTGTCTGTTAACGTCAGGATGCTCGATACGCTTCAACCGTCGCTTCATATTTCCTTTCACCCGAAATCCATTCTTTTGTAGCACCTCCTGAACATGTTCCAGCTCACGCTCTAAGTGTTCAGGGTCACAGAGATCAAAAGCTCTATTCTTTAATGACGTCATGACGGATTGCAGGTGTCTAGGGTGATGATGCGACGTACTATGCAGGTATCTATCAGTGTGTGTAGGTTTTCGGTAAACACAGTGTCCTAATGACCCATTTGTTCTCGCACTTATTTTGACATCCAGGAAAGCGAGTGATCTGTCCCTCTCCATCTCACACGTGAATTTCACCTTAGGGTGAATGGAGTTCAGATGTTCTAGATATTGATCTAATTCTTGTTGGCCCCCTCTGATGACGCAGAAGATGTCGTCTACGTATCTCTTCCACAACTTGATGGTTTTTGGCCCCAAGGCCAACGCCTTCTCTTCAAAATGTTCCATCCAGAGATTAGCTAGTACAGGGGCTACTGGACTCCCCATTGCGACGCCATCAATCTGGAGGTAATATTGGCCGCGGAAGAGGAAGTAGTTGTTTTCTAAGCAGTGTTTAAGCAGATCAATATAATTGTGTGGCATCTCGTTATCACTCAGCTTGTCCTTGACTACGTCCAGACATTCTTTTATAGAAACATTGGTAAATAAAGACTCCACATCAAAACTTACCATTGTGTCTTCAGGTTCCAGTACTAGGGTTCTTAAAATCTGAACGAGATGTCGCGAGTCTTTCACGAAAGACGGTGTTTTTCCCACAAGTGGCTGCAATACTGATGCAACGTGCTTCGCAAGGTCGTAAGTGGGAGACGCAATTTGACTTGACCGACCGTCTACACTCCAGGGACAAAGGTAGAAAACATGGTGGGCACACCGAAGGATGTTCTACCCCTACAACAACCAGGTGTCTATAAAATCGACTGCAGCTGCGATAAGTCATACATAGGGCAAACAAAGCGAACCATCGCGGAAAGGCTCAAGGAACATATCGCAGCTGTAAAAAACCGTCAGACATCTAAATCGGCAATTGCAGAGCACCTACTACAGCCGGGCGTCAGTCACTGGATTCAATTCCATCGCGCGCAAGTCCTCTCCACCGATCGCCACTTTCATTCGAGAGCAGTGCGAGAAGCGATTGAAATCAAGAAACATCCTAATTTCAATCGGGAAGACGGCTTTAATCTATCAGCATCGTGGAATCCAGTGATTCGTTTAACACAACCGCGCGTTTCTGCAAAGCCGGTTAGTGATCGTAATACGGACACAGTCAGTACAGTGTGTAGGGTAGTTCAAAAATATGGGGTAGATGAAGAAAAATCATCAACGCCGTGCACGGAAGAATGACACCGCATCTCCAGTCTGCTTGCGACCACGGCCGGTGTAACCCGGTCGAAACGTCAAGCCCTAAAGGTATTTATGCATGTACGCGCTAATCCCCGTTATAATATTAGCTTTTAATATTGTTTCTCTTTAAAGGTTAGTAAATAACAGTTGTTTGTACTATGTAAAAATAAGTTGTATTAGCAAATAAGGTTTCAGATGTTCATAAAACAAATAAATTTCTCTTTACAGAGCAACAACCTAAGTTTTTGTTTCAATAAACAACATATTACATATATATATTTCTAAGTAATTTTAAGTGTATTTTTCCATGTATAATAATAATAATAATATAATAATAATCTTTTATTCACAAAAAAGGTCTCTAAATATTACATCGTTTTAGAGCTAAGGCTATGGTAAACAACATAATGCAAAAACCCCTGACTTCTAAACTAGGTGTAGGTACCTGTGTCTTAGAAGTCAGTGTCCCTTCAAGATATTATGGCACATATTATGCCTCATTACATGTTTCGAGATTAGACACCAAACTATACGAGACTTTATACATACGTATGATACACAGAAAAAAACAAATAATATATATATATAGGGTGACTGGTAATTAGTAGCCGGTAGCTAAACACTTGATTGTACTCATGATTACAAACAACTTTCCCAAAGATACTTTTTTTGTTTACTCATTAGTTTTCTTTTTATCGTTATAACAAAATTACTGGCGCGCGAGCAAAGTTCAAACTTCGCGCGTGCGCCGTCGCCCGATCAGCTGTTAGCGGCGAGGCCCCGCGCCCGCACACGTTAATAATATTATTAAATTGTGACTGTGCCCTATCCCTCTTTTCTAATGTTGCTGTGTCTGACAGGACTGTTATTGAACTTTTACCTTGTTATGTATTAGATAAGAAATGCAATAAATACTTAGTGTTGAGTGTGTATCGATAAAATCATATCCGAGGCTAGTATTTAGGTACTTACGCTCGCGCTACTACAATAAATACATAATCTTTTTAACTTACACTCCACTTACAAAATACCACTTTATTAATATTTGACTTGATACATATTCGACACTGGGCATGATTTAATTTATTCCAAATTTCCCATCACACTTATCTAGGCTTTCAACTAGCAGTCTTAAGCAAAACGTAGATACTTTATAATTAGTCTCGTTGCTAAAACTACGCATATGACTGGCGTGTTTAAAAAAAAGGAATAACTTAGCTATTTACAACGATAAATTAATACTGAATCAGAAACCAATTATGATTTTAGTCAACAAAATTTTACCTTCTTTAATTGTTGGATGTGTCCATCTTGCACCTCAACACACTTATTTGCACGTTTTATAATGTGAGCCTGCACTCGCCGCAGAGTTTTAGTGTCAATTTGCACTATTTCGAAACAGTTTTCGATCCTAGCTTTTAATTTATCGGAAATATTGACTGGCCGATCATGATACACTAGGTTTTATACGTGCTGCTTCACCATTACCCCTTTCGCAATAGTAGCACATCACCATATCACTGTACTCACTCGCGGTGTACGTTTAAGGCAACTTGGGCGCGGTCGGGCGGCGTTAGGCCAAAAACAATAAACAAATAATGCGCATGCGACACGCTTCCTGGAGCAACTGTTTTTATACCTACGTCACTTCTGCATGCAGTGTTGCCACCTTGCAGAAAACTTTGTCACTAGAATTGGACTGAAATTTCACCAAATTTAGGAAATTTTTTACCGAAAAAAAAATCACCGGCATTCACTAAATAATTTAAAATGAAATCACAAATTAAGTCAAAAATAATATTATTAAAATTGTGAATAAAACGAATCAACAAATAAACATAAACATAAAAAAACAACTTCAAATACTTCTTGGGAACCAACAAATTAACAATTGTACAATCGGGGACAACGAAGCCTTATCACTTTTTAGAAGATTTCGTTTGACGTTCGACGTAGGCGACTGGCACGGAAGCTCCGCCCTCCTGGGACGTTGACCAATTAGGACATTGTAGTAACGAGATGGAAATATATGCTTTGACTATTTTTGTGGACGTCAGTCGCATCTCACTGTTTGTTCATTGTTGACGTTCGCTGTTTTCTCCGTGACTTTGACTACTGTTTACGAATACTCGCGCGTGTTTACCGGACTTTTATTTTGTTTGTGTGATATCTGAAATTGACGATCGAAGAGCGTACAAATTTATTAGTCAAATTGCGGATGACCCGAGAATATTTGTAAGTATTAACATTTTAATTATATTTTAAGCATTATGTTTTTATAAGTCAGCCTTAAACCAGATAGATAAAGAGTCTGCAAAGTAGTGGGTTAGAAAAATAAATTATTAACGTGAACTACATAATACTTAATTCTAGTTGATCAAAATTATTTTAGATACTAATTATTATTGCACTAAACATGAAAACAGATTTATTCAGTGTTGTTCACGGTGACATTTTATTAATGTGTTTAACACAAATGTTTAAAAATGCCTGTTGTGCTGCTAAGTAGGGATGTTTTTAGAATTGATAATTATAATTGATTGCGTGAGTCATCTGACACTAGTCTCATGTTTTAACATCTTAACTATTAAGCGTGTATTATTATAAAGTGATCTTTGTGGCCAATTCTAGTTTTTTTTTATTCAAACTTCCTTATATTACACGTCACACATACTTTTAAAAGGAACTAAAGCTTCATTTACGCTCTGTATGAAGTAAATCAGTGCATTTTCATTCGTACTTTTGTTGGGATTTATGTAACCATACCAAACGAGTGATATGTTAAATAGAAAAAGTTATAGTTAAATAGATAGTTCGGCTATATTCTTGTTTAGGGTATACACATTATTTTAAATAATAATCTTTTTATAATAGTGTTTTGTTAGGTGTTTTTTTTTCAATAATATTTCATTCTTTACGGTTATTATAATATCAGATCTAGTACCTTTAAAAGAGTAATTAAATAAACGTGTTAATTTTAATTTAAAAAAAATGAAACAATAAGTAGCAAAGTCGGCCGGTTTGGCCGGAGCTATAACAATAGAATTCCACTGCTATAGATAAAAAACTAGTCGGCTCACTTTTAACAAAAGAGTCATAAACCAGAGCTTGCGGGTACTTGTTTTCGCAAAGGGCATGTTAGTTATTATGACCAAATGATTTTAAATAAAATCGTAAATACTGGATTGAAAATAAAAACATTTTTTTTTTTGGTTAGGTCAAGTATTTTCATCAAAGTTAGCCACTGGTGCCACCGCAAAATGTATTAATAAACAAGCTCGCGCTAATAAACATTTTTTTATTGGAGCAGTTTAAAAAATAATCGTTTTAATTTTTGAGAGAGAATTTGTTATAATCGTGTAGGTGATTTAGACCACGGAAGAACACAGACACAAAGTAGGTAATACATAGATGACCAAATTAGCGATAGTCTAGTAGGTTGGTATTACCCGTTATAACTTCAGTCTCGAGTTCGAACCCAACTTGTCTGATTCTTCGAAATCTATTTGTGATAACAGTCTTCGGTTGTTTTTGTAAACTTATTAGAATTTTATTACATATGTATAACATAACATTTTGTTTGCAGTGCTCTTACAGTAAGGCTGTGGATAAGACGATAGGAAGAGGATGGAAGACTAAATAACTGTCCGCGGGAAGCGACGACATGGTTACTTTGTCATCAACGAAGAAGACTGACAGCGCATGCTGAGAACCTAAGAATGCGACCCTTTTACTCCGACGAAGACCATTGATCGACAATTCGTCTTTTCTATGCAAACAGAACATTTAATAGGCAAACAGAAAGCCTCTAAAATAAAATACATACAATCTATATAGGTAGAAATGTTTTTAAAACTTTCTTGTAACAATTATTTTAACTTTCTATCATTAAATTGGGACGTTGATTCTGATGAGGATATTTAATATAATAGTAGCATAATTCTTAGCAGTTTTATTATGTTTAAAAAAGTCATTCGTGGTATATTTTCAGCCCCCTGACGGTTTAAAGTAGTGTTATAAGTTCTACCCATAATCTTCTTATTAACCTCTAAAGATTTAAATACGAGTATAATGCGAGCCATTGGAAAATTGGTTGGCATTGTTAATATAATATATACTACTACTATACATATACCTACTATAGTATTTTAACATTAACACACTAAACGGACGCCGGGTGTAGAATAAAAGCTACAAAAAATCTATGAGAAACAATAAAAAAACAGTAACATCTTATTATGAACCTTAAACTCATTGCCAAACAGTTCAGTTTTGCTCGCGACAGCTTATTGTTATCGTTAAAGTGTACTCAAGAACTGTAATGTAATGCACAAAATGCAACTCTCTCTATCCTGCGCGCAAGCCATGCGTTAGAAAAGAATAGAAATATACCTTTTGTTTGTCTTTTTCGGATAGTTAGACCGACACTAAAATCATAAATATTATTTTGGTTGTCAAACCATTGAAGTAGAATATCTAGTTGATACAAGGTATTTTTTTTTATTCGATTATAACCGTCTTTTGGCCCGGCAGTTAGAAAATGCATGCCCGACTTCCCTTTAGTTTTTTGT
Organism: Autographa gamma; assembly: GCA_905146925.1. NCBI lineage: Eukaryota > Metazoa > Arthropoda > Insecta > Lepidoptera > Noctuidae > Autographa > Autographa gamma. The sequence continues at coordinate 2,989,540 of LR989880.1, forward strand.
AAAACTCTGATTTAAAAATAATTTAAATAAATATTATGGATTCAGTAAAATAGCTACCTACTATTACTACTACGAAGTGTAATTTCTTTATTGTTATAAGAATTTGTTTATGACGTAAGCCTAATAAATAACATTTATTGACTGGATAAAGGACCGTCATTAATTATGTAATTGTATTTTTCTTCAAACCTGTGATTTACGAACAAGCTATACCGCGGTTTGGCATTTGGCGCGACACGGCGCGTTGTCAAAAACTATGCGTCGATCACCGAGGGGCGAAAAGAGCCGCCAGATAACGGCGTTTTTTTTTGTGTATGTGTTATAATTACAAGCAATACGTTAAACACGAATACGTTTTTTTCAGTCATTCTTATAATTATAATCTTTATAGTTCTAGACAGCTTTTTTTTCGTTTCTTAGTAGATTTTTTTTTTTAAGTATAATCATGGCTGCTACATTATGTGATATAATATTATTTATTAATAATAAATAATATTATATCACATAATGTAGCTTCCGTTTTTAGGCACTTCAGTTTTAGTGCAAATGTTTTTTTTTTTTTGGTAGAGATCTTTGTAGTTAGCCTGAGCGCAGTCTTTGACTGCTTCACCGGACTTTTAGTACAAAATGTGTTACTATAGCAATACACCGAGGAATAACAGTTTTGTCTCGCCTCGCATTATAATCTGGTATGACAAGCACCGAATAAAACCACCGTAGTCTTTACAACGAGCTCGTGGCTCGCTTGTCGATCACAATCGACGGTGTTATACTTTTATATATTATAATTTTGTAAAAGTTTAAACTTAGATAAAATCGGAAAAAAATCTTACGAAAAGTTTTAACGACACTTTTTGCTATAGTAAGCTATTGTAAGCTGTGCGGCGTCCGCAGGCTAATTTATCAATTGGAACGAAGTTCCTTATTATTAATATTTTTAATAATCTTAATAATTATTATTTTTTTTTATATACAGGGTGTTAGAAAACCCTTGTCCGATCCGGGGTTGTTAGGTATCGATATCTAATTACAAAAAAAGGAAAAAAAATTAAAAAATTAAAAAAAAATTAACCAAATATTTTTTTTTTCTCCAAATTGCGTTTGATATTGACGGCATCATCTCAGGTTCTGCCAAATGACCATACAAAAGGCCACCATTAATACCGACGAAAATGGTGGTGTAGTTTTTGATTTATCTTCAAATGTATGGATTTCGAAGGCTATTTTAAAGTTCATTATTATTGTTATCATCATGAATATTCCAAATTTGATATTTTATTTGGGCATGTGATTGTGAACCCTATAATACCCTTTCGGGTCGGACAGGGGTTTCGTAACACTCTGTATATATATTGTTTTTATTAATTAAATTTAATTAATTATAAAATTATTCATCTAATTTAATTAATAACAAAATTATTTATCTAATTTAATTAATAATAATTTAATTTAATTAATTATGAAATAAAAATTAAAAACAAAAAAATACCCGAATAAAATTATTAATATCAATTTAATTAAATTTATTTTTACTAAATACATTTTTTTATTAATTAAATCCAGCAGAATCAACAACAAAATATAATACTACCATTGATCCAGATTTTTCAAGACATTTAAATACAATAGAATCCCAAACATTATGTTTCCTACTTCAGTTATAATACCATTACTAAAATTGAGCCTACTGATTAAGTTTATATTACATTATATTTGTTAATTTTTTGTTTTATTTATTATAACTTAAAAAAAATATATATTATAATTACTTCACTAATTAATCGAAAGGAACTTCGTTCCATCCGGGTGTCCCTTGACACCTCACAAGTTTTTTATTATTCTTATAAACTTAAATTTAATAAGATAGATATAACATCCCTACTTGTAATTGACTGTAAGCTTCATTAGATGCCAAGGGGTTGCTAATTGCACCGCCAAGATCGATGGTCGATTTGGGTCATAATTTTGATGGCAAATGGTAACAAGAGTGAACCATTATATTGTTAGAACTACTCATTCAAGGTTTTTTATGAAAGATTTAAGATCGAGATTTACCAATTAATTAAATACCGGTTATTATTCAGTTTTACTTTAATCAAAATGAGTTATCTACCAAATAATTATTAAATTATTTCTTTAAATATTATTTCCACAATATATCCTACATCTTACTAACATAACATCATAGTAAATACAACTTATCACTTAAACCGAGTTATTTGTCTAGTACGAGAACTTCGAAACTCAGAACCGACTATAAAAAACAACACAACGCGACAAGCGCGGTGAATCTTTAATTATAAGTTATTTTTGTCATTTTCTGAACTACGCTAGAGGCATCAACACGTGAGCGTAATAACGGTAGCTCTCATTATGTTTATATTTTTAATAATCTTATAAATAAAAATATATTTTAAGGATCTAATTTGTTTTTTTTTTGTTTATTCCTTACTTCTAAAAAAACATGCTGAAGTTCATGGAGCCAGTCGTTGACCGACCAGCATCGTCTCCTTGTTGCGCGTTTACTCCTTGTTATAAGTGTCCTAGGTGTAGAAGCACACTTAAAAAATATTGCTATCACAATTAAAGGCGCAACTAAATTTACACTCCAGACTCCATTGAAAAGAATTCCTGCTACACACAGGAAAAGGTGGTAAGGTTCAGATACTGGGTTTATTGAGCTTAAAAACTCTAAACTGGAGTATAAACGGTGATTTTAGTAAGTAAATAGTATTGAAATACTACTTAGACATTTTAAGTTTACATCTAATTAGTATTTTAGTAGTAGTAAAATGCATTATGCATCCTACATAAATTAACTTAAACAAAGCAACTAATAATAACATTTAAAGGTAGGTATTGATGCAATTTTACTATAAAGTAAACAAAATATTAAAAACATAAAAATCCCGACTAGCTTTTAATAATAATTCATATTTTCTCAACCCAAATTACATTTAAACATAACATTATGCAACAAATTACATAAATAAAAAAAAGACATAGTATCTATTATAATACTATAACATAATGATAATATCCTGTGACAACTTACACACAGCAATCTAATACCAAAGTAAGCAGAGCTTGTTTTATGGTTACCAGAAAACTGATAAACATCCTCATATATTTCTAATACATTTTACTGATAAAATACACCCAGACACAGAACAAATGATTGTGCTCGTCAAAAAAAGAATTGTCCTGGGTGGGAAACAAACCCACAACCTACGGTCGCAGATCAGCCATTTATAAAAACAGATTTAGAAAACACACTCAACAGATGAAGTAAAAAATCGTCAATTTCGTTTTAATCACCCATCGAAATAATAGAAAAATGTCGAAATCTGTCAAGACATTTAAAAAAAGAATTATTATGAGACATGAGCAATAAACCTAACAGTTCCTTGATTTCCGAGTAAGAATAATGATAAATTACATACTTATGTGTAAACACATAACTGTCGGTAAAGCTAGCTTTTTTCGTTACTCTATTATTATTATTTTTGCAAAAATACTGAAAATTGAATAAAAAAAATCATCTCAATATTCTAGCATTTATAGTTTACATAATCGACACCACATTTTTATGAAAATATGTGCATAAGAGAAACATATTGCGTATTTCGTCAAAACATTCGTAGTATTTAGTGACGACAACAACGAACATTACATACGATATATTGTTTTACTCGTGCACAGTGTCAACTTTTACAATGACACTGGCAATTATAGGTACTATTAAAACACAAATCAGAAATAAGGGGGCGTCGCCGCGTGTCGCTAGCGTTAGAAAGAGCGCAAGCGACGAAAACAGTTTCTCGACGGTAAGGTGATAAGGCGAAGATGTCCCCGATTGTACATAAAAAAACTAAAAATTAACATCAAATACTTCTTCTGGTATTTCTTCTTCTTCTTCATTAGAGATACACGGCTGAAATGGATCACCATTTTTTGTTTTAAAAGAGTATTTAGAATTGCTTTCAATAGCACTGATTACATCGGCCGGAAGCTTGTAACTGTAGCAACTCTTCTTAATTATTTTTAACTGATTTCTTATTAAAAGATTACTATTTAGAGTGTGTACAGCCATTTTGTTTCTCAGTTTGTTTCAAGTACGGATCAAAACCTATCATTCGATAAATATCACTAAAAGTCGTCAAAAAAACATTCAGTGACTTTTTTTTTAATATCACTGTCCACCTCGCAAAATTCACTAGATTTAGTGACAAAATCACTAAAGTGGCAACATTTTCTGCATGGCAAGGGGTGCGGTACGGGCGGGGGGAAATGGCTCCTACATTGCGGCATAGACAAAGCGGGGCCTCGCTAACAGCTAATCGGGCGACGAAGCGCGCGCGAAGTTTAAACTTTGCACGCACGTCTTCAATTTTGTTATAACGATAAAAAGAAAACTAATGAGATTGTACTCATGATTACAAACAACTTCCCAAAAGAAACTTTTATCCTCATTAGTGTTATTTTTAAAGTTATAACAAAATTGATGGCGCGCGTGCAAAGTTTAAACTTCGCGCGCGCGCCGTCGCATGATTAGCTTTTAGCGGTGAGGCCCCCGCGCCCGCTTTGTCGATGCCGCAGGCATTGTAGTAGCCATTTTCAAACAAAAAAACAGTTGCTCCGGGAAGCGTGTCGCGTGCGCATTATTTGTTATTTTTTTTTGGCAAAACGCCGCCCCGACCGCGCCCAAATTGCCTTAAAAGTACACCGCGAGTGAGTACAGTGATATGGTGATGTGCTACTATTCCGAAAGGGGTAATGGTGAAGCAACACGTATAAAACTTCCGATAAACTAAAAGCTAGGATCGAAAACGGTTTTGAAATAGTGCAAATTGACACTAAGACTCTGCGGCGAGTGAAGGCTCACATTATAAAACGTGCAAATAAGTGTGTTGAGGTGCAAGATGGATACATCCAACAATTAATGTAAGGTAAAATTTTGTTGATTAAAATCATAATAGGTATCTGATTTAGTATTAATTTATCGTTGTAAATAGCTAAGTTGATTTCAAATTTTTTAAACACGCCAGTCTAATGCGAACTTATAGCAACGAGACTATAAAATATTATAAAGTACCTATGTTTTGCTTTAGACTGCTAGTCCAAAGCCAAGATAAGTGTGATGGGAAATTTGGAATAAATTAAATCATGCCCAGTGTCGAGTATGTATCAAGTCAAATAATAATAAAGTGGTATCTTTTAACATCGATCGTAAAAGTAATAAAAACCAACGCCTGAAGTCGTTTATGAGGCGTAGTTAGTTTGTAAGTGGAGTGTAAGTTAGAAAGATTATGTATTTATTGTAGTAGCGCGCGCGTAAGTACCGAAATACTAGCCTCGGATATGATTTTATCGATACACACTCAACACTAAGTATTTATTGCATTTCTTATCTAATACATAACAAGGTAAAAGTTCAATAACAGTCCTGTCAGACACAGCAACATTAGAAAAGAGGGATAGGGCACAGTCACAATTTAATAATATTATTAACGTGTGCGGGCGCGGGGCCTCGCCGCTAACAGCTGATCGGGCGACGGCGCACGCGCGAAGTTTGAACTTTGCCCACGCGCCAGTAATTTTGTTATAACGATAAAAAGAAAACTAATGAGTAAACAAAAAAAGTATCTTTGGGAAAGTTGTTTGTAATCATGAGTACAATCAAGTGTTTAGCTACCGGCTACTAATTACCAGTCACCCTATATATATATACAGCGTGAATATTAGGTCGTTGTTTTCCCGAAGCGAAATGAGTTTGTATCGGTCATACAATCGATTAATATATATAAAAAAAATTAGACTCAATAAATGGCGGATTAACAATTGTTATAAACAAAACTCGAAAGTGACTTCAACCAGTAGTAATACATCGCGCTATACCTACGCGGGCGGGCGCGGTTACCCCGAACGCCGCGCGGTCGTTGCACTTCGCGTGTAAATCAGCTGATCGCTACTCGTGATTTAATAAAACACAAAACCAATAAGTAATTCAAATTTTCGCTTCAAACTTTTACGGGCTTAGGATCGTCATAAATACTTAAAAAAACAAAATAGGTATCTTTAAAAAAAGTCGGAATTTGATAATGAAGTATTTAAGGCGTAGGTATTTAAAAATGGAATCAACTTATTTACAATGATTTTGATTACCTAACCTACTTTTAAATGTTTATTTACAAAGTACGAGTACTTACACTTAACGGTAGCGGAGTAATTGTTCGAAATGTAAACCACTACGTTCAATGCACAAACGAACACGTTTTAACTGATTGTCTTTCAGTTTCATTAAAGTGTCTCTGTCACGTCTCACGATATTAAAAGCGTCCACTATCGCACTTATCAAAGAGTCGCGTGTTTGGTGTTCCTCACGATACACCAAGTTCTTGAGCTCAAGCCACAAATAAAAGTCCAAGGGAGTCAAGGCCGGGCTCCTCGGAGGCCAAGGGTGTGGCCCGCCACGAAAATAAAATGATAAGGATGCAGTCCTTCTGTGTTGAGCACTTTCATCGCACATTCATCACTTGACGTCATCGACGTTCGCGCACAGAACACTAACTAATAAGTAATAGGTACTAAGCCGTAGGCACAGAGCGCAACATTTGGCGGCATTCTATTGTGTTTCGGCACTTGCCGCGTGCATGCAAGCTAATTTATACCGTATCACCATGACCGAGAGCTTATTTTCCTCTGAACATTTATTATTGATTCTTTCTTTGTAAGTTTGCCGACAACACGTGGCGGCGGCGTGTGCGTTTCGTGTTACCTACAGGTGCCTACGTTATCTCTAGTGAGTGAACTACTATTGATTATCGCTCTTTCGAGTTCATGAATACTTTTTTAATGATTTGAAAAAAAAAGCATTATGTTTTTTAAGTTAAACTTTGTATTTCGATAGTACTACTGATGGGTAATCGTCCTGCCGCGGGAAAACAACCATTCAATTTTCACGGTGTATATATCATTCGAAAACTGGAAATATAGTTTTATAACAAAGATAACAAAGTTAATAATACATACATAGTAGATATTAATTATTATTTTATTAAAATGAGAATTTAAATTTCAAATTTTACATTTTACCAATCTTCTGTGTGTTTGTGTGTGAGGGTGTGTGTGTAGGTGTGAGTGCGTGTGTGTGTGTGTATGTGTGAGTCAATCAAATAAACGTATAGTTAAAAATAGAGAATACGCAATGTGTATATTATATGGCCTAAAAGTTTATATGTCGGTAATTTCCCAGCAGAAGATCCTCAGTGTTGCGATACGTGAGTTTTATAAGATAGTCGTGCAACACGCATTTACATGGATGTTTCGTTAATGGGTAAATTTTTAATACTTTATTCAGGTAATTATATAATTTTGAACTATTGGTTTCTTAGGTTTACGCGAATGTTAGACATTGAATAAAACTACTTTTTACGGATATTTTCGCGGTTTTAATTTTAGATTTAGGTCCCGACGTTTCGACACCTTTGCAGGTATCATTGTCACGGGCAGACTGAGATGGCGTTCGTCTTGACAGAAGATGTTGCTCGTTCTACCTTCATATTTTAATTTATTGTTGAGTTCCGACCTACGCAATATGAGTATACTATGTCTTGATGTCTTGCAGCGCTGCTCTTGGGTTTATTTATTTATTTATTAAGGGATAATAAACAACTACAACATATACAAACTCTTAAGTTAAAAAAGGCAAGTAGCAATGTTGCAGTCCACTGCATTATCCACAAATAAAACATATTTAAGAGACAAAGGTTGCCACTAGGCGAGCATTACCAAAATTAAGAAATGGATAGAATTAAATAAGTAACTATAAAGCTAGCTATAGCTACAAAACCAACATAAATTTAAAACAAAAACAATTTCATTTACTTAAATTACACAATTAATAAATAAAAATAGCAAGATTACAATTAATCATTAAGATAAGATTTTCATAACATTAGATTTAAATACATTTTTCGAACATGCAAATATATCGATATCATTGAAAATAGAATTATAGGATTCCAACATTCGATGAATAGGGCAGCGTAAGCCAGAATTTGTACGACAAGAACTTAGCACGAACAGAGTACGTGCACGAACCTGGCGCACATGAACCGTACGGGGAACAGAATAGCAGAGCTTACTCGTTAGATCAATGGCGTCAAAATAACTATGAACAATATCATAAAGCACATTGGCCTCCAGGTACTTGCGCCGGTTTTCCAGGCTTGGCCTTGAGTTTGTGTATTATTGGGTCCCAAGTAGGTGATATCTTCCAGCCATCTTCTCTATTGAAATTAGGGTGTTCTTTAATCTCAATAGCCTCGCGGAACATCCTAGGTAGGAATCTGGATTCTTTAGCGAGGATCTGTGGTTGATCAAATCTAATATAATGGCTGGAGCCTTCAGCATGTTCGGCGACTGCAGACTTCGTTGAGCGGCGGTGTTTTACGTCAGCGATGTGTTCTTTAACGCGGGTCCCTATGCTTCGTTTAGTTTAATCCGATATAAGAAAGGCCGTAGTCACAATCTAGTTTATAAACTCCTGCATCTTGTAGAGGTATGTGGCACTTGACGGATGGTAAAGACTGACTAATCTTCTTGGGCGGCTTGAAGTATGTTTTGATTGAAGCTCGTTTTAGGATGTAGCCAATCTTGTCTGTGACACCTCTGACGTATGGTAGTACAGCAGGTAAACGATCAACTGTGGCTGGTTTCACTCGTTCTCTGTGACGGGGCCGTGGAATTTGGAGCTTGTTGTCTCGCAGTACTTGCTTGACGTGTTGAAGCTCAGCGGCAAGGTGTCTGTCATCACAGAGTCCGCGTGCTCTCTGAAACAAGGATTTTCCCACGGTAGCTAACTGTTTAGGGTGGTGGTGAGATTCACCGTTTAAGTACCTATCTGTATGGGTCTTTTTGCGATACACTGTGTGACTTATTGTCTGATCAGGATTTCGTTTGACTAATATGTCTAAGGCCCGTATTAATAGATAGGTCTCAAACGTGATCTCAAGACCGGCATCAGTTGATACGCTCTCAAGATCGAACCAGCATCTTAATGTCGACACTAATTAATAAACCCATATCAACAGCATCTCAGATGATACCGAGTTTATGACCACGATCTTAAGATTCGTAATTCGACACCCAATGAAATCCTGATCTTAAGACTTACTACGTCACAATGAACGAACTATTTCATCTTTTGTTCATTACGTTTAGTACTTTCTTAGTAGAAGTATAATGTTTAACTCTGTGTGTGCACGAATTAAATTTCTTCTTCGGTTTATATCGATTACACTTTTAGAAAATGTTATCGCTTTCATACTTTTAATCTTTAAACACTATCAAAAACACAATATCATCAAAAAGTATTGAATTTTACAAGTCAACAAAATGCATACCTATGCCTCTCATAGCGCGTCACATATTTATAATCTGTGGTTGTACCAGTCAAGTGTTTCAAGTGTTTCGCATTTGTTTACAAACTTAACTAAACTTATTACATACATAGGTACATATATACATGTATGTATGTAATATGTGATAAGTGACTGCCTCGTTGGCCTAGTGGTGCTCAGCGCGACTGCTACGCTAGAGGTCTTGGGTTCGGTTCCCAAGTCGACCAAGGTGTTACTGGGTTTTTCTATGACATTCTCAGTAACAGGTCGGAGTTTGGATTTGTGCCCGGTTAGTGGCAATAGGCTCGCCCCCTATTACATGGTACCTAAACATATCCGCGAACTGTGGGTGTACATTGGTACACCTCTGCCTTAACCTTCGGGGATACAGGCGTGATGATATATATTAAATACTTGAATAAAATGGATTCTGGTGTGGAATGGTAGCAATCTGTTATCACTTTTCACCAAATCATTTCTTATCAACGATACAATATATAACACTGGTTCTTGGGTAAAACGAAATCGTTTTTTAAAGTTTTGCGGAGGTACATCGAAGGGATTTGTCACGTCCCTTAAATAAACTTTAGGTAATCGAATTAGAAAAGGCCATAGAATATCATCATAATAGTCAAATTCATCGTAATAATTAATTTCGGAAAAAATATTTCGACGTCCATAGTTCCTGCCACTACAAGATCACGATCTTAAGTCACGGATCGACTGAACTCAACTATTGTGATCTTGAGACGCATCTTAATACCGCTCTTGAAACTCGAGTACTGTTTATTAAACAACACGATCTCAGGTGATGACAGAGTTTTAAACCGCATCTTAAGTTTTGTTTATTTATATGCCTGGATCTCAAACCGGGTCTTAAGATCTTACTCTTACGCTGATATAGGTTTATTAATACGGGCCTAAGAAGGCAAGAGATTTATTATCCTCCAACTCCATAGTGAATTGAATTTGGTTATTAATGGAGTTGAGATGTTTTAAGAATGCATTTACTTGATTAGATGGTAAAATTGTGAAAGTGTCATCTACGTACCGTTTATAAAATCTGGGAGTGAAAGGAGCTGTTTTTAAGGCTGTCTCCTCGAAGTCTTCCATGAATATATCGGCAATGACAGGGGATACAGGTCACCTAAGAAGGACATACGAGGGAGCGCCAAGATCCTCAACCAGGCAAGCAAAAAGTTACTCGTCCTAAAAATTCACGTTCCGACTTGCAAAATTTAAATAAAAACGTTGAGATCGTGACTAATGATTTGAAAACAGTTTTATCAACTTTTGATTTTAATACTTGCTTCGAAAAACTAAATAAGCGCGAAAACACCGAATACCTCGAGAACAAACAAAAATTAATAAATAAATACGAAAAATTAAAATTAAAATCAAACGCGTCGAACAACACAACTAACGAAAACGGAACGCGCCCGTCAAACGTCAACCAATCACGCGCAGTTAATCTGTCAAAACAAACATTAGATCCACCGACCGTGCAAGTTCTACAAAAAGGTTTAAATTTCGCTATAACACCGCGTAGGATACCGTACGAAGATATTATTTGCAATGTTGAGACTTGCCTGTTCAATAACAACGTGAGGAAGGAAGATTTGGAGGCGATACGCCAAGATATATCATCTGTCTTACGTCGAAGTGTAGTGCCCAAACCAAACCCTAAAGCCGAATATCTCGCTTTAAAGAACCTCAAGAACAGACAAGATGTAACTATACTCCGTGCAGATAAAGGAAACGCTACGGTTATCATGGATACATCGGACTACAATGCTAAAATACAAGATCTACTGTCGGACGCAAGTACATATAAACCAGTGAAAACTGATCCTACCAAAAAGGTGTTAACAACCACCACCACCTTGGTTAAGAAACACTCCGAAGCATTAAGTCTAGATGTCACGTACTTAATACCTACATGCGCGAAACTACCTAAACTGTATGGGTTACCGAAGATACACAAACCAAACGCCCCGCTACGTCCTATTGTAAGCCAAATCGACACACCAACCTACAGATTGGCTCAACACGTTGCGAAAATACTATCACCACTCAGAGGCAAGACGACAGCGTTTGTGAAGGATTCATACCATTTTGTCAATGAGATTAAACATCTACGTCTTCATGACAATGAAGTAATGGTTAGTTTCGATGTACAATCCTTGTTCACATGCCTACCACTTAAGGATTGTACTGAAATTGTTTCCAAGAAGCTAGCAGAGAATAGCTTACCTTTAGAATATGCAGAACTCCTTGAAAACTGCCTCACATCTGGCTACCTGCTGTGGAACAATATTTTCTATGTACAAGTAGATGGTGTAGCAATGGGCTCGCCTGTATCCCCTGTCGTTGCCGATATATGCATGGAAGACTTCGAGGAGACAGCCTTAAAAACAGCTCCTTTCACTCCCAGATTTTATAAACGGTACGTAGATGACACTTTCACAATTTTACCATCTAATCAAGTAAATGCATTCTTAAAACATCTCAACTCCATTAATAACCAAATTCAATTCACTATGGAGTTGGAGGATAATAAATCTCTTGCCTTCTTAGACATATTAGTCAAACGAAATCCTGATCAGACAATAAGTCACACAGTGTATCGCAAAAAGACCCATACAGATAGGTACTTAAACGGTGAATCTCACCACCACCCTAAACAGTTAGCTACCGTGGGAAAATCCTTGTTTCAGAGAGCACGCGGACTCTGTGATGACAGACACCTTGCCGCTGAGCTTCAACACGTCAAGCAAGTACTGCGAGACAACAAGCTCCAAATTCCACGGCCCCGTCACAGAGAACGAGTGAAACCAGCCACAGTTGATCGTTTACCTGCTGTACTACCATACGTCAGAGGTGTCACAGACAAGATTGGCTACATCCTAAAACGAGCTTCAATCAAAACATACTTCAAGCCGCCCAAGAAGATTAGTCAGTCTTTACCATCCGTCAAGTGCCACATACCTCTACAAGATGCAGGAGTTTATAAACTAGATTGTGACTGCGGCCTCTCTTATATCGGTCAAACTAAACGAAGCATAGAGACCCGCGTTAAAGAACACATCGCTGACGTAAAACACCGCCGCTCAACGAAGTCTGCAGTCGCCGAACATGCTGAAGGCTCCAGCCATTATATTAGATTTGATCAACCACAGATCCTCGCTAAAGAATCCAGATTCCTACCTAGGATGTTCCGCGAGGCTATTGAGATTAAAAAACACCCTAATTTCAATAGAGAAGATGGCTGGAAGATATCACCTACTTGGGACCCAATAATACACAAACTCAAGGCCAAACCCAAGAGCAGCGCTGCAAGACATCAAGACATAGTATGCTCATATTGCGTAGGTCGGAACTCAACAATAAATTAAAATATGAAGGTAGAACGAGCAACATCTTCTGTCAAGACGAACGCCATCTCAGTCTGCCCGTGACAATGATACCTGCAAAGGTGTCGAAACGTCGGGACCTAAATCTAAAATTAAAACCGCGAAAAAATCCGTAAAAAGTAGTTTTATTCAATTTTGAACTAATAATATAGAAGTGGCGTTTGGCAAAAGAAGTTTTATGTGACTCTAAAGAAAAGACCGAGTGTTTCACTCTCCCTATTGGCTCACAGGGGGGACGTGAAGAGTGTTTACGCTTTTTTTAGCATACAGCTAATAACATACAGCTGCCTGGCCGTAAGGTTTAAGTTCCACATATAACTGTGTGGTGGGATATCTTAGTGACCGAAAGAGTATGACCGAAAGAGTAAGACCTTCACAACTGCCCTTTGTGCTCTTTCCAGTTGTATAAAATAGTTTTCGGTGGCTCCTCCCCAGACTGGAATACAGTAGGTCAGAATCGATTGGCACAGAGCAAAGTAGACAATCTTCAGGGTCTCCCTATCAGCAGAATTGCGCATTTTTTTAAACACGTATATTAGTTTGCGAGTTCTGTTTGCAAGGACGTCTAGCTGTTTATGCCACTTCAGGTGCTGGTCAATATACACACCTAGGTATTTGACGTTGGGGTATTTAGTAATTTCTAGGCAGTCACACACAGTGGGAGATGTACAAGTGTGGGCTTTGAGAGTGAAGGAAGTTGGAGGCCCCAAATTAGATCTGATGGCAAAGGGGATATAGATCGTTTTGCTGACGTTTAAAGTCAGTAAGTTAGTATTTAGCCTTCTCATTACACACGTCATCGCTTTCTCGGCATTAAGGTAACATTGAGTCAAGTCCTCGCCGTCCACCAAGAGCGCAGTGTCATCAGTGTATGTTATTACTTTGCAATTATTGAACGGGAGTTTACAAAGCTCATTGATGTAGATGAGGAATAAAGTAGGACCCAATATGCTCCCTTGAGGCACACCGTACGTGATAGAAAGTTCCTCACTTTGATGTTGCCCTATCTTAATCATTTGGGTTCGATTTCTGAGATAGTCCTCAAAAATTTCCAACACGAGACCACGAACACTGATACACTCCATCTTTTTTATGAAGGCCGACGCAGAAACGGTATCAAAGGCCTTGGACAAATCAAGGACAATACCCAGACACTTATTTTTACTGTCAAGCATCCTAACTGCATGATCCGATAAAGCCATCACTGCATCTTCGGTGCTCATACCTTTTCGAAAACCGAATTGGTTTGGAGCTAAAGCATTATAAAACTGATAAGACTTTTGTTTAGGATTCTTTCCAAGATCTTGGACATGGCGGAAAGTACAGAAAATAGAAAATAGAAAGTACAAAAAAGAAATATATGATTATAATTCGTATTTTTGTAAATATATACATACATAATTATATGACATAATCTGCATTGTTTGGATATTATTCATGGTGGGTATTAGTTTATTTAGTTAGCTTATTAATTTAACTCACGTGTAGGGCTAGTGCCCTTTAATCATATTAATTCTAATAGAATAAAATAACTTGTAACTTGAAAAAAAAATTTTTTTTTCAAACAAACTAAATGATAAAAATATAACTAAAATTGGGATCACCCTTGAAAAAAATCATTCATGAAATTACTTACCTAGCTGCCTTACGTTAACTCGGAGCGCCGCCCGCTCGCCGAAAGAGGAATAATTCTTCCCTTAAAAGTATCGCTTATTCATTTTTGACGGGCCTGTTGGTCTAGTGGTTAGAGACCCTGACTGCTATACCGGAGGTCGTGGGTTCGATTCCCACCCGGCACAAATGTTTGTATGATGAGCACGATCATTTGTTCGGTGTCTGGGTGTAATTTATCTATAATATTTATGTATTTAGAAGTATATAAGTATGTTTATCAGTTGTCTGGTTACCATAACACAAGCTCTGCTTATCTTGGGATCAGACAAACGTGTGTGAGATGTCCCGGAATTTATTATTATTATTATTATTTTAATTTCATTGATACGATGTTATGATCCGTGACCTCGGCAAATGACCGGTGCGCGACAGTTCTTTAAGTACAGGTTGCTCCAAAATGCTATTTTATAAAACTTTAAATAAATCCGCAAATAACAACGTTTAATGGAAACATAAGTTCTTCATGTAACAAAAATGTGAAAACCTATATGTGTGTTAAATTAATGTCACCATTGTAGCGCCACGCTGTATTACTTATATTAATAATAAGAACTTCTAAGCTTTTGTCAACTAATATGAATGTAAACCTAAAGTATATAGATGTCGCAGACAAATAGTATAATTTGGCATTTTACATACGGCGTCGTCAGTTTAAAAACGTTTGCGGTTATGTAATATGCCGTAGGCAAAATGTAGATTGCCGTTGTAGTAGTAGTAAGAAAATATATACATATAGGTATACATACAAGTGTAATGCTAACTATATAACCCAATTTATTATTATAATAAAGTCAGTCTTAAATCATCATTAGGTCGTTTCACTCCTCTCCTTGCATGGGCCTTACATGGCGACTCTGCCAGGATGAGATCCACGTGACGAATATGAGACTCTCCGTATATGGGTTGGAATATTTTTTCTAAGTACAATTAATGAACTGAATTAAGCTATGGCTTTCTATCTTGAGCTGCGCTACTGTGCATTCGTGTTCGTAATTTGCGAAAAGTTAATAAAAAGTAACATCCGTGAAGATGGGCGGTACTCAGACTAAAGAAGAGACCTTGATCGTGCAGACTGCATTGGGAAGTAACAAGGCTGGAGCTGAACAACTGCATTATCAACTCAGCACCAGTAACATTTTCCTGTGCATAATTGTGCTGGTACTTCTGCTGGGTTTCCTGTACTGTTTGTACCGGACGTATAGGCGCTGTCATGTAAAATGGATTACCACGGAGATCAATAGAAATACCTTGCGAAGATCATTCTTCAGGCAACCACAACTTCCTGCAGGTACTAATGTGGAAGAGGCGAGTCAACCCAGGGCGTATTATAAAGTGTAACCGGTTAACCAGTGCTTAAAAGTGGTGTGTACGTGCGTATATTATGCCTAAAAGTGCGGAAAATGAGTTAAAAGTGCGCGTCTATTAATCGGATGGTAATAAAAAGGCGTAATCAAAAATATAAATGCTGATGTTGAGACTTTTTTCTACATCATTGGACTTTATATTTTAAGTCATGTATTCAGTTTACTATGCTTAATCATCATTTAATCTAATAATAATTATTATTATACAAACATGTCAGTTAAAGTGTATCTTATACTATGTAAGTGATTATCGGTATGTACTACGTTTGGTGGTAAGTTATGAATATTTCTTTAGAACACATATATGAGAAATTGAAACAAGTAAGAACATATTTAATTAAAATCGGACCGAGTAGACGTGAAGGTAGAATTTTAGAAACTAAGTTGAAAGAGGCAAATGACATTTTTTGTGAATATTCTATATGGTTATTAGACTTTGAAAATAAAGTAAAAGAAGGCACGATTAAATCTCATGATTATCAATTTTATGAAACCTATCGAAAAAAAAATGATTTGCTATATCAGGAAATTAAAATATTGTGTCAGCCTGTGGTAAAACTTGCAAATTCGAGCAATATGGATAGTTTCAATTTGAAAACAGCTCTGAGTTTATTACCTGTTATCTCAGATGATGAGACAAGCGTAAAACAATTGATAGACAATATTCAGTATTATAACTCTTTGTTAACCAAACCGGAATGCAAAAAGAATTTAATTAAATTCATATTAAAAAGTCGATTGTCCCAGTCTGCTAAATTACGTCTTAAAGATGATTATTCAAGTGTTGAGGCATTGATTAAAGACATGCAAACCGAATTACTGCCAAAAAAAGGCTCTAATGCAATTCAAAATAAATTACAAAAAACACGCCAAAATGATATGCCAATTTCTGACTACGGGAAGTTAATAACAGAGTTGTTTGTAGAGCTCACGATAGCGCAAGCTGACGGAAACACTGAATGCTATAACATCTTAAAACCTATTAATTAAAAACAAGCGATTAAACAGTTTTCCGACGGTTTACGAAATCGCCGAATCAGTACAATAATTTCCGCTCGAAATTACAGTTCCCTGAAAGATGCCATTCAGGCTGCTCAAGATGAGGAGACTTCATCTTCAGCCGCAGGAGAGGTGATGGGTATGTCCAATTACTCTAGGCATAATCATAATAACTATAGGTACCCACGTGGCAATGGACGTAATCGGCGAACGTTTGCTCAACGAGGGCACTACTATGGAAACTCACAGCGATCGAGTTCAGGGAGCCAGTCGAACTCGCGTGGTCAAGGACACCGAGGGCGTTATAATCGAGGTAGGTTTCGTAGTAATAATGATCGCGGAAATCGAGGGATAAAAAGAAACACGGTTAATGTAATCAATGAAGATTCAGAACCAACTTCAAATGAACCCCGACTTGATGAGTTTTTTCGAGAATAACCAAAGTCATTCGATCTTTGCCAGTAGTAGTAGTAATTGTTTTATTCATTTATTGGTTGCGTCATGCAATAAAAATTATTCATAACTTATAAACATGCGATCGAATTCAGCATTCCAATACATAAAGAGAATGTAATTATAAACGGGTTAGGTGGCGAAGTGCAAACCATTGGATATGTTTATGTTCCATTAAACATTAATGGATATGTTTTTAATCACAAGTTCTTTGTTTTTAATTCGTTACCAATTTTGTCGAATGGAATTCTAGGTAGAGACTTCTTGAATAGATTTAGAACGTGTTTAGATTTCAAGAAAAATGTTTTATCTTTAAACTTAGGGTTGAACAAAACAATTTATTTGCCTTTGACTGATAATAATAATATTAATGTTTTAGAAATTCCGCCACGATGCGAGTCTATACATTACATTCAAACTGAATTTCAATCCGATTGCATAATTTGCTCACAAGAATTACTACATGGCGTTTATTTAGCCAGCTCGGTAGCGACTCCAAAAAATGGAAAGATACCTATAAAATTTTTTAATGTGACTGAAAAATCTGTAACATTGTCAGGAATAAAACCTACTTGTTACGATCTTAACGATTATAATATTTGCAGTTTTGAGAAAAATGAGAAAAATGCAGACCGAGTAAAAATATTATTTTCCTTATTGAAATTAAATGATTTAAATGACTTAGAATTTCAGAGTATTCAGAACATTTGTGCAAAATATGCAGATATTTTTTATTTAGAAGGCGACAGATTGACAACCACAGATATTTACACCCACAATATTTTTTTGAAACCAAATGTTAGTCCAGTATTTTCTAAACCTTATAGGTTACCAGTTAGTCAGAAAGAGGAGATAAATCGTCAAATTAGTAAATTGCTAAAAGAAGGTATTATAGAGCCTAGTAAAAGTGACTGGTCTAGCCCAATACTATTAGTGCCTAAAAAGTTAGATGAATCGGGTAGTAAAAAATGGCGACTAGTCGTCGATTATCAGAAACTGAACAACTGTATAGAGGATGACAAGTATCCTCTACCCGATATAACTGAAATTTTAGAATCTTTGTCTGGAAGTGTATATTTCACGCATTTAGATTTATATCAAGGATATTATAACGTTAATTTGGATAAAAATTGTCGAAAATTCACTGCGTTCAATTCTGGTCCAGATGACGAGAATGCCTATGGGATTGAAAACAAGTCCCAGTTCATTCTCGCGAATGATGAATTTGGCGATGAAAAATGTCTAATTTATTTTGATGATTTGATTATTTTTGGAAGGACATTAGAACACCATAATAAAAACTTACAGGATGTTTTTGAAAGACTCAGATCCGTAAATTTAAAATTAAATCCTTCAAAATGTACTTTTCTCAAAAAACAGATATTATATTTGGGACATTACATATCTAACGAAGGGATATTACCAGATCCCGATAAAGTAAATACAGTAAAAAATTATCCTTGTCCGAAGAATGCCGATGAAGTTAAAAGGTTCGTGGCATTCACAAATTACTACAGAAAATGTATACCCAAGTTTGCTGAAATTGCACAACCGCTAAATCAACTTTGTGGAAAAAACACTGATTTTGTATGGGATAAAAAATTACAAAATTCTTTTGAAACACTAAAAAATTGTATCATTTCACCTCCAGTTTTAGATTATCCAGATTTTTCAAAAGAAAATTATTTTATATTGCAAACCGATGCATCTAATAAAGCTATTGGAGCAGTTTTATCCAATAAAAATGGCAGACCTGTAGCTTTTACTAGCAGAACTCTAAATAAGGCCGAATCAAACTATCCGGTTATAGAAAAAGAATTGTTAGCGATAGTTTGGGCTGTCAAACATTTTAGAGCTTACTTGTACGGTCAATACTTTAAAATCAGAACTGATCATAAGCCCCTAGTGTACTTATTTGGCATGAAAGATCCGTCGAGCAGGCTTATGAAGTTTCGTTTGGTATTAGAAGAATATAACTTTGACGTAGAATTTATTTATTTATTTATTTATTTATAAGTTTTTGTACACACAACAGACATACAATAATAGACATATACAGAATAAATAGGTACAAAGGTACTGCTTATTTCATGTGAAATTTCTTCCAGCAGACCTGTGACTGGAAACATTTAAAAAGAGACATAGACACAGTGTGTAGCAAGAAAATAATAATATAATAAATTATATAAAATAACAAAATACAGTAGACTGAAATTACTAAGATATAAAACAAAATATATATAAATATATATATATAAAATTATATATATGGATAAATATTAGATAAGAGAGGAAAGAAAGTGCTCTTTTATACGTCGCTTGAAAGTAGAGATGGAAGGAGAATCCCGGATGTTAGGCGGCAGCGCATTCCACAGTCGGACGGCATGAACAGTGAAGGAGAAGGAATAAAAATCAGTAGTATGGGGTTGGATTCTGAGGTTGGATTTAAGATGGGATCTACAATGGACATCGGGGGAACGGACATAGGTAAAACGCTCACGCAAGTAAGAAGGGTAAAGGGGGTGATGAAGGATATTATACAACAGGCATAGTATTCGAGTGTTCCTGCGAAGGCGGATTGGGAGCCACTTGAGTTCATTGCGAAACTGAGATACATGATCATACTTTTTCAGTCCGTAAACAAAACGAATACATATATTTTGCAACCTCTCAAGTTTATTAAGAAGCTCCTCTGTGGCATCAAGGTAGCAGGCGTCGGCGTAGTCAATGATCGGCTGAATTAACGATTGAGCTAATACAATTTTAGTCTTCAAAGGTAGGAAGGTCTGGAGACACTTCAGCGAGTGGAAGGAGAAGTGTACCTTACGACTTACCTCGTTGACCTGATCACGCCATGACAAATGTGAATCCAACATTACCCCAAGATTTTTAGCTGTGTTGGAGATGGGGATCACAACACCGTCGAGACTGAGAGGCATCAGAGAGGACAGATCAAGCGCGTTACGGTAATGCCTGCTGCCAATTATCAGAGCATGACTTAGCAGGGTTTATCTGCAGGCCATAAGACCTTGCCCACCTGCTGATGCTAGCCAGGTCGCTGTTCATAGCATCGATAGCCGACTCCACTTCAGATAATCGAAAATGCCGATAGATCTGCAAATCATCTGCATATAGGTGATAATTAGAGGAAATAACAGAGGAGATAGAGTTAATAAAGATGGAGAAAAGAAGAGGAGATAGGACACCACCCTGAGGCACGCCCGCAACTAGGTCACACCAATCAGAGAAAGACTCTTCATGGCGGACGCGCTGAGAGCGGCCCCGAAGGTATGATCCAAACCAAGCCAGAGAGGAAGAGGAAAAGTTGGTTGTTTGGAGGATGCCTAAGAGGATATCAAAATCTACAGAATTGAACGCCGAACTAAAATCAAGTAAGACGAGGATAGTGAGTGATTTGTTTTCCATGGCCCAGCGGATGTCGTCAGTGACTTTAAGGAGAGCGGTTACAGTGCTATGGCCAGGGCGGAAACCGGATTGAAAAGGGGAAATAAGGTTAAAGGATGTTAAGAAATCGGATACTTGACGGTGTACAATGTGCTCAAGGACTTTGGACAGAAAGGGAAGTATGGAAATGGGCCTGTACTGCGCAAATGAGGAAGGATTTGAAGTTTTTGGCAGAGGAATTACATGAGCTAGTTTCCAGGCTGCGGGAAAGGAACGGGAAGTCAAAGAGAAGTCAAAGATATGAGATAGGATGGGAAGTAGTTGTGGAAGAATAGGAAAAATCATACGAGAGCACAAGCCGTCATTGCCGATTGCAGAGGAAGAGATGGCTAAAACTGATTTTTTGACGTCCTCAGAGGCAACGGAAGAGAAATGGAAAGGGGGACAGCGAGGTGTAGGGAGACAGGTAAGTTCAAGTAGAGTAGAAGATTTGGTAGAAGGATCAAGAGTGATAGGAGGCATAGAAAAATGATTATTTAAGGCCGTAAGGTCAATATCCTTACAGGCGTTTTCCTGTGATCTGCCAACACCAACAGACCTTAAGAATTTCCAGACATCGCCAGAGCTACGGTCAACTAGGTTGTCATGAAAATATTTTCTTCTGGCGGTCTGACATAAATGATTGCAGCGGTTGCGTGCGATCTTATACTGAGAAAGGTTTTCAGATGTGGGTCTGCGTTCAAATTTCCGCTTCGCTCTGGTCTTCCGAGCCATGGCATCCTGAATTTCAGACGTAATCCAAGGCGCCGGTTCGCGCTTTACCTTGACAAGTCGCACTGGGGCATGACGATCATAGAGTTTAAGTAAGAGATTGGTAAAAAGGTACACTTTCTCGTCGATATCGCTGGTATCTGCCACAGGGCTCCAGTCGATAGTACTCGCATCACGCTGTAATGCCTCCAGATTCATACCCTTGTAGCCACGTAAATGTAAAAGCTTAGGTTTACGCTTGGGGGTACGGATACGATAAGAGAGGTAGAGAAGATTGTGATACGAGAAGCATGCAGGAAGTTGACCATGATCAGAAACATTAGAAGGAGAAGAGACAATCATAAGGTCGAGCAAAGAAGGAGAACAATTTGGTGAGTGGTGAGTAGCAGAAAGGGGAAGAATGTGTAGATTAGCAGATGATAGGAGACTCTGCAGTCTACGAGCACGAGCATCATCTTTTAGTAGACACGTATTAAAGTCACCCATAATGATGATATGACTGTACTGGGGACACAGGTCATTAAGCTGCATGTCAAGATCATCAAAATAGTTAACGTGTAGGTTTGGGCTGTACAGCACAGCTACCAAAATCTTAGTACTGTTGACCATAACTTCCAGAAAGATGTATTCAGCCGATTCAGAGTAAAGAGAAGGAGAAGAACAAATAACCTTATAAGGAAGGTCAGCGCGTAAGTAGACAGCAACACCGCCACCGCCCTTTCCCGTCCTGTCGTTGCGAAGCAACACAAAACCAGGAAGTGCGAAGTGAGTTGAAGGAAGGGAAGGCTTTAAAAATGATTCAGAGATGAGAAGAATGTCAAGGTGAACGCTGCTAAAAGATGCCAGAAGATCTGAATAATGTCCAGGAACACTCTGAGCGTTGATATGGGCGATATGAAGGTTACTCGGGTAATTGGAAAAAAGATCGGAAAGGTTATCATGCAGGGAGCGTGGGACGGACGAGTCATGACTGTCCGCACTAACAAAACTAGACGTAGAAGAACACGAGAAAAAACTATCATTAAGAGCCAGATTATCCATATATATCTATATAAATTAAATAATAAAAATAAAAATAAACAAACTAAATTATTTTACAATTTACCAAATTACGGGTTGCATTGCATACAACCTCCCCGACTCACAAGAAAAACATACAGAACACAAGCAATAAATCAACAAAGCACAGAATATATACATTTAAAATAAAAGACAGACACAAAAATTAGGAAAAAAAAAAAAAAAAAAAAAAAACAATAATAATTATTATTATTATGTGATTTATATACCGTATTTATACACCATTTAACCATCACATCGTGTACCTAAAATGGAACGTCAGATAGCCACAGACTAATGACAAGTGACAACCAAACTGACATTTGACAGCTGTTGTCACTGTCACTATCACCGGTGTAAACAAACACGTTATATGGACTGGATTACCGTCAAGCATAAAGTAAAACATAAAACTAAAAAAATTACTTAGTTAAACAAAGTAGGTATATCGTGCAAGACTGTAAAAGACGGTCAAACCAGAAAAGTTGTAAAGTACCGACATAAAGTAATTCAAAGGCAGCAGTGCAATGGTTAAAATGTGGTTAAGTAAATATCATACCCACGAGTTACAAAGCAACACAATTACTTAATTACGACGACGAGTTCTTCTTTGGACCTTGCTAATGGGTGTAGTAGGGTCAGCAGGCGGCGATTTAGAAGAAACGGAGTCTTCCGTCTGCACACAATGGTCGTTGTTGACCGGAAATTTAGAAGACAGTTTCTGCAACTCGTCCATCGATTCGATTTTGTGGCGTGTTTTGTCTGGAGTGATGACCACGATCTTGCCCTCAACTGACCAGCAATTGGTTATGCCAAACCGCTTGCGAGCGGCCATGAAAGTCTGGTGTCGCAATTGAGTCAAAAACTCGGAGATGGTGATGCCGGTACCCTTGAGAGACTTTTTGCTATCCCAAACAAGATGTCGGTGCTCGGTTGTGAAGAATCTCACTAGTATAGGCCTGGAATTGCGCTTCACTGAACCAAGCCGGTGACATACATGTAAGTTCTCCCGGCTCAACTCAGACAGCTTCATTTGTTGGTTGAAAACTTTAAAAGCAATGTCAATTACCTTTTCATCCTTTTCTTCAGCAATGCCGTGGATAAGAAGTACTTTGCGCCGCATAGCAGTTTCGTGCCTGTCAAAACCCAGTGCAAGCAACTCCATTTGGGATTTAAGTTTTGACAGCGCTTGGCAGACAAAACTTTTAAATTCCATGAATTCCTGCTGGAGGGATGAGAGATTCGGCGCTGGAGTTGAAGCTGAAGAAGACCCGGATGTTGCCAATGCCAGCTTGTCTTCATAAACAGCCATCCTAGTGTTGAACAATGCCTCCAAGTCCTCCAAGTTTGATGCGAGTTTAGCGTCCATAGTGATGTGGTCAAATTTTTGTGTTAGATACTTGATAATAATTATTTGTGAGGAAAGGGGGGTTTAAAAAGCAATTGTGATAATTAGTACATTAAAATAATTCAAAATAAGATTTATAACATAAAATTGACTGGGAGCAATAAAAAATAAGTGTTTCACTGTGTCTACCCACAAGCCGAAAAAACTAATATGTAATATAATATGTAAGAGGTTCAGATAACGCAGCTGCAGATGCATTATCTAGAATCTGTTTGAGTTCGAAAGAACTAAAAGAATTGAACGAGAACATTGTAAATGTCATGACACGGGCTCAATCGCGAAAAATAAATAAACCTGATTCCTCCTCGTTGGACATGGTACATACTGATTTAAGGTCTGATCAGCCTAAGGTCGTAAGTAATCATGTCAAACCGGCAGAATCAGTAGAATTACGTATGATTAATAAAGAAGAATTGAATAAATTGAGGAAATTAAGAGTCATCAGTAAAGAGTCATCAGTAAACGTTTTGTTATGTCGAAAAGAAAAAGATAATTTATATTAAATACCTAACCTCTGACTCACGAATGACGCGACGCGAATTTGTGAGAGAGTTAGATGATTTTTGTGAAATAATAAATGTCCATGAAATATGTATAATAAAAAAGGATGATAATAAGCAATTTATTAAAAAACTATTAGAAGAGATAAAATATATGAAAGATCGGACCGGTCCACCTATACATATAATAAATAATGTGAAGACAATTTATAATGAAGATGACAGAAAAGTTATATTAAACGACTTCCATCTTCTACCTAGCAGTGGCCATGCAGGTATGAGAAGGATGGTCAATAACATTAAAAGGTACTATTATTGGCCAGGGTTAGATAATAATGTTAAGAACTTTGTTAGGCGTTGTGACAAATGCCAGCGTCAAAAATATTCGTTACCCATAAAAGAGCCATTAACAATAACAACGACAGCTAACACAGCTTTTGAAAAGATATATTTAGATTTAGTGGGTCCATTTGAAGTTGATAATGATAATTACTCTTATGCTTTAACGCTACAATGCGAACTAACTAAATATATAGAAGCCTATCCCTTAATTTCTAAAAAAGCTGACGAGGTAGCTAAAAGTTTTGTTACTAACTTTATCCTTAGGTATGGAGTACCGAAAGTAATAACTACAGACAGAGGGAAAGAGTTCATCGCATCTACATTCCAAGAGGTATGTAAATTACTTAAAATAAATCAATTAAACTCGACTGCGTACCACCACCAGTCATTAGGTGCGTTAGAAGTGTCACATAAAAATTTAAATGCTTTTCTTCGAATTCAAATTGACAGTCACCCTGAAACTTGGAGCAGTTGGTTACCTTTTTGGTCGTTTGCATTATAATACGACAGTTCATACAGAGACAAAATTTACTCCGTATGAACTTGTCTTTGGTAAAAAGTGTTCACTCCCAAGTAATTTGACTCTTGATTTAGAACCACTTTACAACTTCGATAACTATCTATATGAGCTCAAATACAGGTTGCAACTATCACAAAAAGAGGCGAGAAATAATTTAATACAGTCTAAAGAAAAGAGAAAAATTATATGTGATAAATATACCAAGCCAATAAAGTATAATGTGAATGATTTAGTACTCTTGAAAAATGAAACAGGCAATAAATTAAGTGATTTGTACTCTGGTCCGTACAAAGTAGTTAAAGATAGGTCACCAAATGTAGAAATAATTAAAAATGGAAATAATGAATTAGTGCATAAAAACCGCACAAAATTATCGTGTCGAATAATAAATAAAATACATAAAGTTTTGTCTACATACATTTTTTTGTAATATTTTGTTTTATTTTGAACATTATATCTTACTCATTTATTTAATCTTTATAAAATATATAATCTTTTGCAAATTTAAAATGTTGTATTTTATTAAAGGGCTCTTACTTATATGGTACTGTACTTAAGTATAATTAAAACGTGTAAAAAAAAAAAAATGTATCGTCACATTTTTTTTTTTTCTTTCGGATGGAAGGTGTAGTAAATTACGTTTGCTGCGATCGGAGGATCGAAAAAAAACCGAAATGATTTTAAATTAATTTAATTACTAATTGAATATTACAAAATTAATCCTATGAATGACGATTCCAAGTCGAAGTAGGACAATAGAATGATCATTCTTACAATTTATTGAACAAACAACAGTTTGCGAAATCGATTGACGTCATAGGTGCATTGGCAATAATAAGTATCGGTGCGGATGCAACATCAGCGATCTTCATATAGTAGCGCTATGTAATTCCTCCCCCCTTAGAACGGCGACTATTTTAGCACGTTGAGTGAAAATGTTGCCGGAAGTTCGCCAGAACTTTCATTCTCTTCCCGGGTTGCGGCTGGTGGTTGCTGTTTCTTTTCCTTAGTGTTCGTACGCCTGCGTAGGTAGCGCCGGGTCGTAACGATGATAACGAGTACGCTTGCAATCGATAGTATTCCATAGAATGGGATTGTAGTGTGATAAAGTCCGTCTGTGACCACGTTTTCAAGTTGGACAGGATTCTGGATCATGAGTTGGTCCTGGATGCTGTGTAGTCCTTGGAGATCAATAGAGTTTAGATTGACGTGGGTAGCTGTGGTGGCCTGCTTCTCAGCGTCATAGGGTATCTTCATTAACTTCAAGGGTTGGCCGTTAATTTCGTCATAAACGTTCGCAATGGTGAACTCTTCAGATTTCAAATAACATCCGGTAGGAATCTTTGCAAGGTAACTACCCTGAAGCGATGTGTAGTCTTTCCGGTTACAAGTTAGCTGTATCTTCGTTTCTTGAGGAAAGGATAGGACGTAATGTTGGTCGTCGAGCTTCTCCATGGCTTCTCTCATCAAGGTGACTGTGGTAAACCTGCAGGAGTCTTGTAAAACTTGGTTGGTGATTAACTCCTGGACGCAGTCAGCTTTGGTGCGAATCTGGTGGGTAACATCTTTCTCACAGAGGTACCAGTCTTTCGACTTCGGGCATTCAGCCTCTATGTACACATGTGACATCTCGTTAGTTGCAAGGAAAGGGAAGGGTGGAATGAGAGCTTGTGCATGTTTATTAGGTACCACAGAGAGTCTATAGATATCGTAACTATCTTTAGAAAAAATTGGGAATTTAAATACGAATACTATCTGCTTATCTACATAATATGATCCCGGTTTTATAATATCAAAATAATCTCTAAGTTCTAGGTCTAAAACTTGCTCTTCAGCGTAAATAGTCCTAAGTTTCCTTACCATTGACTCTAGTATTTCTATGTCTATCATGGAGTGATGGGTACTACCCGCACGAATGAAAGCTAAACTATTTTCTATCCTGATTAATTCCTGGAATAAGTCCTCTACATTATGGCTTATAATTTCTAGTAATTGGGCAAAATGAGCATATTTCATTAAACTTGTCTCACTTAGTGCATTACTTTGTAATATAGTCTCTAAAGTGATATTAATTTTATTCTGGTTTTGTACTATCTGTGTGATTATGCTATTATATTTAGACATCCACTCCTTACTCATACTAATATGATCATTGAATTCGGTCACTAATTTATTTTGGTTACGTTCTAAGATCTTAATTGCCTGATTATATTTTAGTGCATCTTCGTGATCTAGGTTCCCAGTTAAGCTTTTTATTATTGAACCTAGTCCATCTACAAGACCTCTTTTGGCTCTATTGGGTTCTAAAGATCGTAATTGTTTTAAGACATTGCCAAGTTTGCTAGTAAGATATTCCAACTGAATTTCATATAGTGCGTAAGTGTCGTTAGTCATTTGATTTTAACAGTTCCTTAGTTGGGTCTGTAGGGAGTGAACATTGGTTTCGATATTACTTAGTTGTATGTACTGAATGAAGGTATGGTGATGAGTCGTGATTTTCATTTGTCCAAGTTTAAAGGGTAGAAGTCCGGGTCCTTCGTCGAGGCTCTCAAGTCTTATCTCCTGAGATCGCGTCATTGGGAGCATTGTTACCAGTAGGATCCTGTAACAATTTTGCTGATTTAGGTATACGCTTAAGTCTTGACTTCGCTATGGGGCCTCGTTTTTTTGAAGTATAAATGTGAATCGGCAGGTCTGCTAAAACTGTGTCTTGTGTATATCGAGGGGCAGTTTTTTGTCGACTTGCAAGAGGGTTTGTTATAAATACTTGTTGTTGGGGGGCGTATTCTATCTCCGGTTCACGGGTTTCATTTCTTTTCTCAATTATCGCGGTACGATTAGCCAGTGATGACGAGTTAATGATGTCATAGACACGTTTCATTTTATCTCGGTGAGCTTGCGTATACTGTTGTAATAAGTGCTGTGTCAGGTCAATGTCTTTACAGTCTCGGGGGTCAAAATGACCAGTCAGTAAATCAAAGGGTCGACATCTTGTGAAGCTATGTATAGAGCTATTATAAGCTATTAGAGCATAGGGCATAAGATTAATTATTGGTTCGTCTTTAAACTGTAACTTAAGGAGTCTAAGATGTTCTAGAAGGGTTGAGTGTAGTCGTTCGACATTTCCGTTGTCGTTGGGTGAGTGAGCTAGTATTCTATGATGGTTTATGTTATGAAGCCTTGTGAATTCCATGAACAGTTGGTTTGTGAACTCGGTACCATTGTCTGTGATAATGGTTATAGGGACGCCATGGTGGGTACAATATTGCAAAAGGGCTTGTAATATGCTAATTGCTGTTCCGTCACGTAGGTGATAAGCTTGACCGTACTTTGTAAATACGTCGATAAATGTTACGTATTTTTCACCCTGTACGGTGAATAGATCCATATGGATTGTCTCGAACGGTTTGGTAGCCGGTGGTACAATGTTAAATTGAGGTCTTATCGGGTTTCTGTCGTACTTGGCCTGACCGCAAATTGTACATTCATTTATAAATTTGGTTATCTGATCCTTCATCTTTGGCCAGTAATATTTACGAGATAAGGCTAAATGACACTCGGTAATTCCGCGATGGTTAGTTTTACCGTCATGATAGTGTCGTATTATCTCCTGTTGTCGAAGATAATCTTTGACATTTTCTAATTCAGATTTAGCTAAAACGAGTTTTAAGGTTGAACTTTTGAATTTGTCCTGTATAATCGGTATGATTGAGTACATGGCTAGAGGTGGGTTAACTAAAATAGCTGTCTTAACCTTAGGGTTAACGTACTCTTTTACGGCACAGATCACATCTTCCTCTAAGTTAGATTCGGATAGCTGGATACTTATACGTGTATGGGTGTCAAATGGCTTGGTAACTACGGGTCGTTTTTTTACGTCATTTACAATGGTAAAGCATATCTGCCTGTTGAACTTATTTAATGGCTCGTCAGTTATGGGAACTTCTAGGATGGGGTTCTCAACGCTTGTATGTACTGTTTCGGTTGAGGAGTTTGTTTTACCAAGGATGGTTTCTGATGGATTACCCATTAAGGAGTTTAGTTCATCAATTTCATCTATTAAGGACATGGCTTCTTTAGTGTGAATTTCAATGCGAGAAAGGGCGTCAGCATTTGTATTGGATTTCCCTTTCTTGTAAATAACTGAAAAGTCATATTCGCTAAGTCTAAGTCTCCACCTTGTCAGACGGGAATTTGGTTCTTTCATGTTCATCATCCATTGTAATGGCCTATGGTCAGTGAAAATTTTAAATTTGCGTCCAAATAGGTAGGGTCTGAAATATTTCGTGGCCCAAACTATAGCAAGTAATTCCTTCTCTATGGTACTATAGTTCATCTCGCTTTCGTTTAGGGTTCGAGATGCATAACAGATAGGTTTGTCCGAGTTTATAGGTCCCTGGGATAGAACAGCGCCGATGGCTACATTCGAAGCGTCTGTCGTCAAGTTAAAGTCTTTATTGAAGTCTGGATACTGTAGGATAGGGTCGTTAGTCAGGAGAGTCTTGCATCTTTCGAAACAATTGACGTATTCAGAGTCAAGGGAAATTTTACGTCCTTTTTTCAAGCATTGAGTAAGCGGTTTTGTAGTTCGGGCAAAGTCAGGAATAAATTTTCGATAATAACCAAGAAGGCCCAGGAATTGTTTGATTTCTTTCGGTGTTTTTGGAATGGGATACTTCTTAATTGCAGATATTTTATCGGGATTTGGCTTAATGCCGTCTTTACTGATGATATGGCCTAGATAAGCTGTTTCAAGTTTCAGGAATTCGGATTTGTCCATCTGGATTTTAAAGTTGGACTCTCGGAGCCTCTGGAATACTTTTTCGAGATTAATTATATGTTCCTGAAGGGATGTGCTGAAAACGATGATGTCATCTAAATAGACAAGACATATCTCGTTTTGGAGTCCTCTGAGGACATTATCCATCACACGTTGAAACGTGGACGGCGAATTTTTTAGTCCCATCGGCATTCTGAGAAATTCAAAATGACCGTGTTCCACGTTGAATGCCGTTTTTTCTACATCCTGAGGATGCATTTCCACTTGGTAGAATCCACTTGCCAAATCCAAGGTCGTAAAATAGTGACATTTACCTAATTTGTCGAGAACGTCATTGATGTTGGGTATAGGGTACTTATCGTCTAGGGTCTTCTCGTTTAACTTACGGAAATCAACTACGAGACGCCATTTTTGCTTTCCTGAGGCATCTATCTTCTTTGGAACCACCCAGATAGGCGAGCTCCATGCGGATTCTGATGGTCGTATGATACCTTGGTCAAGCATTTTAGTTATTTGGTCACTAACTTCTTGGCGATGTACAAATGGATACCGGTAGCTTTTAGCGTGCACCGGAACATCGTCGGTAGTTCTTATTCGATGCTTTACCTTGTTTGTAAAAGTTAGTCCCTCACCTTCAATATAAAAAACGTCCGAGTAACGGGAACAAAGAGCTATCAGGTTAGCCTTTTCTTCCGGGTTTAGATGATCAGTTCTTAAACGCGATACTACTTCCTGAGCGCGTGTCGATGTTTGTTGAGTACTACTGCACTCGATATTGAATAATTCCGCGTGCGCTGGGCGATCGATTGAAAATATTACGTCATTTAGTGTCGGATTTTCGATTTCCAAGTAACCACGATTACGACTTACGGTAGTAATACATTCATGAATTATGCAATTGCAAAGAATTTGTTCCCGAATTAAAACGTCGCCTTCTGGCACATCAATGGGGATACGGATAACCTTAGTACTCCCAGCTGGTATAATATCTTCGTATAAATTTACGTTACACGAGTTATACATTACAATAGGGTTTATTGCAGATCGAGTCACCAACATGTTTTCTTTCAAATCTATGCGAGCTTCCCAATCATTTAGCAGATCTAAACCGATGAGACCATCGAAATAGTCATGAAACCGATAGATGAACAACTTCATGGTTTTGGCGTCATTAAACTCCGCAAAACATGGCAAGGTTATAGAGTAATCGTTCCTGCTTGTTGCGTGTATGTTGGTTACCTCGAAAGGGTCGAAATTCAAGGGGTATTCGGCAAAATGTTTTTCGACAGCTTCGGGGCTAATAAAAGATTGATTAGCACCTGTATCTATTAAAAGTTTTAAAGCTGGGTCTCTAGTTTGTATATAGGGGAGTTGCCTCTGTGTCTGAAGGTTTAATTCTATTTTGGTTTTTGCGACGTCGAAGCCTCCTGAAAATCCTGTTGAGCACGGTCGATTACACCCGCTTGCGATTCATCAAATACTTGGTCGTTCATTGACACGTTATAATGAGTCGAGTCAGCGGCGAGACTACTCGGGTCAGAGACACTGTCATTGTAGTCAGTATAGTAATTGTACACCGGTTCGTAGTAATAGTTGTAATATGAGTCGTCATACGTCATGCACTCATTCATATTCATTTCTCGGGCTTTGAAATAATTCGAAGGTGGTGGATTTCCAAACTTATTCCAATCATGGGATGCTGGCTGATTTGTTGGAGGTAGGGGTTTGGGAGTGAATCGTTGAACACCACTCATTGGCTGAGGGCCTTGAGGTGCATTATTTCGGGGTGTTAGTCTAAATAGGTTGCTACGGGGATTATAATTAGGAGGTGCCGCACTGAACATTCTTTGCGTGCTCGTTGGCATACGTTGTTGATGTTGTGCTGGTGCAGGGAATTTAAAAGGCTGAGGTGCGGGCCCCGCTGGACGTTGGCCCATGGGTAATGGCCAATTAGGTATTGGTGTCGGGAAGTTATGAGGTCGTGGGGTAAACGCTACAGGTGTAAGAGTGGGATGAGCGACTTTAGGAGGAGCTTGGGCTTTTGGGGTCTCGCGTTGTTGCAAGTACATTACATTGAGTTCCTCTTGAACGAACTCGAGCGCCTTCTCTATTGTTGGTGGGCGCATGCAACGTATGCGGGATCCTAAAGGTTCTTTTAACCCTCGGACATATGCCTGCATGGTAACCTTTTTATACAAGTCGCGTTTCGCTTCTATGGTCGTCGATACAGTCTCATGTAAAGTCACGTAAGTCATGATCGTACTAAACAACGTTTGGCAATGATCATAGAATTCTTGTGGCGTTTTATTACCCTGAGTGGCTAAAGAGAGATCGTTGTACAATGCGGTTTCATCACGCTGATCTGAAAAGTTATTAATCAAGGCAGTTCGAATGCCTAGCCAGCTCTCTGGTATTCCATTGGCATTAATAGTACATGCCGCGGTCCCAGTTATTTTATTAAGTATTCCGTTTATTAAACATAAGTTGGAAAATTCACTGCCAGGCGTACAACTTAAGTACTGCGCAGCTAACGAATCACAGATTCTAATGAAACGGGTAAGGATGTTCGGGTTGCCGTCGAACTCTGGAATAAGGCGAAGAGCCTTGTAGATAGTATCTGGGTTATTCTGAGCTTGAGTCATATTGTCTAGTTCTGAGTTATCTAAAGTTATATCTCTGTTTATATCTACTGTACGTTGGCGAGCCTGTCGCGATTCAGGCTCCCGCGCACTGGAGGCCCTTGGGTGATAAATCTTGAGGTTTAAGATTCAAAGGGATGCAACACGAGAATGTTTCAAGTGTACTTACAGGTATCTCATTTCTGGTTCCTCTCCGTGAATCGGTGGCTGGATTCTCCTTCTGGTCTGCAGCAGGTCCGTAGGTTCAGGATACTCGTGACGTGACTTGATAGTCGCCCCGGTGACTCACGATCGTGGTAATCGATATGAAATTGATTCTAACGCGATTCGCGAACCGGCCCGCGAGTATCCTACCGACTGCGCCAATTACGTTTGCTGCGATCGGAGGATCGAAAAAAAACCGAAATGATTTTAAATTAATTTAATTACTAATTGAATATTACAAAATTAATCCTATGAATGACGATTCCAAGTCGAAGTAGGACAATAGAATGATCATTCTTACAATTTATTGAACAAACAACAGTTTGCGAAATCGATTGACGTCATAGGTGCATTGGCAATAATAAGTATCGGTGCGGATGCAACATCAGCGATCTTCATATAGTAGCGCTATGTAATTAGTAGTAGTAAGAAAATATATACATATAGGTATACATACAAGTGTAATGCTAACTATATAACCCAATTTATTATTATAATAAAGTCAGTCTTAAATCATCATTCGGTCGTTTCACTCCTCTCCTTGCATGCGCCATACACCGTGTCACTTAATGATGCCTCAACATTTCATCAAAAATAATGCCTAGGCAAATTTAAGTATTTAGTTTTTGAGGTTATCCGGCACGTCAAAAATGCTAAGGTATTTTATTTTATTTTATTGGGGACACAAACAGATACTATAAATAAACAATTACAATCATAATAAACGACACATTATCCAAAACAGTTTCCACACTTAAACAATACAATCGCGCCAAGAAAAAGTTTAAACAAGTATGCAAAAAAAAAGAAAAAAAAATATTTCTGTATCAAAAATAAAAAAAAGTTATATCTATGGGTGAATTTCAACAAATGCCATTTTTCTTATCATATCGGTGAACTTTTTCAATTTTTATTTTTTTGTATATTTTTCAGGTTTTTCTCGTCTTTAGGACACAAAACATCCCCAAATTTAATATCATCAACGTATCATTTAAGACTGACGAGAAAATTCAGTTTGAATTTTGGTTTCCACCGATGTGAAAAACCGGCACCGATTAATTTTTTTGTACACCGATATGATAAGTGTATCCACCGAAATGATGTACATATCCAGCGATATGATAATCTATTCACCTTTGAACATCAAAAAGGAAATAGTTAGTAGGTACTTAAAGGTGACTTAGAAATGAAGATCTGAACTTAGAGGGTAGATCACATCCAAAGAGAACTGAGTTCTTAGATATAAAATAAAAATGTATTTTTGAAATTATGTACCTATTTTTTACGTTTTCTAGAGGTACTTAAAATTAAAAAAGTAATGTTTTTTTTTATTATCACTGTCTTTATTAAAATGAAATATGAAAAAAAAAAAACAAAAATCTCATATCGAAGTTTAGCTAAACGTTTTATTAAATGCTCCTCTCTTAACACAGAATCGCTTTGCTTATTCTTTCCAGCTACCTATTCCACCTGTTTTTCTCCTCATCTTTAGTTTTGTTAGTATCTTTATTAAATTTTTTGTTGTTTATTATTACGTACTTACTATTTTGTTAACTAACAATTTTTTGCCATAGAAACTTTTAATGCGTTCAATTGCTCCACCTCACCATAATCATCTCAGCCTATGGACGTATTACCGAATACAGACCTCCCTTAATGATACATTTATTTATACATCTTCTAGTCCAGTGGTATCGTGGTAATAATTTTGGCAGTCTATGTAGGTAAACTTACCTTGTATGCGTGTATGTACGAATGTTTGTATGTAGGTATATATGTATGTGTCTGTATGTATGTTTGTATGTGCCATTGTTTCTTTGTATACTTAACGAAATGACACGGGATCTACCGATATGATATAACGACTCACCGACATGATAAAATGATCTACCGATATGATAAAACAGTCCACCGATGTGACAAAACTGTGCGTTGATCACGAATCAAAACACCGATATTAGATATATGACACCGATTGATATTTTCTTATCATTTCGGTGTAAATTATCAAATCGGTGGTAAAAAAGACCACCGATTACAGCGATATGAGAACAGCGACATGAGAAAATACACACTTTTTAGAAAATTATAAAAAATGCATAATATCTTGGATAAATTCAATTACAGACAATGAAGCTAATTCACTTACTACCTCTGTTAGAACCAAACAACAATAAAAAAGCTACTCATTACACTAGAAAAATGCAACCACCGATTATATAAAATAATGTCCGGGAGTAACTGAAATGGCGTTCTAATTAAGTACCTATATATCGTAATTAATTAATTTGCCTGTTTGGCGCCGCCTCAAAATTATTTAGGTATACTCACATTCGTTTAAGAACTTAGTTATTAAGATTAAATAAAAAAATGTTTCTTATTTTTTGCTTTTCAGTTTTTTCGGCGGTTTAATTTTTTTGTTAAAAAGTTTTTATTTTATATTTTTTTGTGGCTATAGTCTACTAATTGCTACATGCTGAATTTTGCATTATTTTTAAAATAGCTAACTACCTTATTTTAGTATTGAAATCTGTGAGTGAACAATAAATCACCCCTATTTTACCATCCTTTGGGTTACATTGTATGGGACCAGCTTGTAGGTATTCCCTATCTAATAAAAAAAGAATTATCAAAATCGGACTATTCTGTAATAAGTTACGCGTGGTCATATATTACAATCAGTTAGTGAAAAACAATATATCCCTGTTTTTCTACCCTTAGGATTGGAATATTTTTTCCAAATTTATATGGTACCAACTTTGGAGTATACCCTTTCCAATAAAAAAAGAATTATCAAAATCGGACTACTCTGTAAAAAGTTACACGTGGTAATACATTACGATCAGTGCGAAAACAATCAATTAACCCCTGTTTTCCAACCCTTAGGGTGGGAATTCTTTTTCCAAATTTATATGGGACCAACTTTGGAGTATACCCTTTCCAATAAAAAAAGAATTATCAAAATCGGACAACTCTGTAAAAAGTTATGCGTGATCATACATAAAAAAAAAAAAATATACGCGTCGAATTGAGAACCTCCTCTGTTTTCGTCGGTTAAAAATAAAAGGTCTCGTTCCTTTCGTCTTGTCTCCAACGAAGGTATATGAGGTATTTTTTCTGAATAATTATTTTTATGACTTCTCCATAATATATGCTCATTCAATTTATCTTGGATCCATTGTATTTGCTCAATATATACTTTGTATTGTGGATTTCACACAACAGATGCATATTCGAGAATTGGTATATTGCTGATAATCGTCTTATACAACAACAATATGGTCGACAAACGCTTAAAATCTTTAGTAGCTCTCAGCACAAAACCCAACATACGATAGGCCATACTAACAATGGAGGCGATCTGCCTGTCAAAGATCAGTCTACTATCTAACTGGACTCCCAGAACTCGCACTTCAGACACCCTATTGATATTTTCATTATTTAATTAATAACAATGTTCAATATATTTTTTCTTTCTTGTATATGTAATTATATGAAATTTTTTTACATTGAGGTAAAGCATATTATTAGTACAATAGTTAGATAAATTATTTAAATCATTTTGTAGTCCTCGGCAATCATCTATATTTTTTATAACTTTATAAACCTTCTTATCGTCGGCATATAACAAGAAATTTGAATTATTATACAATGAAGAAACATCATTAATATATATGTTAAATAAGAACGGTCCG
The DNA here is from genome assembly GCA_905146925.1 of Autographa gamma. NCBI lineage: Eukaryota > Metazoa > Arthropoda > Insecta > Lepidoptera > Noctuidae > Autographa > Autographa gamma. The sequence goes on from LR989880.1 coordinate 3,026,170, forward strand.
AGATGCGAGCCCTGGGGTACGCCTGATGTAATCAGTATAAATGTTGAACAGAAACCTTTTATAGTAACGGCCTGACTACGATCTCGCAAGTAAGACTCCAACCACCGAAGCAAGTCGCCGTGTATACCGATGCCCTCGAGCTTACGTATTAGTATTCTATGGGAAATTTTATCAAAGGCCTTTGAGTAATCGGTATACACGACGTCCACCTGATAGCCCCCATCCATAGCCAAGGTCACATTGAAATAAAACTGGGCACAACAACCGGGCAGTCTGCCTGTGACCATGATACCTACAAAGGTGTCGAAACGTCGGGACTTAAAATCTTAATATAAACCGCGAAAAAATCCGTAAAAAGTAGTTTTATTTCAATGTCTAACATTCGCGTAAACCTAAGAAACCGACAAGGTCACATTATCAATAAAGTCACACAAGTTAGTCTCAGTAGATTTTTTACTAATGAAGCCATGTTGCTCAGGTATCAATAAGGGCTTAACGAGCGGCGTAATCATATCACACACAATTCTCTCAAATAGTTAGGTTTAGGTATTACACTAAGTTTAGAAATGGGACGGTAGTTCTTAATATCATGTTTGTCACCACTTTTGAAGATGGGGACAATAAATGACCGTTTCCATGACATTGGCACAATACCAGATCGCAAGGATGCATTGAATAACTTATGTAAAGGGGCTGACAGTGCTTTGTGACACTGTTGCAGAAATAAAGGAGGAATGCCGTCAGGACCAGATCCCTTTTTAGTGTCTAGTTTTTTAAGGTAATTCGAAACAGTATTTAAGGGAATATTAATTACACTTAGATTTAAAAACTTCTGATTCTGACAAACAAAACTTGAGTTAGTTGGACAATTTAAAATATAATTTTCAAAAGCGGAGCTGAAATAAGTGTTAAAGAGATCTGCTATATTTTTACCATCTGAGGATGCAACATCATCCAGGTGTAGACTGTCAGGGAGATAATTTGATTTCTTTTTACTCTCAATGAAAGCCCAGAATTGTTTACTGTTTTTTGATATATTATTTTCATTTTTTTTAATATAATTATCATAACATTCCTTAGCAACTCTTTTTTGTCTGTCCCTTAAAAGAACAAAAGTTGAATAATCTTTATATTGACCATAACACTTCCATTTCCTGTGAAACTTTAATTTTTCTTTAATAATTTTAGTTAAAGCTGTGGAGTACCATACTGGATACTTATTTTTATTATATACACCGTGAAAATTGAATGGTTGTTTTCCCGCGGCAGGACGATTACCCATCAGTAGTACTATCGAAATACAAAGTTTAACTTAAAACATAACGTATTTTTTTCAAATCATTAAAAAAGTATTCATAAACTCGAAAGAGCGATAATCAATAGTAGTTCACTCACTAGAGATAACGTAAGCACCTGTAGGTAACACGAAACTCACGCGCCGCCGCCACGTATTGTCGGCAAACTTACAAAGGAAGAATGAATAATAAATGTTCAGAGCAAAATAAGCTCTCGGTCATAATGATACGGTATAAATTAGCTTGCATGCACGCGGCAAGCGCCGAAACACAATAGAATGCCGCCAAATGTTGCGCTCTGTGCCTACAGCTTAGTACTATGACCTATTACTTATTAGTTAGTGTTCTGTGCGCGAACTTCGATGACGTCAAGTGATGAATGTGCGATGAAAGTGCTCAACACAGAAGGACTGCATCCTTATAAATTTTTTTTCGTGGCGGGCCACACCCTTGGCCACCGAGGAGTCCGGCCTTGACTCCCTTGGACTTTTGTTTGTGATCTGAGCTCAAGCGCTTGGTGTATCGTGAGGAACACCAAACACGCGACTCTTTGATAAGTGCGATAGTGGACGCTTTTAATATCGTGAGACGTGACAGAGACACTTTAATGAAACTGAAAGACAATCAGTTAAAACGTGCTCGTTTGTGCATTGAACGTAGTGGTTTACATTTCGAACAATTACTCCGCTACCATTAAGTGTAAGTACTCGTACTTTGTAAATAAACATTTAGAAGTAGGTTAGGTAATCAAAATCATTGTAAATAAGTTGATTCCATTTTTAAATACCTACGCCTTAAATACTTAATTATCAAATTCCGACTTTTTTTAAAGATACCTATTTTAAGCCCGTAAAAGTTTGAAGCGAAAATTTGAATTACTCATTGGTTTTGTGTTTTATTAAATCACAAGTAGCGATCAGCTGATTTACACGCGAAGTGCAACGACTGCGCGGCGTTCGGGGTAACCGCGCGCCCGCCCGCGTAGGTATAGCGCGATGTATTGCTACTGATTCAAGTCACTTTCGAGTTTTGTTTATAACAATTGTTAATCCGCCATTTATTGAGTCTAATTTTTTTTATATATATTAATCGATTGTATGACCGATACAAACTCATTTCGCTTCGGGAAAACAACGACTTAATATTCACGCTGTATAGTTTTACTTGGAACATGAGCACTTATCACTTCCTCTAGAACACTGTAAAATCTTAATAAAGATTCATTAATATTATGTTCATCTATGATAGTTTCCCAATCTGTACAACAAAGAAGGGCATTAATAGCATCATAGTCGGCACTACCAAACATACGAGTTACTTTCGGTGGGGAATGTAAAGTGTTTAATTTTATATATCGTACAATAATATCCAACGCTGGATGGTGAGGATCTTCACTGACTAATGGGAATATAGATTTGGCAACTGTGCAATTGAAATTACTCAATATAAGATCGAGTTGTCTGTTATTAATATTTGCAATTAGATTATATTGAGAAAAATCATTAAGTGACAAAAAGTTTGACAAAGCACCAACTAAAAGATCTGATCCTATTGAGTTTAAAACAGCCTGATTATTTTGTCCTGTTGATAACCAGTCTGCATTTCTTATATTAAAATCACCTATTATGAAGAATAGATCATTTGGATAAGTTACTACAGATTGGGAAACTTGATCATAGAACAAAACTTCTTCATTAAGCTGAGAATTGTTCTGCGGAAAATAGCAACAATACAACCTTAGTTTGGAATTTAAAGTTGGTTTTTTAACACAAACACTCAATGATAAAATATCAGCTGACATTGTGTCATTTGAAGGTTTGATGCGGACATCATCAACTGATAAACCCTTCCTTATTGCAATAAGAACCCCTCCACCCATCCTGTCTGATCTAGAACTGTAATCCCTATCACATCTGTAAACACTAAACCTATCATCAAACAATTCTGAATTAAATATCCCAGGCAACAACCAAGTCTCACTCAAACAAATCACATCATATGAGCAGAGCAATAAATTTTTGAGAAATAAATTTGTCTTTGTGCGTAATCCCCTAACATTCTGATAATAAATACTTATTTGAGAGAATGTGAGATATTAGTAATATAACATTTAGTGACAAATTAATTAAAGGTACCTTTTAATTTCAAGAGATAAGAACAAGACGAATCCACAGTGCCAATTATGGAATATGCATCATAGTTTACCAACTGAATCAATAATAACCTCATTCTTCCTGCTGTAACAAACAATGCTATAATGAATGTATTGTTAAATATATGGTTCCGCTCAAGAACAAAACAAAAAGTAAGTTTTCTTACTCTAAGTATTGAGCCAATTATGGGATATTTGTAATAGTTTACCAACTGAATTATTAATATTCTTATTCTTCGTGCTGTAACAAACAATGATATAATGAATATATTATAAAGTATTTGGTTCCACTCAAGACAAAAATAAAAAAATAGTATCCTAACTTTAAATGTTATAACAAACAAAGATACAATTAATATATTACTTAGAATTAGGTTCTGCTTATGAATAAGCTTGAAAATAAGCATAAAGACTACAAAGATAAACTCAGTTAAAATTAACAATTGACAATAAAGAACAATAGTAAATCTCCCTAAATTAACTTTTTTAAGTCATCCTCGGTCAAAATGTGAATTGCTGAACCTGAGTCGAATTTACGTGCTAGTATAGTGTAGTTTTTTAGGTTTAAAGAACTTTATTTATCTCAAGAACATTACAGTTCACTTATGAGTAAGGTGTTATACATTTAGATATTATTTATTAAAGAGATTTAACAATATTTCGACCGTAGGTGTATCTATAGGTAGGTAATGACTCAGAAAAGGGATGGTGGCTATGAACAGAAAAGTTTGTTGACTATCGGTGCAACATTAAAGATAGTTTGACAAATAAAATTCAAGTTATAAAGCAGCTGTTGTGTTTATTATATTTTGGTTTGGTTTTAAAATGCGTTTTTTGTATTATTATTTTTTGTGTGTGTGAGGGTGTGTGGGGTGGGTATGTGTGTATGTGTATGTGTTTTTTGTGCATCTATTACATATTTTCAAGTATATATTGTTTTAATTTTGTTTTGAATAGAGGCAAACTTTCACATATTTTCAATTCATTTGGCAGTTTATTGTATCTCTTGACACCGTCATATAAAATATTTCTTTTACCATACTCGGTTCTTGGCATAATTAGTGTTAGCTTGTGTGTATTTCTTAAGTGGTGTGTGTATTTGCGTTTGGTAAGAGAAGTCTGTGTATGGATAAGTCCAACTAACATTTTTTTTATTAACAAGCATATGTTTTCCGTGTAGGTTTGCTCGAGGTTAAATAATTTGGTGGTTTTGTATAGTGTAGAAGTGTGCGTCAGTCTAGGATACTGGAATAGCACTTTAATAGCTTTATTTTGTGCACGCTGTAACGGCATGATATTAGTTTTAGCGGCACAGCCCCAAATTTCTATTAAATAGGTTAGATTAGATTTTATGAGCGCATTGTATAGCATGTATCGTGTCTTTGGTGGTATACAAGTAGACATTCTGTGTAGTGACCCAGTGAGTTGTGTAATTTTATTTCTCACATGTTCTATGTGAGGTCGCCATGTCAATTTATCGTCCAAAATTAAGCCTAGATACCTTTCCTGGTGCGATCTGCGCAGGAGTTCATTGTTTATGTGTAGTGATAAATTATTTGGTATTGTTTTGTTTTTAGCACTGAAAATCATGTAGGAAGTTTTTTTTGCGTTTATTGTTAACAAGTTACATTGACACCAAATGCTGTATTTAAGCAAATCTTGTTGTGCTTGCTCGACCAACTCTGGTAAGTCCTTTCCGTAGTAAAAAAGACATGTATCATCGGCATAAAGTGTAATTTGTCCAGTTAGGTTAATATTTGTTATATTATTCACGTAAATTAGGAATAATAACGGTCCTACCACGGATCCTTGAGGAATACCGCATGTGATATTTTGGGGATTGCTTGTGTAGCCTGGTTTGCCTATTCTTACAACTTGCGTTCTATTTTCTAAATATGATTGAAATATGCCGAAAGCAGGTCCGGACAACCCTAAATTTTTTAACTTTGCAAGTAGTAATGAGTGGCTCACGGTATCGAAAGCCTTCTGAAGGTCGATGAAGATGCCCAGGCAAAAGCTCTTTCTATCAATTTCTGTATTTATTTTCGTTATTAAATCAATTACAGCTGATACCGTTCCGGTTTTTCGACGGAAGCCGTATTGTTGTGCAGAAAGAAAATTTAAGTTGTCTAGGTGTGTCATTAGGCGGTTATAAATTACACTTTCAAACACCTTTGAAAATACGGGCAACACTGAGATGGGGCGATAATTACTCGGGTCGGTTTTTGGTCCTGATTTATATATTGGAGTTATTTTAGCTATTTTTAAACTATCGGGAAAAGATCCTGTGGCCAAACATTTATTTATGCAATCTGTTAAGTTTTTTACTATAAGGTCACTTATGCAAATAACTGTTTTGGTGTTGATACCGTCGATACCTGTACTGCATGATTTGTCTAAGCTTTTTATTATATTTTGTATTTCTTTTATAGTGCAAGGTTCAAACTGGATAATTGTGTGCTTGGGGTCTTCATTTAGATAAGTCATAGTGTTAATAAATTCATTTGGGTGATTTTTTGGTATTTTTTCGGCAAGTTTGGTGCCAATGGTTGAGAAAAACCTATTAAAAATCTCGCAAACTTCATTGCCATTGTAGATAGTTTTGTCAGAAACAATTAATTTTGGGGTAAGTGAATCGTTTTTAATTTTATTGTTAGCCAACGTATTAATTAAGCTCCAAAGCTTTTTTGAGTCATTATTACAGTTTTTAAAGGATGTATGATAAAATTCTTGTTTTGTGGTTCTAATTAATTTGTGTACGTTATTTCTTTCGGTTATAAATTGACGTTTCAATGTTTCGTTTGTAGGATTATCTTTATGTTTTTTCCATATATGGTTTCGCCTGTATATTCCGTCAGTAATATCTTTATTAATCCAGTCCTTTTGTGGTAAATTCAGTATCTTTGCTTTTTTGATTTTATTTGTTTTGATTTCTGTCAATATATAAGATTCTAAGGTGTTATAGTCGTGTTCTTCATTTTTTAGTATTTTTAACTCCATACTCTGGTATAATGCTGTATAATTTATTGCCTCATACGAAATACGTTGTAGGGGATTATGTTCATGCTTAAGAAGTTCTACATATATTTGCTTGTGATCGGATAACGGCGAATCAATAATTGAAATATGGAATTTTTCGTTATGAATGTTTGAACAAATGTGATCCAATATAGTTTTAGTTGCAGTTGTCTCTCGTGTGCAATATTTGACGTCTATTTTATTTAAAATGTCGAACCCAGTTGTTTGTAATAAATCTGTATATTGTAAAGTTTCCTTTGTTTCACTCAGTAAATCAATATTGAAATCGCCAAAAACGATACTCCGTTTCTTGTTCTCCAACTGCATCGCATATTTATCAAGGAAGGTATTCAAATGTCTCCTCCCGGGATTGTAAATAGCCCCAACATTAATAGAATATTTCCTTAGGTAAATCCATAGGTAATGTACGCCATCCTCGTGAATATCCTCCAGAGTGTCATATTGAAGGCTGTTATGGATAAAAATAGAAACTCCTCCACCTCTTTTGTCTAAGCGATAATTGTAGACATGTTTATAATTTGGTAAGTTAAATGATTTGGCATCTGATTCGTTTCTGATCCATGTTTCTGTAAGTATTATTAAATGAATAACACTATTTATAGCTTTTAGAATGCATTTTAATTCGTCAAACCTTCCTGATTTACACAAACTACGTATATTGGTATAATAAAAAGATAAACTTGACTTATGTATGTTTAGGGCCGCATAATTAGTACATAACGAGTAGGTATTTTCTTGACATTGTAGTGGTAATACTGGTAACTGTACATCTATTTTTGAGCACCGTTTTTTGCTTGCTTTTTTATGATTTTAGGGACGTTATTTATATATTTTATAGCGAGATCTGTTTCTCCATTTAATGTACGATTAGTAAGTTCGTCTTTTATGGCCTGAAAATATTTTTGTTGAGCTGGTGTCTGGTCTGAATAGATTTTAACGTTTTCCGGTAATTTTCCCTTATTGCGAAGTAGTTGCATTGCTGGGTCAGGATTATTATAGCAGACTTTAATACTACGTGTTTTCCCGGCATTGAACTTGCCTATGCGATAGATTTTGTTTGGCTTGGGTATGCCATCAATTAAGCTTGTTGTAATATGTAAAACTTCATTTTCGTCTTTTAAAATTCTCTCCTGCAGATCAGTGGCGCTCTGTTCCAATATGCCAGCTATGATGATATTGTTTTGTCTCTTATTACGGTCTTGGATTTCTCGGAATATTTGTTCATTATCACACGGCTGATTATGAGCGGATAGTGGGCCTAATTTAAATTGTTTAAAATCTGTTTCAAGTAAGTTTATTTTGGTTTGATTGTTTGATATGTTTATTTCAACTTGATTTAGTTGACTCTTAATATTACTGTGTTCTGAGGCAAGTTTTTTCGTAGTAGATTGGATGTCCTGTATTTTTGTACTAATATCTGCAGCGTTTGAGGAAATCAAGATTTTTGTTTGTTCATGTGACATTTTTAAATCAGACAATTCACTTTTTACTTCCACGATGCTAGCGTTCATTTGAGCCATCATCTGCGCGTTTGAATCAATATACTTTTCTAACAATGAGGAAACACGCGATAGATCGTTTCTCATTAGTTTTAATTCATCCGAGCATAAGCACTCATGCTCAAGCGGCTGTTTGCGTTTACGATAAGTTACTTGCGCTTCATTTAATTCCTCATTTAATTTAGATAAGTCAGGTTGCGACCCGGCTCCAGAAATATACTCCGTGGTGGATTTCGAGCATTTGGGTAAAAGATTTAAGTTTGCTGAAGTTCCGGGTGGAGATCGCTTCACACTCATTGTTTGTTTATATTGTATTACTTTACCCTTTTCACTCAAAGATAAATTATCTTCGTAGTAAACAACAAAATTAATTCTTTGTATTTGTAGGTAAACTCACAATAACCGGTTGGTGTTCAAGGTCCGAACGCGAACGCAGAGTCACTGTGTGAGCGAGTCGAAAATAGCGACCGCACTCGTCTCGCGTCCTCCCACCCGCTGCGTGCTTTACTATTACACTTGCACTCGTTATTAAAAGTCATAAAACGCACAGAAGTGTTCACGCCACTATAGTTATTATTCGTTCTCAGAGAAGTATAATAATTGAGGAGCACTAATCACCGGACTTTCGTAAAAATCAAATACACGTTTGCTCTGGACGACAGATCGGAGATCTCTCCTACCTGTCGTCCCTCTTTACCCACACATATTTGTACTGCTTTTCTTCAGCTAACTTCTTCACTTTGCTTAATAACATCTTTTTGGAACTTGTTAGGTGTTCATTAAAATAAATCCGAGATGTTTTACCAGTATAGCCAATATCACAGGCTTTCCGATCTTTTTGTTCTCTCAAGCGGGATAAAAACTCATCTTTCTTATACCTAGATAGAAAGCGGACTACCACTGGCTTTGGTTTTTTGAGATCCTTGTTTAGGTGAGCCACTCTAGTCACAAAGTCACGTGCATTGAAAGGACATTTAGCATATGTAGCTGGCTTAGAGAGGGTTCAATCAAATTTTCACCATTTTTTTCAGGTAAACATATAATTTCAATGTTTGACCGCCTTCCCCATTGCTCTTGTTTTTCAATACTTTCATTAAGCACTTTCAAGTGACCTTTCAAGTCACTGACTTCCAGCTCGAGTATATTTACTATCTTGGTCTTTACTTCTACACAGGATATTCGTTCTATGATAGAATCATATTTTTCTGTCATGAACTTAACACTATTTTGCAACACAGTTACTTCAGTCTTCAGTTCCATAAGTGTATTGTTAATATTGGAGAAAGCCGAGTTAATTTCCTCTTTAATAATACTGCGTAATGTTTCCTTCGATGCAGAAATCAACTCCTCTTTTCTTACAACAGAGCCTTTTCTCGTCGTTACATTTTGTGATGCTGAGGATCGCACTTCCACCTTATTATCAGTCTTAATAGGCTTGGCTGGCAGAGGGGTCTCATTCTCTTTTGTTTTACCATTACTACTAATACTATCCTCCATGTTTTCTTTTATTTTTTCTTCGTACGTTAGGGCTATGCAAAGAATTTAAACCAAAATTCGTTGTTGTACATGGAACGCTAACGACGCTTGTTGTTGCTGTGTGAATGTTGGTAGCACTGCTCGCAGAGCGGGACCGTGGTATACGCCACTTTAGCAGTTATGCAGTGCACATAGCGACGAGAATCCCTTGAACCCACTATCTTGACGCCATGTAGAGCACTTAGATTCACCAGTACATGATATTTGTAAATCTTTGTAAATGTTCTTTTTTCACGTTATAAAACTTGCACTATTGATTATTCAGTAAGGACTAAGTGTTAATTATGGAATGTGCGCACATTTACTATAAATTTCGAGGTTGAAAAGCCAAAAAACAATACTAAAACAGAGCTGTTGACAGGGTATGTGTTCCGGGCGCCGACCATACTCTGCACTACGGCCGGCAGCGACAGATCGCCTCCTACTTCATTTGCGAGGACACGGCGCTGCTCCTCCCAAGCTACACACTCAGCGAGCGTGTGTTGCGCCGTGTCCTCCCCGCAATGGACGCAGTGGTGGCACCGAGCGTCCGGCTCCCTGCCCATGCGACACAGGTACTTGCCGAAGCACCCATGCCCCGACAGCACCTGCGTCACCCTAAACGACAGGGAACCGTGCCTTCTCCCGAGCCAGTCGTCGAGTACTGGCCGGATCGCCTCGACGGTAGCGAGGCCGGCGGCAGGGCGCAGAAGCCTTTGCCGCCATTCCGCCACCAGGACCTGACGGAGCTCTCCTCGGCGCAGCTCGATCTGTCGCTGCACCGGCGTCGAGCCCCGCGCCCGCTCTTCCTCGCGCCATCGGTATAATGACGCGAGTACTTTCGCCTCCAGGTCCCAGGGCGGGGATCCGGCCAGGACACAAGCCGCCTCGTAGGAAATCGTGCGGTACCCGCGGGCGACTCTGACGGCCATCGCCCTCTGCGGCTTTCGCAGAATGGCGAGAGTGCTGGCCGTCAGGTCTAGCGCCCAAACGGGAGCCCCGTAAAGGGCTATAGACCGCACGATTCCCACGTACAACCGCCTACAGACGGCGCTCGGGCCCCCCATGTTGGGAAGCAACGTTGAAAGCGCGCCCGCCGCGCCCATCAGCTTGGGCGCTAGCCGCCGGAAGTGAGGCCCGAATTCCCATCGGCTGTCGAGCACCAATCCCAGGTACTTCATGGTGTACCCGACAGCTATCCGAGCCCCACCGACCACAATGTGTGATCCCGGCGCCGCCGCGCCGGCGCCCGTCGGGGGCCATGAAACACTATGGCCTCCGACTTGTTTAGGGCCACCTCCAGGCCCAGGCGCCGGATGCGGTTCACCACCTGTGACACCGCAGCCGTGGCTATCAACGTCGCCTCCCTAAGTGAGCTCCCCCGGGCAGTGACAAGCGTGTCGTCCGCATAACACGTCAGGTCTGCACCCGACGGGAGCTCACCTCTCAGCACCCAGTCGTATCCGATGTTCCACAGGAGCGGTCCCAAGACCGATCCCTGCGGAACACCGCACGACATGAAGTGCCGAGCAGCACCGTCACGTCCCCGATAAGTGACTCATCTGTCCTCCAGATAAGCCCCTACTGTACGGCGGAGGTAGGGAGGCACGCGATGGTATTTCAGCGCCTCCCGAATGCAGCTCCAGGGTAGGGTGTTGAATGCGTTGGAGATGTCTAAAGACACCGCCAACACCACCCCACCCCGGGACACCGTCTCCTCCGCCAGGGCCCTCACGCGCATGATTGCGTCTATGGTGGAGCGCCCCCGACGAAAACCAAACTGGTTCTCGTCCAGGTCCGGCCCCTCTCTGCACAAGTGGCCGACGAGGCGATCTGCGATGGCACGCTCAAACAGTTTGCCCGCCTCGCCAAGCAGCACTATGGGCCGATACGCGGACGGCGAGTCCGCAGGGCGCCCCTCCTTTCTGAGCAGGACCAGCCTCCCCTCCTTCCATACGCCGGGAAACTGACCCCGCTCGAGACATGCCGTGAAGAGCCCCCTCAGCTGGGGCTCTAGCTCCTTCAGAGCCAAGACGAGAGCTCGGCCAGGAACTCCGTCGGGTCCGGGCGCTGTGCTCTTCGCCCGGAGTCGCGACACGGCCGCTCTCGTCTCCTCTTGCGTCACCTCGGGGACATCGGTGCTCTCCTCTTCCGGAGAGTCTGTGGCTGAGGGCGATGCCATCGGCGGGGGAACATGTCCCACTCGCACAGGGAAGAGGGTCTCCACCACCACCTCCAGCAGCTGGGGCTGCATGGTCTGCGTCAGTGGGGGCGCCCAGGGACGCAACTTGCCCCTTACCCAGCGGTAGGGACGCCCCCACGGGTCCCGATCTAGGGACCCCAGCAGCTCCTCCCTGGCACGCGACTTTGAGTCGCCGATGGCCAGCCACAGAGTCTCCTTGGACGCGCGGTACACCTCATACAGCGCGTCCTCCTCGGCGGAATCCCGTCGACGCCGTCTGCGGTATCGGGCGTACCGGCGGCGGGCCGCAACGCACGCCACGCGCAATTGCGCGATCTCGGCGGTCCACCAGTACACCCGGCGCCTTGCGGACTGTTGGCGGACACGGGGCATGGACGCGTCGCAGATCTGCGTCATCGCCCTCGCCAACGCCTCGACGTCGACGGGGCCGTCCGTCGCCGACTCCCAGGTCCAGGACTGGACTACGGCTGCTTCCTCGAGTAGTTCCCTGTCGATGCGCTTAAGCGCCCAACGCGGGCCGTCGTTGATCGGGGCTGTTGGATGGCGGCCGCCCGTGGTCTGGGCAGAGACGTCGAACCGGATATACCGGTGGTCCGATAGCGTCTCCACCTCCACAGCGACACGCCAGTCGCGGACCCGGCCGGCGACAGAGGGGCTAGCGAACGAAACGTCCACTATCGACCCGCCCCGCTGTCGCACGCACGTAAATTCCGAACCCTGATTCAGGACGACCAGGCCTGTCGCAACCGCCCACTCCTCCAGCACCTCGCCCCGAAGGTCAGTGATCGGAGATCCCCACGCCGATGACTTGGCGTTGAGATCCCCGAGCACAAGAACGGGACGAGGGTGGTGGCAGCCTACGACGGCGCCCAACTCGACAAGAAAACCCTCAAAGTCGGCGAGACTCTTGTTGGGGGAGAAGTACGCCCCCACAATGACGATACCGCCCGAGACCGCAGCAACCCAGCCACGGCCACCAGCAATTCGCCATGCAATGCAATGTGCAGTGTGCTATTATTGACACTCCATTCCCTCGGCAACGGTCCTGGGCCGGGAGTCGGCCGCGGAGCTTCTAGCCTGCGGGGGTGGCGAGGTTTCCCCGGCAGGTTTCGAGCTCCCCTTCTTTTTCTTTTTGGCCTTCGCCTTGCTGGCAGGCGCGCCACAGGCCCCTCCGCCCACCAGGTGTCCCGCTGGCTTCCCCGCAGCCGAACACAGGATACAGTGGGGCGCCGCGGAACACTGGGCCGCCTTCTGGCCGGGCTGACCGCAGCGAAAGCATAAATCGCTACGGTCGACCTCGGCGGTGCACTTGGCCCGGACGTGCCCCTTTTCCAGGCACCGGAAGCACCGCAAAGCCCGGGGCTGCAGGAGTTTTACACCCGCTGCAACCCAGCCCACCAGCAATTCGCCGCTGTCGGCAATCCTCTTCGCCGACGCCACAGGGCACCGAACCCAGACCACGCCGAGTCCAGTGGCATCGGCGCGTATTTCCCCGACCCGCACGCTGTCTGGCGGACACTCACCCCTTCGGGCAACGGCCGCCACCACCTCCTCAGAGGTCACCGAATCGTCCAGATCGGTGATCCGCACCATTGCGGTTTTCACCGGCCTGGAGACCCGGACGTCCTCAGGGTTGAGGACTTCCCTCATCTTGGCGGCCAGAGCGTCCGCCTTTTCAGCGCTGCCGCTCGCAGCACCAGCCACCTCAAACAGCCGCGCACCCGTGGCAGCCTGCCTGACGGTGACGGACTGAAGACCAAGATCTGATAATTTGATCTTGGCCTTGGCCTCAGCAATGACCGACCGGTACGTCACACCGCGCTCCGCAGCTCCGGGCTGTAGCGTGAGCGTCACAGCCTCGGAGCGCGGGGCATGCACGGCCGGCCCTTTGCGACCGCCTTTCTCAGTCCGCCTCGCAGGCCGCGCAACCGTATTTGTGGTTCGGCTGGAGGCGCGTGCCGCGGCCGCGGCCTTCTTGGCGGCTTTGCGGGCCTTCTTACGGCCCACGACTTTCGCCCAAGTCTCACCCTTAGACCCGGCAGTCGTGGGCTCGCTCGAGGGGGCTCCCTTCGCGGGCCTTTTTTCACCCTCCGCGGGTTTCCTCTTCTGAGGCGGGAGTCTCGGCGGCTCCCCGGTCCTCCGTATGTCGGCCGCTAGGGGCGGACGTAGGACTTCCGGTGGGAGACGCCGAGAGATGGCCTCCAGCCGGGCATTCATCATGCTCCCGCACTGGAGCATGCAGATCCGGACAAAGAACTATCCAGTCCTACCACAACTATAAGTGGAATCGGTGAAGCCCCGGCTTCAATCTTAGGAGACATTAATTGCTCCATTGGGACTGGTGATCAAGTTTTATTTAATTTAAATATGCACGTAATGTCGAAAATTTGCGGGGACCAACCAATAGCTAAATTAAATACATCGGGTTGGTCTCATATCAATTCACTATCGTTAGCCGATCCCGGTTTTGACATTCCTGGCCGGATTGACCTACTGTTCGGTGCGGACGTATTTGCGGAATCGCTTCGTAATCGTAATATTAAAGGAAAATCACATCAACCCACCGCCTTCGACTCAGTCTTTGGATGGCTATTGCTCGGTAAAACTTGTTTAGATGTATTACCACCCGCAGCATCCCTTACCCCAGATGAGATAACATGTAAACAACATTTTATCACAAATCATTCTCGTGACTCATCTGGGCGGAACATCGTGCAGTTGCCATTCAGGGACGAGTCCGAGCCTATGTTCACTGGTTCACGTGACATTGCTTTGCGTCGCTTCTATGCGATTGAACGTCGACTGTCACGTGACCCCGAATGTCATCGTCAATCTTGCGATTTTATGTCCGACTATCTAACTGCGGGCCATATGTCATTGGTCTCTCCAGATGACGTGGGGAATGGGAAATACTATATTCCCCATCACTGCGTCATACGTCCTGATAGCACCACGACTCGCCTTCGTGTCGTATTTGACGCCTCTGCGAAAGATGCACGTTCTCGATCGTTAAACGAAAGTCAACCCATCGGTCCACAATTACATTCAAACATTTTGGAAATTCTCTTACGCTTTCGTGAACACGACGTCGTTTTCATGGCAGATGTGCGTCAGATGTACCGACAGATTATACTCTTCGGCGACCATCGTGACTGTCAGCGAATCCTCTGGAGAGCTTCGCCTGGCGAACCTCTTTCAGAGTTTCGTCTGAACACAGTCACGTATGGCATCTCTTCATTCCCCTATCTCGCTTGCCGTACTTTACGACAGCTTGCTGATGATGAGGGGGATTCTTACCCGCTCGCCAGGAGTGTAATCTTGTCGGACACCTACATCGATGACGTCGTCACCGGTAGTCAGGACTTCGCCACTGTACAAAGAACAAAAACACAACTTATCGCTCTTTTCAAAAAGGGAGGTTTTCATCTTCGGAAGTGGGTGTCAAATGACAATCGTCTTCTATCGGATCTTCAACCTGAAGATTGCCTCACTGATTCTGTATCGTTAGATAAAGTTGAACCGGCTTCTTTCAAAGTGTAGGGACTCAAATGGGATCCCTCAACTGATTCGTTTCTTTTTGAAGTTCAATCTTCACATCGGCCATGTACCAAACGGTCTATTCTTAGTGAACTCGCTAGAATCTTCGACCCGTTAGGATTCTTATCTCCCCTGACAATACACGTTAAAAGCTTAATCCAAAAGCTTTGGATTATCGGTGCCGGGTGGGATGACGTTCCCCCTGACGAGGTCATCAGTACATGGAACAAATATCAGGAGCAACTTTCTCAGTTGCACCATCTAAAAATTTCGCGTAGAATCACTCGTACTGATTCACAATCCTACGAGCTACAGTTCGGAAACTTCATATGGCGCGGTCATTTTTTTACGAGTAACAGACGTAGATAACAATTCTTACGTTCATCTCGTTTGTTCGAAAGCTTGCGTGGTGCCCTTAAAACGTACGTCATTGCCACGTCTCGAACTCTGCGCTGCAGTTTTGCTTTCAGATCTGTACAAATTCGTTACAGAAACTTATCTGTCTCGTATTCCTATTTCAGCTGTCTTTTTGTGGTCCGATTCCACCGTTACACTCTCTTGGTTGCGTTCACCCTCATGTCGTTGGTCTACCTTCGTTGCCAATCGCGTGAGTCATATTCAAGAAATAACAGCTATTGAATATTGGCATCACGTGTCCTCTGCAGACAATCCTGCAGATGTTTGTTCTCGAGGCCAATTTCCAAGTGAACTTCTTCACAACTCGTTATGGTGGGCGGGGCCACGATGGTTATCCGAGCCGCACGATTCATGGCCATCTTGTATTGACAGCGTTACTAATGACGAGCAGAAGGTTGTTGAGGCCGAGACTCGTAAATCCCCTGTGTTAGTATCGACTGTGCATCCTCGGGAACAACAAGTTTCAATTATCGACGATTTATTAAATCGTTTTTCATCTTTCGAAAAAATCGTTCGTACCCTTGCGTACATCTATCGTTTTCTTCAAAATTCTCGAAACCCGACTATTGCTAATCGTAGTGCGTTTCTTAACAATTCAGAACGTCATCATTTGTATCGCATAGTCGGTGATCGGGTTCTAACATTTGAAGAACTTACTACATTATTCGTAAAATTCGAGGCGGTTTTAAATTCACGGCCCATGTGCCCTGTTAGTTCGGACCCTAATGACTTGTCAGCGTTAACACCGGGTCATTTCCTTACATTGGAGCCTTTGGCCGCTGTCCCCGATGATGATTACTCCAACGTTAATATTCATCGTCTTCATCGGTGGCAGTTGTTGCAGGCTTTCCAACAAAGTTTTTGGTCGGGATGGAAACCCGCGTACTTAAATTCACTCACTCAACGCGCCAAATGGACCAAGAACTCAAAACCATTAAGGGTGGGCTCGCTTGTGATCATCAAGGATGACAATCGACTTCCTCTTGCATGGTCACTCGGTAGGGTTACTGATCTTCTTCCTGGCGCTGACGGAGTAGTTAGAGTTGCAATTCTTAAAACCGCTACCAGCAGTTCCGTTAAGCGACCGCTAGTTAAACTCTGTCCTCTACCTATAGAGGATTAACGTATTATTTAACTTAAGATTATTAAGCACCGTAGGTTAGGTTGATTAGATTCGTAGTTCAGTGGCTATTAAGGTTTAACGTTTTCTTCCTAACTTTTCTATTTATATTTCGTATTTTGAAAATACCATAGGTATTTTGGTGGGCGGTATGTTTCGTCATCATACAGATTCCTAAAATCAGATCGTTTAGAATGTACCACGGACACACACGATGTTCTTATCGATTTTCAGCAGTGGCAATCACAACTGTTTTGACGGTTGTCATACGTGCCGTACTCGTTACCCGATTGGTGCTCCTGCTGCAACTGTCATGACGTCACAACCGCTAACGGACGAACCGCCGCCCCACTAACTAAATATTCGTTTTCTCACCATCTTGCACGCGCGCGCGCTCCGCGATCTATCCCAAGAAAAACCCTTTAAACGCGTCAACTCGATCGATATTCTGCTAGGAATCCCTATTCCGAGCAGTTCGTGACCTTCAGCAACAACTGTGGTCACTACCCCGTGCAGGAGATGAGGCCCGGACCACCGGGCCACCACCAGCGTGGGGCTGCGGAAGAATTTGGATTCCCGCGGCCCCACGTGCACGTGCGAGGAGGAGACACCGGGGGGTTTAAGCCGGTAAGAGTCCGGCATGCCCCTCGGCCTCTCCCCAGGCGGAGGAAGTCCATGAGGATTTCCCCCCGAAAAAAAAAAAAAGGTTAGATATGCACACGCAGTCATCGGCTGCTACTTTTCACCGAACAGGGGTCTCTCCGAGTTCGAGTCATTTATGGCTGAGCTGGAGGCCCTTGTTCGGGTGCTGACACCCCGCCCGGTCATTCTGCTGGGGGACCTCAATGCCAAGAGCACGGCTTGGGGGGAACCGGCAACAGACCGGCGCGGGGAACTACTGGAGGAGTGGGCCCTAGGTTTGGACTTCTGAACCGGGGTCACACCCAGACTTGCGTCCTGCATAATGGCGGGTCCATTGTGGACCTGTCAGCCATTGCCGGGCGCATCAACCACTGGCGCGTCGTTGTATGGATGGAGACGCTGTCCGATCACAGGTACATTCGGTTCAGCGTCTCTCCCTCCGGGGGGCCCAGGGTTCGGCCGACCCCGAACTCAGGCCCTCCACGATGGGCCCTTAAGAAACTAGATAGGGAACTGCTGATCGAGGCGGCCATCGTCAGTGACTGGTGCGCACCACCGTCGGGTCTCTCGATTGACGACGTGGCGGAGCTGTTTCGCAGAACGCTTACGCTGTTATGTGACGCAGCGATGCCTCGCGTCCGGAGAAGACCCAACAGACGGGCAGTCTACTGGTGGTCGACAGAGATCGCAGGGCTTAGGGAGGCGTGTGTTGAGGCGCAACGCCGGTACACACGCCATCGCTCTAGGCACAGGGACGAGGCCGCGGAGGCCCCTCTTTACAGGGCCTACCGCACGGCCAGATCGAACCTCCGCCTGGCAATTCTGCAGGCGAAGGCCGCAGCAAGGCAGGAGATGTACGAGGAGCTGAACCGGGATCCGTGGGGTCACCCGTACCTGGCGGCGCGGAACAAACTTCGCGTCGCAGCGCCCCCGATTACGGAGTCCATGGAGCCTCAGCTCAGTAGTATATGATTGGGCATTCTGGACCACTTTTCGCTCGGCGAAACAAGTTCGCCATCGCGGTGGTCCAGAATGCCCAATCATGAACGGTCGACTCGATTAATGTTGGTTACGCAAAATACTTAATGGTAGTGGTATGGTTTATAAATATTAATCTAAAATAATATTCGTCATTGTTAATCGAACTGTTTAAGACAATTATCATGAAATTTGTAAAACAACCACAATCGTTGAATGTTAACATAATATGTGATGAATTTTGTAAAACTGATTTTCGTCATAGTGAATTATTACCTAATTCAGTGCGCTGTATCATTTGCGGACCGTCAAATTGTGGAAAAACAAATTTACTCATTAGTCTTCTTTTACACGAAAATGGTTTAAGATTTCGAAATGTTTATATTTATTCAAAAACCCTGTACCAACCCAAGTACATATTTTTAGAAAAAGTTTTGCAACGAGTACCGGGTATTTCGTTTCGGAAATATCAGGAAAATGAAGAAATATTAAGAGTTCAGGACGCAAAACCCGACTCTGTGATTATATTCGATGATGTCGCTTGTGAGAATCAAAACAATATGCGTGATTACTTTGCAATGGGAAGACACAAGTACATCGATTGTTTTTATTTAAATCAAACGTATAGTAAAATTCCCAAACAATTAATAAGAGACAACGCGAACTTAATCATACTTTTTAAGCAAGATGAAATAAATTTGAAGCATATTTACGAAGAACATGTCAACACTGATATGTCATGGGTTGAATTTCGTGAAATGTGTTCAAAAATATGGGACGATCCCTTCAGTTTTGTCGTGATTAATAAGGATTGCTCTAAAAATAAAGGCTGTTATAGAAATAAATTTGACACCTTTGTTGTTTTTGATTAAATCAGTGATATTTAAATCCATTACCCTATCTTTTCTAATTATTCGACTACGGATACTGAATCAATCACTATCTATTACATAAATATGGAAAAATCTTTAAAAAGACAAATCGTTGAAGCTACAGAAGCCGTGAAGAAAAAAGTACGAAAAATGAAGGATATTGAAATAAATAATAAAGAGGCGCTGGAATCAGTTTTCAAGCCTGTATCAGAACCCTTAAACTTAATTGCTAATATAAGTAAACAATCTGCTCCACAAAATATTGAAGATGAAGAAATTGAACTTCCCTATAAAGATAAAACTTTGCAGAAAGAAGTTTTCAGTGACAAAGAAAGCAACGATACAGACGATTATGATTCTGAGGTCGATAGTGACTCTTCTTATAAATCACTAGGTGAAAAGAAACAGGATTGCAACACAACATCCTGGTCAGTTTCCCCAGAAGCGTTAGCAGATATTCCATTTGGTGTCAGATACGATCGTGGCAAGTTGATGTTGGGTTCTGCTCATATAATTGTCAATGACGAATACATCATAGTAGCAGATCGCAAGTATCGAACTACGCCTGGATTAAAACAGTTGCTACTGAAAAAGAATATAGATTTGAGATTGGTAACAGAGAGTGATATGCAACATTATAAATCAATGCTACTGGATACTAATGCACATCGTCGAGATAATGATCCAAATAAACCGATAAAAAGTAATAAGGGTCTAAAATATTTACAAATTATTAAACCGCTTTTTATTCAATCCAAAGGGAAAGGACTACCGTTAACAAAAATGTGGAAGAAGGATGTAGATTTTATATATTGGGATGATCCCAATGAATTGGTAGAACGACTAAAATTGCTAATTGCATCTCAAGATGCTGGTAACACAGGGGTTAACAACGAAATTATATCTATAATAGAGGAATTGCGTGAAAGTAATATAATAAATACATAAATCGTTTGTGTTTCATTTAACTGTCAACCTTTCAAAACAATACACCTTAAAGATGAATGTAGACAAATTCGGTCATTTTATTCACAAGAGATTGCGTTTACCAGATTTATTTGAATTTAATGATAATGCATTGTTAAAATCAAAAAGCGGTGAGTTTGATTTGAAAGCATCGAGACTGAGGGGGATCCGATCTCCCGTAGATGGAGACGATGCCGTGAACAAGGATTACGTAGATCGATTAAGTGCTAATACGATACATGAATTAAATAAATTAATTGGTGCATTACGTTCTCAGCTCACGTTAGATGCACAAAAGACAGTTCAAGCTACTTTAAAAGCAAAGATACCCGAGGTTTTAAATCATTTGGAAGAAAAGTTTTATACTAAAGCAGATGTTGATAAATTGCTTAAAAACTGTAAATTATGTCAAAACAGCAAATTGTGAATGAAATACACAAAACTGCACGAAGAAATTTCCTACGACGCTCCGTTGTTCTAAAAAGTATTGACGACTTGTGGCAAGCTGATCTGATGGATATGCAAAACCTAAGAAAGTATAACAAGGGCTATAATTATATTTTAATAGTGATCGATTGTTTCTCAAAATATGCATGGACGCAGCCGCTAAAATCAAAAAATAAACTTGATGTCGCTCATGCATTTGAAAGAATATTACTTAACACTCATCGAATACCTAATAATTTACAAACTGATATGGGAACAGAGTTTTATAATAACACATTTCAAGGGCTTATGAAAACAAATAAAATTAACCATTACTCCTCGTTTTCTACCAAAAAAGCATCGATTGTTGAGCGACTAATTAAAACTATAAAAAATAAATTGTACAAATATTTTAGCCTTAATGGAAACTATAAGTGGCTGGGTAAACCATTGGAAGTTATACTGGAATCGTATAACCACACAAAACATCGAACTACTAAATTTAAACCGATCGATGTAAACAAGTCTAATGAACAAGTAATAAAAGAAAATATTTTGAAAACACATAAACATGTATCAATTCCATGTAAACCTAAGTTTAAAGTTGGTGATTATGTCCGTATCAGCAGATACAAACACAATTTTGAGAAAGGTTATACTCCTAATTGGTCAACAGAACTTTTTACTGTAAAGAAGATAAATAATACAACACCAGTGACATATCATATACAAGATCAACGTAAGCGACCTATATTAGGAACCTTTTATGAACAAGAACTTCAAAAATCGAACTATCCTGGTGTTTATTTAATAGAGAAAGTTTTAAAAAAGAAAGGATCAAAACTTTATGTGAAATGGTTGGGTCTTAGCAATAGTGAAAATAGTTGGATTGACAAAGCTGCATTAGTGGAGTGAGTTATATAAATATATAATCGTTTTATTTAAAAAATATATCATTGCGCTTTGTACAATGCAAGGTGGTGGACTAGTTAATAGTATAATAGAAAATTTACCGTTCGAGCTTCATTTGCCTGGATATAATTATTGCGGACCCGGAACAAAACTCCAAAAACGTCTATTACGCGGTGACCGGGGTATTAATAAGTTGGATGAAGCTTGTATGCACCACGACATTGCATACGCTAACCACACGGACTTATCACATCGTCACAAAGCTGATTTACAACTAATGAATATGGCAAAACAAAGACTTAAATCAAAGGATGCCCGGAAAGGTGAAAAACTTAGCTCATGGCTAGTGAGCAAAGTTATGAAAGCCAAACTAAAATCTGGTGCCGGAATTAAAACGTTTCAAAATTTTGTATCAAAAATCAAATCAAAAATTAAGAGAATTAAACACAAAGACAATAAAGCGTTAATTAATGCTGCTTACTTAGCAGCAAAAAAGATTTTTCCAAAAATTCAGAAAATTCGGATACCGCGAATCATACCCATACCAAAGACTGGAGGTATTTTGCCTTTAATTCCAATTTTTGCTGGCTTATCAGCTTTAGGCACTTTGGCTGGTGGTGCAGCGGGTATTGCAAAAACCGTTATTGATTACAAAGCAGCTCAACAAAATCTGCGAGAAACAGAACGTCATAATAAGACTATGGAGGCTTTAGCGTTGGGTAAAGGTTTATACATTAAACCGCATAAAAATGGTAAAGGATTATTCATAGAACAACAAAAAAACTGATAAAGAAGCTACCTAATCGCCCTCTGACTAATATCGACATCCAAGAACATGCACGAGACATCCCACACTTTCGAGGAGTATACATGAAGGATCAATTGCCAAGAAAGCCAAAGCAGATTGAATGTGGTATTGTTAACTTGGACGACTCTAAACATGAAGGAACGCATTGGGTAGCTTATGTTAAAGTATCCAACTATTGTGAATATTTTGATAGTTATGGAGACTTAAAACCTCCACTGGAATTAATGCGATATTTTAAGAATTGTGGTGTTTATTACAATTACACAAGATATCAAAAGTTTAACACGGTAAATTGTGGTCATCTGTGTTTAGAATATCTGTGGAAATTTTGGAATAAATATGTATAAAATTAACGTGTTTCTTTCATTTCAATCATTTGCAAGATGTCACTCACTTTATCGATAACCGGAACCTCGTCTACCTTATCGACGTACTATCCAAATACTTTACAACTAAATGGACAGTATGAGTGTGCATTATTGCATTTCTCAACATTCAATTCTATTCCAAACATAGATGAAACGAATAACAAGTTTTACTATGGTTCCGAAATCATTGAAATACCGGAGGGAACGTATGAATTGCAAGATATCAGTGATTATTTAAAATCTGAGATAAAAGGTGCATCAATTAAACTAGATTGTAATAACAACACTTTAAAAACTACCATACAATGTACGAAAGACATAAATTTTGAGAAAGAAAACACTTTTAGACGTTTGCTAGGGTTTGATAATCAAATATTAAAAAGTAATAAATTGCATGTGTCTCAGTTTACCGTCAACATTTTACCTACAACCGTGGTCAGGATTGAATGTGATATTATAAGCGGATCGTACATAAATGGTGAACCGAGTCACATTATCCACGAATTTGCACTCAATGTCCCACCTGGATATAGAATCATAGAAATCCCGAAGAACGCAATATACTTTCCAGTCAATCAAAACAACATAAGCAGTATACATATCAGACTGTTAGATATTAACAATCGTCTAATAAATTTACGTGGTGAAGAAGTACAACTATATTTACATCTTAGACGAAAAAATGATTGACTACAATAAATATGAGCATCCTCAGGTCAAAAATATCAGTGCCAATTTAGCAACCAAGAAAATAAGAGCTCGCTCTAATAAAAAAATAAAATTAACCGATAATAATAAGGCATTCCTGAAAGCTATCGGTTTGTTAAAATGAATATTTTAGATGTTTTATCCGCTCCGACTTACGACAATACAGTTGAAGGAATAGAATTTCACTCCTACAAGCCCTACGTGACAAGTTTTAATAGAAACGATGAAATTCGCATACCCATCAACCAACAAGACCTATATGTACTACCATCCGCTAGCACTCTGTATTTGGAAGGAACTGTAATTGTTAGCAAAAAGGACTCAAAAGACAAGGCATCTAGCGTTCATTTTACGAATAATGCTCTCCTTTACTTGTTCCAAGATATAAGGTACGAGTTGAATGGAGTAGAGATTGATAAAATAAAAAATGCCGGCGTTACTACCACCATGAAGTCATTAATTTCGATGAATGAGAGTGAATCAAAGATATCTAATGCTTGGGGCTGGAACATTGAAGGTATAAAGAATATTAATGGAGGTAACTTTTCCGCATCTATACCTCTTTGTAATATCATGGGTTTTGCCGAAGATTTTAAGAAAGTGGTGATAAACAGTAAGCACGAACTAATATTGTTGCGAAGTAACACAAACCTAAATGCTGTAAAACTCAACACCGGAGAGATTGTAGATGACGTTCAAATCAATAAAATTATATGGCGCGTACCACACGTTAAAGTATCTGACAAAGAAAAGTTAAATTTATTAAAACTGTTAGAAAAAGATCGTCCGCTCCAAATGATATTCAGAAATTGGGATCTGTACAAATATCCTGCTTTACCTAAAACTACAAAACATACATGGTCTATTAAAACTTCATCGCAAATAGAGAAACCAAGATACATAATTATTGGTTTACAAACAAATAGAAAAAACAACGCAACTTCTGATATGTCCCAGTTCGACCACTGTCACATTCGTGACGTAAGAGTGTATCTCAATTCAACTTACTTTCCTTATGAAAATCTAAACGCTAGTTTTGCAAATAACAAAATTGCACTAATATACGAGCAATACACTCGATTTCAACAGTCGTATTATGGCAGGCGCTCGGAGCCCCTACTAAGTGAGAAACAATTTAAGGACCTAGCGCCGCTATTTGTAGTTGATTGTTCTAGACAAGCAGACAACCTCAAAACTGGTCCTGTGGTGGATGTGAGAGTGGAAATCGAGAGTGATTTGGACATACCAGACCAAACCTCAGCATACTGTCTTATATTAAACGATTGTATAATTGAGTATAAACCTTTGAGTAATATTGTAAGGAAAATATCATGAATCCCGATACAATCATATTAGATGTACAAGGATTTAAAGATCTCTACAATAATTTTATAGTAAAGGAGTTGGCTTTTGCCACACGGGAATATACACAAACTTTTTTAATTAAACCACCGTACCAGTTCACATACTTAACAAGAGATGAAAAGAGACAAGTGGCATGGTTGGAAAAAAATATGGGTCTACGTTGGAGCGAAGGCTATATTGATTATAGAGAATTCGAACGCATGATCGTACCATACCTAGAAAATAAGAATATCTATGTAAAAGGTTCAGAAAAAGTGAAGTGGATAAAAGAGATGTGCGTGAACTGTAATGTATTAGAACTTCATGAAGAAAATTGCCCTAAACTATCTGTGTTAGCTAAAAAGTACTGTGATAGAAAAACTATTTTTAATTGTAATCATCATCTAAAACATTGTGCACTTAGAAATGTGTTATGTATAAAAAAGTTTTTAAAGTGGTAATTTTATAAGTTTGTAAGTTAGCTATAAGTATGTAATAAGGTTTTAAAAAATAAAACAATTTTAATACAGAAAACATGCATTTATTCTCTTTTAATTTATATACTTAAACCCCTGTTTACAAATAACATTACGATACAAAAATACAAAGTTAAACTAACTTAACCTAATATTTATTCTAATTTAACAACTACAATAAGCACTAAAAATCAGAATATTTATAAAAGGCTTCTAAAAATCACTATCGATTAACGATTTCGATATTTTCTTAACTAACGACTCCGTTTCATCCATAATAAAGTCAACAGCATCTTTAACCACGTACTGCGCTTGGATAATAACATTATCGCTATTACTGTCACTATCACTGTCTGGAGAATTGTTACACAAATCGATCACTGAAATTTTTATTAGTTTACTGCCTCGCCGATGATGTCTACTCATGACGAAAGATTGAGTCGAATTATGTTTCTTAGATTTTTCCCTGCGTCGAGTCGTAGACTTCTTTTCTTTCGGAACCTGACTGTTAGTCTCGCGTTCGCATCGAATCATCTCATTAAATTCTTCATAAGGATCCTGAGCGTATTGACTAAACACAATGTCAGATCCTGCTATCTGAAATAAAATTAAACAGAACAATAAATAGGGTTATTTAATATAATAAAAAGGTTTACAATCAACAATTAAAATACCTAACACTCTGACTCAGATAAATATTTATTTTTTAAACCATTGAAATTCTTCGTGGACCGAACCCACAACATTCAGCAGAGTACAAGCAACGTAGTAATCATTTAAATCACTGTGATATATATCTTTAATCACAAGAATCAATAAATAATGTATCATACATATTTTTAATTAATGTTTCATAATAATTA
The DNA here is from genome assembly GCA_905146925.1 of Autographa gamma. Classification (NCBI taxonomy): domain Eukaryota; kingdom Metazoa; phylum Arthropoda; class Insecta; order Lepidoptera; family Noctuidae; genus Autographa; species Autographa gamma. Next base: position 3,052,310 of record LR989880.1, read on the forward strand.
AATTTATTAGTATTATTTACTTACCGAAGTCATGTTTATGTGATGTAGCGTGTATGTAGTACTTAAATTGAATAATATTTGACAAATAACAAAATTAATATAAACATCGTTAACAAACAGACACACGTGAAGAAATGACTACATAAATAATTTAATAATCATCGAACAATAGAATGTGGCTTGCATTAATTGCAACACCTAAAAATGTAAATCATGCATTTTTGCTCGATGCCGTGGTCAATGAACATGATGGTTTACAGTTTCGTATTACATTTGAGCAACACGTATTAACATGAAACTTGATTATTTACCTTAGTTAGCTCAGTGGTGAAACTAACGGACTTCAATGCAAAAAGTCTCGGGTTCGACTCCCTACAAGCTTCTTTTTCGACTTTTTTTTCATTCTATTACCTAATATTAATAACAGGTAGCAAACAAAGTTGCTTTCGCATTTTTAAATTTAATAATGGGTTTTTATCTGGTAAACAAATAAAACAAATAAATTGATATAACAAACATATTTATTACAATACTAAAACACTTTATTTATTTCTAAAACCTATAGCTAACTAATATAATGCTAATTAACACTAATACAATTAATTACTTAACAATTCTTAAATTTATTAATACCTTACAAAATAAAAAACAATAATATAATTATTGCAAGCTATGACGCATTTTATTGATTACCTAATTATGAATGAGTGACCCCAGGCTTTCGTTGCTATTTTGTCTTTCAAAATAATTCGTTTATCATCGTTACTAGATAGTGCAATTTTATTAACACTTTGTGTATAAATTTCATGTTTCAATGATTTAAACATTATATTTTTTCTTCGAATAACTCCACCGTCTAATAAAATGCTTTCATAGTCTGTTATATCTAAATCTCGTAGCACATATGATTTAATTCCCTTAGCTTTTTTGATAACTCTATTTGAAGTTTTTAAAGAATAGAGCTTTGACCTCAACCCTACAAAATCGGAGATATATTTACCACCCATTTCATCTTTAAAAAGACCCGGATTTTTTTTATTGATTATAGGTATTTCAAATTCGTTCTCATTATCATAGTTACTGCTATCGAAGTATTGCAAGAAATGGCGTTTTAGATCACAATAAAAATCGTTGGTATATATTTCATACACAAAAGAATCCGTATCTGTATAACATAAGCGTACTCGATCATGATAAAAAGGTTTTATAACATTGTAATGAAAATTATACATGTGGGACTTAGAAAGATCTAAAACTGTGAATCCTATGTAAATAGGTTTATCTAAGACTATTTGATCTGGTTTCATTTGTATTGCAACTAAATTTTCGGTCAATATTGTTGCACTATGAAAGTAAGGATAAGCTATAAGCCTCTCAGCGGATATTGATTTGTTGGTTTTATTTCTTTTATCACTCCATTGATTAACTAAATGTACGGTGACTCTCTTTTCGGTATTTTCCAATGTTTTACCAAAGACACTGTTGTTTAATAATTTAAAAAAGTCTTGCTCGAATGTACTTTTTGCTTTCTGTCGTAATTGAGTGTTTAATTCTATGTACTGTTCTAAATAGGGGCTTTGTTTGAAAGTAATAACTCTGTGAATTTTACGTAATATTAAACCATGCTCCAGACACTTTTTTAAATGAACGTAGTGTATAACATAATTGTACTTATTATATAAATTTGCTATTAGTTTTTTGGTTTTACCACCTGGAGGAATGCATTTTTCAGGACAAAAAGGCAAGTCATTATGATGATCGTGTAAATGATCAGGATATAAAAGATCAACTTCTAATATATAGCCCCAGTCCGCATTATCTTTAATATTTTGAACGCGTAAATTTATTATTTCGTTTTCATTAAGAAATCTAAAACTTGAGTATGGTAAATACTGACACATACTATAACCATATAAATTATTACAGTCTAGATACGCTATGAAACAATCTGGTTTTACAGCATTATATTCTGGCATATATTTATGATTTGCTCTTGCGTACCGATGCGAGCACATACATAAACCTCCTCTAATACCATCCTGAATCATTTTAACAATCGCCAAATCTGTTAAGAGTTCTAATTGAATGCCTGTTTTAAGTAACATTGCATCAAAAGATAGACTAGGAGTCGTTATATAAAATGCAGGGTCAAGTTTATAATATTGTTTACAAGTTTTTCTAAACTTTTGAAAAATATCTGTTAGTAAAAGTACATCTGTTTTTAAGTACAGATCAGTGTATTCTCCTAAATTATTTATATTAAAACAATTCCAGACAGTTTTTGCATAATTATAATCGTCATCACTGATGTCTTCGTTTGTTAAAGAATTGTGAAAGTAACACTTTAGCGGTAGCGTCTGTTGCTCGTAACATTTCCAATTGGTCATATAATCGTAGGGATAAACACCTTTTCGAATCAGCAAACTAAAATGTTTATTATCCAAAAAATGAGATCGAAGATTAACAAAATCGTCTTTCTGCATTGTTTTAGCTAGTTTGTCTAAACTGGTTCCTAAAAAATTAAAAGAATCTAAAAATCTTAATTGCACATATTCATTATCTGCTACGGGAATAAACTTTGAAAATGATATATATTTTTCTTTTGTCTTGGGTATAATTTTTATTTGACCAGGAATCTCGCCTATTTTTTTTACAAATAAATGGCAATCATAACCTGACAAGTTATGAAAAAATATTGGTATGAATTTTGGTATTTTATGTTGTAGGTTACAATGTCGATGAGCTGCGCCACGGTAATTACCTGTGATGTGACAGTGATCTCTAACTCTGTCAGACCACAGCAAGTTTTCACATATGTGACACTTAATTGCATTTTTAAAATCCTCATCATCCTTATCAGTAAATATCATGGGATTGTTTTTAGTTAGTATTTTATATATTTCAATTACATCCCGAGTAAGAAACTCTATAAATTTTGTAACACAATCCTCACCGCGATAACTTACATACCGTTTATTATCATTGAAAGACGATACTATGTTATACGCAAAAGCGGCTGGCGTGTGTCGCTGAGTGTATGTTGTATTAGCAGTGTCAAAATCATTGCCGGTTATCGGTATTAACAGTGTTTCAAAATCGGCATAAATTACGAATGGAATGTCTTGTTTTCTTTGAAAATTTTTAAACTTTAGTACTGATCCCCTATCTGGTAAAATTGTGACAACCCCTCCACACAGATGTGTTTCAAGTTGACTAAGAGTAGAAAAAAACAATAAACAAGATTCGCAATAATATAATTTACCATGATGTTTAGAAATTTGAGTTCTAACTAAACGAGGTAAATTCTTAATGAGACAGTAATGAGAATTTGTATCATTTTCTAAATACAATAAGTGGATGCTTCTAGATTTTTTATTAATTGTTTTATATAATGGTCCTATAATGGTTTTATTATTTTTCAATCCATATACATAAATATTTATGTTACGATTATTTTTTTCAAAATTGGCTATGTCCGTGAATGTAATGGGGAATGACAAATCATTAACATTTAAAACATCCTGAAAACGAGGATATGATGAAACTCTATCGGTATGTTGGGTTGCGGGATACAAAGCTGCCACAACACACCATAGAAAGCAGTACTTGTCGTTGTTCTTAATATTCAAGCAAGCTTTTTTATTTTTTATAAAATTTGGTAAAGGAATAAATTTAGATCCGCCGAGAGGCTTATATTTATTAATATTTATTTCAAAATAGGAGTTATTTAAAAAGGTCCAACCGCTATCTCTTTCCTGAAACTCTTCTATTTTTTTGAGAAGTAATGCAATTGTTGATTTAAAAATTGTATCGAAATCGTAATTTAAATTATTAACAAAGTTTCTTGTAGCAAATGATTTAATTTCTTGGTGATCGTTTTTAAACAAAAGAAAAATCAAAAATAGTTCGAAGTTAACTTTAACAGACGTGTGTTTTTTTAGTGATAGATCTATCAGATCCTTAACTTGTTCTTGGATTTTTATTAGAAAATTCTCTGGAAATGTATGGACTATCTCCTCTGTAGCAATAATCCTATAACTTACAATACGTTCTTTGAACGAGGACTTAATTATTTTCACATTACTGCTAAAAGGAGCTACGCTATTGTTTTTATGTGTATTACTACGTAAATGACCAGACCAGTGACGATTATCTACAGATACGAAACACACATTGCAGTACGGCATTGTTATTGAATTACAAATCAGTATTGATAGCCAAGGATTATCCGGTAGTTATTTCAGCGTTAAGACACAAGTATCGACATTAAATCATGTATTATAATATGCTGTGTATAACTAAATATATATATATATACATATATACCTTTCATACAGATTTACAGCTTCGAAAATTCGTAGAACCATCAACATAAATAAAACTCTTGGTCAGTTGTACGTTCCTTTCCTCATTCGTTGATTTGTAGTTTTAAACGTATTGTATACACCCATATTCTGGAAAATAAGATGCAAAGATTTATAAGATATACTTGGATTCATTATTTAACAAAAACTTAAAGTTACAGGTTCTTAATATATATATATATATATATTTACCTGAGAATTATTAATCTTACGCACTTTTAGAAATAATCGGATAAAAATAATGATCTTCTAAATATTTTTCTTAGGGATAAATCTTCAATCTCATCGTTATATACAATGGTAAATTGTGATGCATGTGTAGCTGAAAAAGAATAAAAAATATTTTTATTTAATCACCCATTAACAATAAGTATCAAAACATTATTAAACATGTCTTATTAAAATAATAATTACCTGTTCAATGTCAATATTACACTTGTAATGATACGTATTTACTAGTAACATAATATACATTTACTAAAAAAAAAAATATTTCGATAAGATTCCACGGCGCTCGACGCTTCGTAATAATACTAATACCACATATCAACTTTCAGCGCTTCCGATATTATTGCGAAATTTGTACACGTGTCTACAAACACCTATTGCAACATTTATAAACATTATTAATGTTAGAGAATCAGCTTTTTTACATAGGGCTGTCATTATGCGGCTTGTATCATAAGCGTTGTATGAAAAATGTAAAGAAACGGTGTGTAAACCCTAAGTGTTTTCAATGCATCAGCAATTGATTCTACTTTAATTTGCCTTAGTATTCAGTTTTTGAAGGTCTATAATACGACTAAATTAAAAACTTCCATCACACGATAAAACTCAAAGAATTTAAGTAGCTTTTCATGTTAGACATTGCCAACCTTATAAGTCACTACGTTTTTTCATTATGATCATTATAATTATTCAAGCGAACTAAGTAATAGTTCGTAACAGTCGCGCACTCGTGATCCGCGATCAGTAAATTTCAATCAGTCAGTACTGTCAGTGTCGACAACCGTCATCACCAACAGAAGTTGAAGAAAATCATCGTGGCTGCTGCTGGGTGTCGTCTTGAAGTGGAGTAAGTTCATTATAAATCAAGGAAAAATGTAAGTATAAACTCTTTTAACTCTCAACTTTAGAACCACCACAAACTTAATAATTTATTTAAACATTTGTATCACATTCTTGTTGTAGGTCTGATTCTGAAGGTTCATATTATCAACAGCCATCAACCATTGAAACAAAAACGAAAACTGGTCGTAAGCCTGCAGAAAGCAATGGAAAACGCAAATCTAAATCGGACCGTCCCAGGTAAATTATCTATTGTTTTACATGTTTCGTTATATTTGTGTCATGAGTGTAGTAATTGTTACTGTTACTGTAAGTACCTACAAATTATAACAGCAATAAGTATTTCGTAACGGATAATTATTTCAGGTGTTAGGCGTTATACTCATCGAGATTATTAATATATATATTTTTATTTTTCAGTAAAAAAGCTTTGAGTGATAACGATATATTCGGTATCAATCAGGGTCGCGAAACAGGCGCGGAAGTCGGAGAGGGATCATCTGGTCGAGCGTGCCTGTCGTCGCTGTTCGTGTACCGAGTGGGTAACGGGTGCGAGCGACGCACAGCCCACACCGACGGTGAATACTACATCGACTGCAAGGTATACCGAGCTAACGAGGCGCGCAACACCGACTCGATGGAGCTGTGGAAGAAGGCAATCGTACGTATCAAACTCCAGGCTGACATAGATTCTCCTCAGTGGCGAAAACTGCAGGAGTTTGTACGTTCCGCAGATGTTTTGTTCCCCGATAAACCTATGTTTTATACAAATAAAGAATAATAATATGTTTTTATTTCAACGGATGTTTTTATTACTACACATACCCATACTTAATTTCACACACATCTCATACAGACGCTATTAAATATGGTAAAGTTGTGATTATAACACAGTTGTATACATTCTACGTCACTGTCTAACTAGAACGTACGTTGTACGATATCAGTAGAATAACACATGACATCGTTTATCTTTACACGGACGCTTTACGTTGTATTCCACCATCGCGTCGCGAGCGATGGTTAATTACGTTCGAAAATATCGATATACGACCCAATCCGATCGACGACAAAAATGCATCGCATATCTATAGTTAAAACCGAGTTTCATTGTTAGGTTCTCATTAGCGTTAATATCACTGATCGAGTCGACCGTTTATGATTGGGCATTCTGGACCACCGCGATGGCGAACTTGTTTCGCCGAGCGAAAAGTGGTCCAGAATGCCCAATCATATACTACTCAGCTCCTCCGGCACATCGTTTCGTCCCTGTTCCCATCTCACCGGACTGACTTTATCCCTCCAGCTATGGGTACCGCGTTTTCGCGGGAACAGCTGGAGGAGATAACCGAAGCAGAGTTCGAGGCGTGTACCCTACGCCTCCGAACGAAGACGACTGCTCCTGGACCTGACGGGGTACCGGCTCGGGCTATTGCCTTGGCTGTGGGTCCCCTGAAGGACCGGCTGCGGGGTCTCTTCAACGCCTGTTTAGTGGCGGGGAGATTACCCTAAGTCTTGAAGACGGGGCAGCTCGTCCTCCTTCGCAAGGAGACACGACCGGCCGACTCGCCCTCGGGCTACCGGCCAATCGTTCTGCTGGACGAGGCGGGCAAGCTCTTTGAACGCGTCATCGCCGCCCGCATCGTTCGACATCTGACGGGCACGGGGCCCGACTTGTCGGCCTCCCAGTTCGGCTTCAGGGCGGGCCGGTCTACGCTGGACGCCCTGAGCTACGTGAAAAAGTTCGCCACGGAGGCTGCGGCGCGGGGAGGAATGGCGCTAGCGGTGTCGCTCGACATCGCGAACGCCTTCAACTCGCAGCCAGTGCATAGAGTCGGCGCTTCGTTACCACGGGGCGCCCCTCTATCTCCAGCACATCGTGGCGGACTACCTGCGCGACAGACATGTCGCGTACTCCGGAGTGATGGGCCCGCAACTGCAACCCACCGGGCGCGGTGTTCCACTGGGGTCAGTCCTAGGACCTCTCTTGTGGAACATCGGGTACGATTGGGTGCTTCGCGGCGCCCTCCTCAGTCAGACGGAGGTCGTCTGCTATGCAGACGACACCCTGGTGCTGGTCAGAGGGACCACCCAGGAGGAGTGCATCCGGCGTGCTACCTGCGGCGTACAACTCGTCGTAGGTCGCATCCGGATGCTTGGATTGGATGTCGCTCTGGGGAAGACCGAAGCACTCCACCATAGACGCGGTCATGCGCGTGAGGGCCCTGGCGGAGGAGACGGTGTCCTGGGGTGGGGTAGTTTTGGCGGTGTCTTTAGACATCTCCAACGCATTCAACACCCTACCCTGGAGTAGTATTCGGGAGGCGCTGAAATACCATCGCGTGCCTCCCTATCGCCGCCGTACAGTAGGGGCTTATCTGGAGGACAGATGCGTCACCTATCGGGGACGTGACGGTGCTCGTCGGCACTTCATGTCGTGCGGTGTTCCACAGGGATCGGTCTTAGGACCGCTCCTGTGGAACATCGGCTACGACTGGGTGCTGAGAGGTATGCCCCCGTCGGGCGCAGACTTGACGTGTTATGCGGACGACACGCTTGTCATTGCCCGGGGGAGCTCGCACAGGGAGGCGACGTTGATAGCCAACGCTGCGGTGTCACAGGTGGTGAACCGCATCCGGCGCCTGAGCCTGGAGGTGGCCCTAAACAAGTCGGAGGCCATAGTGTTTCATGGCCCCCGACGGGCGCCGGCGCCGGGATCACACATTGTGGTCGGTGGGGCTCGGATAGCTGTCGGGTGCACCATGAAGTACCTGGGATTGGTGCTCGACAGCCGATGGGAATTCGGGCCTCACTTCCGGCGGCTAGCGCCCAAGCTGATGGGCGCGGCGGGCGCGCTTTCAACGTTGCTTCCCAACATGGGGGGCCCGAGCGCCGCCTGTAGGTGGTTATACGTGGGAATCGTGCGGTCTATAGCCCTGTACGGGGCTCCCGTTTGGGCGTTAGACCTGACGGCCAGCACTCTCGCCATTCTGCGAAAGCCGCAGAGGGCGATGGCCGTCAGAGTTGCCCGCGGGTACCGCACGATTTCCTAGGAGGCGGCTTGCGTCCTGGCCGGATCCCCACCCTGGGACCTAGAGGCGAAAGTACTCGCGTCATTGTTCCAATGGCGCGAGGAAGAGCGGGCGCGGGGCTCGACGCCGGTGCAGCGGCAGATCGAGCTGATCCGGCCAGTACTCGACGACTGGCTCGGGAGAAGGCACGGTTTCCTGTCGTTCAGGGTGACGCAGGTGCTGTCGGGGCATGGGTGCTTCGGCAAGTACCTGTGTCGCATGGGCAGGGAGCCGGACGCTCGGTGCCACCACCGCGTCCATTGCGGGGAGGACACGGCGCAACACACGCTCGCTGAGTGTGTAGCTTGGGATGAGCAGCGCCGTGTCGTCACAAATGAAGTAGGAGGCGATCTGTCGCTGCCGGCCGTAGTGCAGAGTATGGTCGGTAGCGCAGAGTCGTGGGACGCGTTTCTGTCCTTCTGCGAGGACGTGATGTCGCAGAAGGAGACTCCGGAACGGGAGAGGGAGATCTCGTTTCTCTTCCCAGGCCGCAGAAGGTGCACCGGGCGCAGGAGAAGGGCGGACAACGCCCTTTTCCGCCCCCCATGAATGGGTCCAGGGGCGATGGACTTGGGCAAGTCCCCGCCCCCATACCGATAGACCCGAGGCGTAGACGCGCGCGGGTGTCGGCGCGCGCCTCCGAGGCGGAGCACGGGGTAGTCTTACACCTCACTACCCCGTGCAGGAGATGAGGCCCGGACAACCGGGCCAGCACCAGCGTGGGGCTGCGGAAGAATTTGGATTCCCGCGGCCCCATGTGCACGTGCGAGGAGGAGACACCGGGGGGTGTTAGCCAAAAAAAAAAAAAGGATGAGGACGATCATCCGGCGGCTGATACCATCGCAGCCCACTGCCTTAGACTTAATGGAGAGGATAATCTTTTTAATGTCACCACAAGCGATTGGAGAAAAGGAAAATAATCTACATCAGGACGCGTTAGACCAGCGATATAGTTATTGGTGTCACGCTGAGTTAGATGATCAAGAGTAGAAGAGGTGGAGAAAGTGAAGTCTAAATGTCGCCTTTTACCGCGATACCAAGAGTTCCAAGGAACTTCCAGATATCAGCAACCGAAGTATATAACGGCGTTTAGCGTTGCGCATCATCTGGTTACACCGATTTATGGCAATTTTGAAAGATGCCCAGTTTTCGTCTGTACGGTCCCTCTTGAAGATGCAAAAAGCACGGTTTCTGCGCCTTATAGCCATCGATATACCCCTTGTCATCCACGGCGCTGGTAACCGTTTTAATTTAACCCTTTTTTAGCCTGTATCAATGGCTCCCAGCAAATATTTACCGCATCCTTTTGCAGTTTCTCCACATCTAAACGGGCAAAGCTGCGCATTGAGAGGATTTTAGGTTTGGGTTTAGGAGGTTTCACTGTGTATGTTAAATAAATTAGGTCATGATGGGAGTGTGGCGATCAATGTTACTTGGACCGCCAACTTCGTTGCCAGAGCGAAACCGCTCCGCTAATTAATCTTGTACCACACGAGTAGGATACTTGTTTGTCTCCGAGTGCGAATGCACCGGCGCTTACACGCGCCGCGCTTACACGTGCTGCGCGCGTGTGCAGGCACCAGGTGACGGCGTGCACACAGTCTACGTGAGTGGGAGCAGAACAGCGAGCCGCAGTCCACCTACGGCTACCGACCTAGCTACTCGCGCGCTTTGCTTAATTATATAGATTCGCCTTGCTATTCTCTTGTTAATAAGCTAGTTTGTTTAAGTAAAATAAATAATATACTCATTTCATCTGATCGTAAATAATATCATTCATTTCTATGCTTTCACTTTCATTCTTCCCGCTTAAATTACGAACCTGTGCTTGCGCCTAACGCTTTTATTAGCTTAACCATACGGGTTAAATCCCCGTGCGAAGTTGGTACTCTTAGCACTAATACCCCGCACCCTATGTGTTTATTCGCTGATGATAGTACCGTTACTATCGATTGTACAAATAAATCCACATATGAGGCTGAAATAAATAAAACACTTAAATCCATTATCACTTGGTTAGACAATAATAATTTAAAAATTAACCTCTCTAAAACTAAATTAATGCACTTCAGCCAACGAATCGTGCCTCCTAACCTTAACATTAATTACAACAACAACAGTCTATGTCGTGTAGAGTCATCCAAATTTCTCGGTATAACTGTTGACCAACGACTAGACTGGAAATCCCATTTAGATAACCTAAGCAAAAAACTAGGTAAAACAGCCTACCTTTTATCAAAACTTGCGCCAATTTTAAACACAGAGGCTTTGATAACAGCTTACCATGGTACTGTCAGTTCAATTTTACGATTTGGTATCATCTTCTGGGCAAATTCGACCAATAAAGCTGTAATTTTTAAAATGCAAAAAAAATGTATCAGGTCAATGTTTCACTTACAGTCCATTGACTCATGTAGACCACTTTTTATTAAGCACCATATTTTAACTTTGCCTTCTCTGTATATCTTTGAAATCTCGGTCTAGATAAATCCAATCCAAACTTGTTTAAAAGGCTCTCTGAAGTAAATAATAGAAACAGGCGAGATAGCCAAAAATTATGTGTAAAGATGTCCAACACGGCCTTACTACATAATAGTGTATTTTGTATGGCACCAATTGTTTACAATAAGATACCAAAACCAATAAGAGATTTAAATGATAAATTATTCAAAAAAAGGCTCAAAATGTTCCTAGTTGGTAAATGTTACTATAGTATTAACGATTTTTTAACAGAGAAATTATATTAAGCAAATAATTTCAACAAACAAGCAAACAACTCACTCAGATCGCCAGCCCAATAATAACTATAAACTAAAATGTATCAAATTATAAATCAAGCAAAACAGTTTATGATATACCTGCATAATGTTTACACTTACAATGGATACAAAATACACCTTAAAGCAAGGAAAAAATAATGAAATTGAAAAATATAATAGTAATGTTGCGGGAATGCTGACACAATGTTTTAGTTATCGGTACTGTAGTGCGCTGTGAACCTCAGTTGTCCCGTGGTCGCCTTGTATACCGCACTACAGCACACACATATAATAATATGTATTGTATTCAGTCGTAATTAACAGTCGTAATTAATAAACTTAAGTAAGTTATTCGCAGACGTATTATTTCTCTCTGTACACACACGCAACCCCAGCAAATAAAGTAACAAGAGCGACCAGTACCAAAAGTGCTGACCCCGACCGACCCGTGATTTGGTGATTAAAAGAACTTTTGTGATATTGTGTACCGATTGAGACTTTTTTAGAACGGGCAACTCACTTGTGCTGTAGTGTTGGTTTTTTTAAAATCGGTGTCGTGATATTACGTTAAACATGTCTACCGAAGAAAGAAAAATCGAAGAGTATCATTTATCCACTATCTCCGTCACGGCAAGAATACCTGAGTTTTGGAAGAAGTCGCCGAAAACCTGGTTTATTCAGGTAGAAGCAGTACTACAACCGCAGAAGATGTCTGATGAAGCGAAATATCAAGTCGTTATATCGAAATTAGGCCAAGAAGTTATAGAGCAGATCACAGAAATTTTATTAAATCCGCCAGAGAAGAATAAGTATGAAAATTTGAAACAAAAATTAATATTGATTTACCAAGAATCGGAAGAACGACAAGTAAAGAAATTTATAGGTGAAATGGAGTTAGGAGACCAGAAACCATCGCAGTTATTGAGGAAAATGCAGGACCTAGCTCGCAATAGAGTCACCAACGAGACACTAGTGGTGATGTGGCAAAATCACCTACCACCATCAGTCAGAGGAGTATTGGCTGTGACAAATGAAGTTGATTTAGAAAAATTAGCAACTATCGCGGATAAGGTAATGGAGACCGCGACGCCAATACCCAGTATCGCTGCGGTAGAAGGAAAATCGCCGACCTTGAATAAAGACGATTTAATGATAGCCCACCTTGATAAAATAAGCGAAAGACTTGAAAAATTAGAAAGTAGATCAAGAAGGCACTGGCAGAAAGGTAACAGAAGGCGTTACGGAGCAAGATCGCGATCGACATCAGAGTCAAGGACGCGTGGGAAGACACCTGAAGATCCTAATTGGTTGTGTTTCTATCATTATCGATATAAGAATCGGGCAAATAAGTGTGTCCAGCCGTGCAACTGGAAGAAAGATGTCAAGCCGTCGGAAAACTAACGTCGGTACAGTCGACGACGGGAGGCTGTGGCCGCGTAGATGCTAACAACCGTCTTTGTGTGATGGACAGGAAAACTGGTTTAACTTTCTTAGTGGATAGCGGTGCTAATGTGTCTGTGCTACCCCGCAGCGTAGCATATATAAAAGGTAACAAAAATAATGTATGTTATAAATTGTATGCCGCGAATGGAACCGAGATTAATACATATGGTACGCATTTTTTAGAGTTAGATCTTAATCTTAGAAGAGCTTTCCGTTGGTTATTTATATTAGCGGACGTACAGCAACCAATATTAGGTGCTGACTTTTTAGCTAAGCATAAGCTGTTAATTGATTTGAACGGACGAAGATTAATCGATCAGTTAACTAATTTAAGCATTAGAGGTACCATTTCGAGTTCAACTGAGTCCACTGTAAAGACAATTGTTGATAATTGCCCTTATTATGATTTATTATGTAAGTTTCCTGAGTTAACTAAGCCTGTTTCATATAAGGAGACACCTAAGCATGGCGTTTGTCATCACATAGAGACCACAGGACCTCCAGTGCACGCGAAAAGTAGGCAGCTACCACCAGACAGGTATGTCAAAGCTAAAAATGAATTTAAAGTTATGCAGGAACTTGGGATTTGTAGGCCGAGTAATAGCGCTTGGGCAAGTCCTTTACATATCGTGCCAAAGAAGGATGGAAATATTAGACCTTGCGGTGATTATAGACGTTTAAATACGATTACTAAACCGGATCGTTATCCAGTTCCCCGTCTTCATGATTTTATGTATAATTTATCGAATAAGAAAATATTTACGAAGTTAGATATAAATAGAGCATATAATTGTATACCCGTAGCTGAAAATGACATTGAGAAAACTGCTGTCATAACACCTTTTGGGTTATTTGAATTTATGCGAATGCCTTTCGGATTGCGTAATGCAGCGCAAACTTTTCAACGCTTTATGCACCATACTGTGTTACAAGGTTTAGATTTTTTATTTAATTATTTGGATGATGTAATAATTGCCTCAGAGAATGAAACTGAGCATAAACAGCATTTACTTAAAGTTTTTGAAAGATTTAACGAATTTGGGATAACAATTAATTTTGCTAAATGTAGTTTCGGAAAGACAAAATTAGATTTTTTAGGTTACGAAGTTTCAACTGAAGGAATTATACCTTTAACGGATAAGGTTAAAGCTATTATCGATTTTCCAAAACCTAGCACTATTGAGGAATTAAGAAGATTTATGGGTATGTTAAATTTTTATAGAGCACACATACCGCATTCGGCAGCTCATCAATTACATTTATATAAGTATTTAAGTTCTTCTAAACATAAAGATAAAAGTAAAATTAATTGGACAAAAGAGGCCGAACAAAATTTTGAACAATGTAAGGAAGATCTTAAAAATGCTGCATTGTTAGGTTATCCATCTATAGACACACCATTTTCATTAATGACAGATGCGTCAGACAATTGCGTAGGTGCAGTATTACAACAAAAAATTGCTGACAAATGGAAACCTTTAGGTTATTTTTCTAAAAAGTTAACAGAAGTGCAAAAGAAATATAGCACGTATGATAGAGAACTTTTAGCAATTTATTTAGCCATAATTCATTTTCGTTATTTAATTGAAGGTCAAAATTTAATTATTTATACTGATCATAAGCCTTTATCTTTTGCATTTACGAAATCAGGTACAAATAGAGAAACCTCAAGGCGGGCCAGGCAAATCATGTTTATTAGTGAGTTTAGTTCTGATATAAGGCATATTAGCGGTCATAATAATATTGTAGCGGATACATTATCTAGAATTGAAACAATAACAAGTCCCACGACTATCGACTTCGCAGAACTGGCAGTTGCGCAGGAAGTCGACGAACAGCTTGCAAAAATTCTGAGTGAATCGAATAACAGCTGTAAGTTGATATTTAAGCGTGTAACTTTAAACGTGTAAACAACATGCTTATCGGGTGATAAGCATGTTGTTTGCGAAACATCTACTAATAAAATACGTCCTTATTTACCGCAACAATTTAGACGTTTAGCTTTTGATTCGATACATAACTTGAGCCATCCAGATATTAGAGCTAGTAGAAAGATAATAGCAGATAGATATTTTTGGCCAAATATGAATAGAGACATTGGTAATTGGGCCAAAACATGTATAAATTGTCAACGAGCGAAAATACAGAAGCATACAGTATCTAATTTAGGACAATTTGAGATTACGAAACGTTTTGAACATATACATATAGATTTAATAGGTCCTTTGCCAATCACAGCTGAAGGATATAGGTATTGCTTAACTATAGTAGATAGATTTACACGTTGGCCAGAAGCTTTTCTTATAAAGGAAATGACTGCAGAAGTAGTCGCAAAGACGTTATACGAGGGTTGGATTAGTCGTTTTGGTTGTCCAGTTAAACTTACAAGTGATCAAGGCCGACAATTTGAAAGTAACTTATTTAGACAACTAATGCTATTAATGGGAATTAAAAAGTCAAGAACCACCCCGTATCATCCTCAGTGTAATGGAACAGTAGAACGTTGGCATAGATCGTTGAAAACTGCAATTACGGCTCGTTTAAGCAATAAGTCTTGGGTAGATGAACTGGCAACTGTAATGTTAGGATTACGCACGACAATTAGGTTAGATACAGGCGTAACCGCTGCACAAATGTTGTATGGTAATAATATTAGATTACCTGGTGATTTTTATGATGTAAGCAATGTGAAATCGTGTGATGATAATGATTACGTTAGCAAGTTAAAAGAAGTTATTGACGAATATAAACCGTCTAGTAGAGAAAATAGATCATCACGTAAAATTTTTGTGCATAAAGAATTGTACACTTGCGATTATGTTTTTGTTCGAAATGACGCAGTAAGGAAACCGTTACAACCTCCTTACGACGGACCATATCGCGTCATTAGTAGAACTGATAAAGTTTTTTGTGTACAATTGCCAGACAGACAACTTAGAGTTTCGATAGACCGTCTTAAACCTGCGTTTATGTTAGCAGAGGATAATGTACAACCTGAAGTAGTAGATAATAGTGGTAAAACTGTCTGTAAAAAAGTTCAGAAAAAAGTAACTTTTCAAACAACCGAACCCAGTAACTTTGGTTATACTACGAGAACAGGACGAGCCAGCAAAAAGCCGATGAAGTATTTGTAATGATTAATTTGGCTGAGTAGACAATAATTTAACTAGGACATTTGGTTATGTATGTGGTTATATGAAATAGAAAATGTATTTTAAAATCATTTATTGTCTGATACTTATACGTTGTAGTTGATTAATTAGTGAAATGGGCAACTATCAGACAAAGGATAAAGTTGTTGTTAACGAAAATATATCCAGCACAGCTCAAGTAGATAACAAGTTGAATATGATTGGTATCGTTATGATAATTATTATAGTACTACTGATTATGGTGATTGGATATGCATTAAAACGAAGATGTACTAAAGGCGTTAGGAAATGGTTGAAGAAAGAAATGGTCGCTAGTTCGATAACCTTACCAAGTATTAAGGTAGAAACTATGCAACCGCCGCAAATCAATAACGGAACGTCTGCATCTCATAAAGTGGTTTACTGATTATTTGATCGAGAAATCTTCGTGCATTCATGTTATTAAGTGTGTATGTGATTATTTTGTAACGATTTAATAGTGTGTGTTATATTTTGCTATTCGGTCATAGAACAAGCTGCATGGTTTGTGTTGTTGGTGTCCGGCCACAACGATGTCAAGAAAGGATAGCAGAATGTAACCCAAACATATTGTACGTTATGCGTAATATTAGAATTAATAATTGTGTTAATGTAATGGTAAATTTATATTTAAGTACGCTGCTGATATCTAAATTTTAAATAGCGTATTAATGAATGTTAAAACTTTTGTCGTTATTACAATGTTGGAATGTATTCACAGGCTTATCGCATAACAATACATAGCATAGTACTCATATTAAGTTGCAAACTGTTGATTGAGCAGAAATATGATGTCATCTTTGTGAACAAAGTAAATTTACAAGAAACATTGTTTGATAAATATATTGATTGTAATTTAGATTTTGTGTTGTAAAAAATATAAATATTTTTTTTAAAAAGAGGGAAATAGTGTTGCGGGAATGCTGACACAATGTTTTGAGTTATCGGTACTGTAGTGCGCTGTGAACCTCAGTTGTCCCGTGGTCGCCTTGTATACCGCACTACAGCACACACATATAATAATATGTATTGTATTCAGTCGTAATTAACAGTCGTAATTAATAAACTTAAGTAAGTTATTCGCAGACGTATTATTTCTCTCTGTACACACTCGCAACCCCAGCAAATAAAGTAACAAGAGCGACCAGTACCAAAAGTAATATAAACATTATTCACTTGGCATGTCAAAGTGTAAAATATTGTATGCAAAAGCACAAGACATGTCAGATTGTAAATATGTACAACATGCAAAAAAACATAAAAAGTGAAAGACAGCTTAAAAAAAAACACAAGCGATAGCTGTATAAGCGAGCAGCGATGGAAGGACAATTCTTCCTCTCAAAAGTAAAGACAAAGACAAAGAAAAAGATATTTATTTTGCAAAATATGGGTACAGTAAGATGACAAATAAATATATAGCTCAACCATATTTTACTCGTAGGCATGCAAAAGTACTTGGTACATTATTATTGTAGGTATAAAGTATGAAAAATAACAAACATACATATAAATGACTCTGTGAACCAATAAATCTAATAAACATTTAACATACGTAAACAGATTAATAACAGATAGTAAGTAGCTAGGTTAAGAAATATTTTTTTCCGCCAGAAATTCATCAATATCGTAATAAACTTTATTCAGTAGAAAGTTACGAAGTCTTTTTTTTAAAGATGATAAACCAAGATTTTTCCAACTTTGAGGTATTTTATTAAAGATGACAGGAGTCATGCAACAGATACTTTTGCGCATGAATGCAGTTCGTGCAGTATGGAGACACATTTTACTATTGTCCCGTCTGTTCCTCGGTATTACATCATTAAGACGTTCAAATCGAGAAGGATTCGTTTTCACAAAAATGGCCACTTCTAATATATGAACAGAAGGCAGTTTCAGTATGTTGTACTTTTGAAAATATGGAATAGAACTATCAGTACTCTTTAGTTGAAACATAGATCGAATACACCTTTTTTGTGCTTTGAATGCAGTTAATTTTTCGGTAGAGTTGCCCCAAAAAATCACGCCGTATCGTATATGTGACTCAACTAGACCATAGTAGGCCGTAAGTAAAGCTTCGATGTTTACTATTTTTGATAGTGTATGTAGAGCGTATGCAGATTTACTAAGTTTTTTACAGAGTATGTGTATGTGTGGTTTCCAAGTTAGTTTACTATCTATTTGCAATCCTAAAAATGTTGTATTTTCAACTTAATCAATGGCGTTATTCCTATAGTGTACATTAATATTATTCAATCGTAGTATACGTTGGCTGAAGTGCATGATTTTAGTTTTACTTAAATTAACTTTCAAATTATTATTGTAACCAGTAACCAGCGATACAACCAAATATTATTATGTAACCACTCAGCTGGAGACTAAATATGCACTGCAGGTGAAGGACATTATTACCAACCCACCTGAAACAAATAAATATAATAACCAACCCACCTGAAACAAATAAATATAATAAACTTAAAACAGAGCTAATCAGTCGCTTGTCTGCATCACAGGAGAAGCGGATACAGCAGCTGTTGGTCCATGAGGAGCTCGGTGATAGGAGACCATCACAGTTTCTTCGACATTTACAAAACTTAGCTGGACCTTCCGGAGCATCAGATTTCGTGAAGAGCGTATGGACCAATCGTTTACTGCACAATATTCAAACTGTCATTGCTTCACAGATAGCCGATTTGCAGGTGGAAAAACTAGCCGAGATCGCAGACAGGATTCACGAGATAGCCCCGTCAACTCCACAAGTAGCGTCTACCAGCGTGGATAATACCGACTTGGCCAAGCAAGTAAGCGCACTCACGAAGCAAGTGGCCATGCTAACCACGAGGATAAACCAAGGGAGACGAAACTCACGCTGACGCTCACGCGCACAGGCCGGATACAGAAGGTATGACCGCTCTAATAGTTCTCGATCACAACAGCCACCTCCAAATCACCCGCACTGCTTCTATCATTATAAGTACGGCGATAAGGCGAATAAATGCAAGCAGCCCTGCACGTTTACGACGGAAAACGCCAAGGGTGGTCGCAAGTAGCGGCTAACGACTGCCTCTCTTCAACAGGCCGTCTATTTATAACCGTACCGTGTCGTACGACAAAAATCCAGTTCCTGGTCGACACAGGCTCGGACTTGTGTGTTTTCCCGCGGTCGGCAGTGAAGACGCCAGTAACACAGTCTAAGTTTGACTTAGCGGCTGCCAACAAGCTACAACTCAACCTAGGTCTAAGGAGGAACTACACCTGAAAATTTACTATAGTTGACGTATCGCGGGCGATAATAGGGGTAGATTTCCTTAGCTTTTAGAACCTACTAGTCGACTGTCGAAACCAGCGCTTAATAGACAATGTAACGTCACTATCGGTTTCTGGAGTACATTGCAGGTCATCTGACGACATAGCATCAGTGAAGGCTGTAGTGGGAGACACGGAGTACCACAAAATCTTACGTGAGTACCCCGAGATAACACGGCCGCCAGGAATTCACCTATCTGGTAAGCATAGCACTGTGCATCACATTAGGACGACACCTGGACGATTGATGTCGGTGCGACATATTTTTATTATTTGTGAAGATTAGGTCAATGCAGGTTGATGAAGTAGTAGTTTCCCTAGTTGGCTTATTGACAATTTGATGTAGATTATATTCAATCATAGTTGCTATAAGTTTTTTGTAGTGATTGGAACTCGAGACAGCGTTAATGTAAAAGTCGCCTCCTATTATAATATGTTTCTTGTAGTGGTGTGATTTTAGTTTATTAAGCAATAGTTCAAGAAATGTAAAAAATTGATCGATTTTACGGTTGGTTCTGTACAGAGTAATAAGAAGTATGTTAGGTTTTATTTCCACCGCACAACATTCGATGACATATTCTATGGTTAGATCTCTAATGTCTGACCTCTCTGTGTACGCAGTTCCAGTTGGTAGCAGGATGGCGACACCTCCACCGCGGCGCTGTCGGCGACAGTATGTGGCGGCGATCTCGTAACCGTCAATAAGCTACTTGACTCTTTTTTGAAGTAGGTCTTAAATAATTCATATTTCTTCTACTATAGCAAAAAAAATATTACGATATTTTTTTGATACTTAGAAAACCGAAAATTGGTGTTTTTAAATTTAAATTTTCCTGAACGAACAAAAACGCTGTCCGCCATGTTCTGATGTCATAAGTGTTATAAACCAACATTTGACAGCAACACGAGCTAAACGTTACATAGTTAAAATTCAATAAAACATGACTTCTAATAGTCTACATGAGAAATATAGTAAATATCGTTATTGCATCGTCAAAGAATGCAAAAATACATCGATTAAGACCCCAGGAAAGTTGTGGATAAGAGTTCCCAGTGAAAAAAATATACGTAATACCTGGTTAAGACTTGCTCAAAGGGATCCTGAATCTTTATCGACTGTAACTCAGATTTATCTTTGCGAAGATCACTTTGATGTAAGTACCTACTCTACAATGTATTTAAACTTTATAGTTAGATTAATAATATTTTTTTTAGGTTAAGTATCAAGTCAGTAAACAAAATAAACTTCTTGTGTTATTTACCTTTTAGTTAGAAAATGACATGGAAAATTACGTACGATACAAAATAATGGGCTCCGTAAAAAGAATCCGAATGAAACCAAGTTGTGTACCATCCAGATTTGAGAGTCAGATGAATAAAAAACGCAAACGTAGCCTAACTCCAGATCAGCAAGAAGATGATAACAAGGAAAGGGGGATGGATGAAAAGAAGAGGTTTGCAGTCTGCCCTATGGAAATATCGACATCATCATTTCATGAAGGTAATGATAAAATGATTATACTATACTATCTAGCTAGTCTAATTATTATGATGCTGTTGTTGCAAGTGCATTGTAGAAATCTTTCAAACAATTTTTCGTTTTCAGAGTTACTCAATAAGGAAGGTGTCTTACCTTCATGTTCCTCCTCTCTTGAGAAGGTCCATGAGAAAGCAGTGCAAGTAATACAGCATAATACTCAGTTCCGTGATCAAGCAGTACAAGTTCAACCAATACATGAACATGTATCTTGTCAAACAACACAATGCTGTGCTCACAAAGTGACTCAAACTAGTATTTTAAAACATTATAGAAGTAAACACGTACAGTTCAGTGTGGCTGTGAAAGATGCTGTATCTTCACCAATTAAACCCATTGCTCACCAGTCAACTGCAACATCTCCTATTAAACCATCAGGTGGCAAGAGTTCCAAACCCTCCAGTTTTGGTCAATCATTTAAACGCAGAAAGTTGTTTTTTACTGATGAAAAATATGACAGTGATGTATCATATACATTATCTGATAGACGTTCATCGATTGACTCATCTCTATCAGAACGGTCAAGCAAAACTACTGTAGACAGTTTACAGGAAAAGGTTACTAAAGATGAGAAATTAAACTTAAAGAGTACTCTTACTAAGATAAATAAAAATCCAAGATTATACATTGGTATACCAGCTGAGCTTTATTTTATAGTTGGTCTCATTTCAAAACACACCAAACTGTCAGAGAAAAATATTTTACTGTGTTTAATGAAAATACGATTAAATAAAACATTTTCACAGTTAGCTGATGATTTTGACATTTCACTGTCTCAAGCAAGTAAAATTTTTTGTACTAAAGTACCTTTAATTGTTAGTATGCTTTCGCCTTTTGTTAAAACTTTTACTAAAAGTACAATAAAAAAGAATCTGCCTATAGCATTTCGCCAAAAATATAACAAAATTAATTGTATAATAGATTGTCTAGAGATTGAAATTCAAAAACCAAAAAAAGCCATTCATCAGGCATTGACTTGGTCTGAATACAAAAAAGCTAACACCTATAAATACCTCATATCTTGTACACCTGATGGTTTAGTTAGCTTTGTGTCCAGTGGATATGGAGGAAGAGTCAGTGATATTAATTTACTTGAACATAGTAAATTTCTTGACAGTTTGGAACCTAACTCTTACATTCTAGCGGATAGAGGTTTTAAAAATATTGAAATTTATTTAAAGAACAGAGGCTTTACTTTGTTAAGACCTCCAAGTGTTGGTGCTGGCTCCAAATTGACCAAAAGTGAAGCAAAACAAACTAAGGAAATTGCAAGCCTCCGGATTCATGTAGAAAGAGTCATTAGAAGAATTCGAGAGTTCTCAATTCTGAAACCACATTCGGTTGTAAATTTAAATTTATTACATGTATTAGATTTTTGTGTAATGACAGCCTGTTCTTTAATAAATCTACAAGACTCACTTATTAAATAAAATATCTTAATACCAGTACATAATGCATTTTATTTTACATTTTTATATAATGACACTTTCATACAATTTTGGAAAAATATGGAGTTCCCAAAATGAAACTAAGTGCACAATTAATTCTCTAACATATTTATCATTATATGTAACAGGTAATATTGTCACTTTTTTAGTTATTTCAAAATCACTGCTGGCGACACAAAAATAAGTTAGATTTACTTTTGCACAAAACATTTGAATTTGTACTTGAGCTAAGCATTTTCTGGTTATATTACCGCCTTTTATATAACTTTCAAAATGTTTTTCTGTAGATGGACATTTGATTTCAATGAGACTTTTTTGTTCATTTATACCATCTGGTGATCCAGCAATCATGGGATACTCATTGGAAATGAAGAGGCCACATTTTTTAAATTTCATACCTAATTTATCTTCTGCAACTTCTCTTACTTTGTCTTCTAACTTTTGGCCACGCTTCATCATCGGTGTTTGCACTGTTCTTGCTCCAAAAATCAATGAAACCAGGCAACCATCAAAAGTTTTGCAGCGGCTTACTTCATAGCTTTTGGATGCTGTTATTCTCCCATAACGAAGCTCAAACCATAAATTATTTTTATACTGAGTCCTAGTATTAATTTCAGCATATTTTAAGTTTTCATCATTAAATAAATCTTTAACTTTTTCCAAAAAGCTTTTACAATCAGAATCATTGTATGTGCAAATTAAGTTATGCAATGATAACACTGATCTACTCTCTAAATAATTTTCAGTATGCTTTAAAAATTGGCAAGTTTCTATTTTTCTCTTCTTGCATTCGTCTATAAATTCTGTTATCACACTCATATCTGGTACTGGATCCTGATGTTTTCGTTTGCACATGTCCTTTGCAGTTAATATTTTTAATGATGATCCAACTTTTGAGAGATTGGACTTTTTCCAGTAGCACTCCACTGATGTACAAGCAGGCTCTTCACTGCGACGATGTAACCAAAATAAAAATGCAATAGCATGTTTGCATCCACCTATGGCCGCAGGGCAATCTTCACAGAGCGCACTTGTAATCTTGTCTTCTTCTTCATTTACTAGTACTGACACTGTGTATTGCTTGGAGCGTACCTTGTGTTCAGGACATATTTTACATTTTACAGTGCAGATATTACCATCTCGTTTAAGTTGGACGTATCCTACGGCATCATCGCCGTATGATTCCCTAGCGGAGCTGTAAGAAATAAAATAGGTATCAGATATATTATTTAAATGTTATGATAAATGACATATTATAGTTAGATTTGAATCAATTTTGAAAAGGAAGAATAATATTTGAGTGCATTTACTCTTCCCTTTTATGCCTACTCTTTATTTAAATGCACTGTACTTACATAGAAGTCTTGACGTTCCTTAGCTCGGCAGAGCAGAAGTCTGGATTAACGGCAAAAAAATTACCGACCATCATCGTGTCAATTTTTGGCAAATTTGTGCTTTCTGCTTTGACAAATCCTACGTCCATGTTATTTTTCAATAAAACGACAAAACAGTAAATAAAAATTCTCGCTATATGTGCTACATGTAAATCACAAGTGACCATAGACCCATAGACTAAGGATATACCATAGACTGGACTGCTAGTATCGCTAGTTTCCCATTGAGCTGAGCGTAAGAACTTTTTTGGCTGTGTCTAGTACATTCGTTAACTGATTTAAGTTATTTTTCACGCAACGACAGATTTATATACGAAAATATCGTATATAGTATAGTTTTATTGAACCGGGGCGTGCTCCGTCTTGATACAATTTTTACGACAAAACTAGATCATACTAGTGCTTACCATTCATACCCTGATAAGCTCACTCTGTAGTTTCTTATCTATACTCTAAGCAAGTGACATACCGATGACGTTTGTTTGTTTACATATTGTATGACGTCATATCATGGCTGACAGCGTTTTCGGCGACTAATTGTAACATTAAAAAAAAGAATATTTTAAACTGGATTTTTCAGTTAATCTTGCGGTTTTAATAATTAAAATCGACATATTTTGTTTCTCTAGGCCAAATACTGTACGAAATACTCATTTATTATATGAAATTAGATATGAGTCAAATAGCCTATTTGCATATAGGGGTGTTGTTTTTCTGTGATCCATGTTTCTGTTAGGCATACAGCTTGGTATGGTTGTTCTTGCAGAAGATGAGATGAGAGTTATGAGTAATACTACTCCTGAAGGAATTATTAGATTTAGAGTTGTTGCAGTCGTTCATCTGTGTCGTATTTTCTTTGTTGTTATCATTGGTTATCCCGGGAATAATCGAGATCGATGTATTGGGCGAGACAGTAGTTGCGTTGGTTTTGGTTTCCATGTTATAGTATTGGCTGTTAACTATGAGTTTATTGTTTCTTATCACCGCATGATCCTTCCTTTCTAGCTTCATGTAGCATTTTCCTCAGTTTGGTTCTTTTTTGGAGCGCCTCACTTTCCAAGAATTCGTCGACCATAACTCCAGATCTTCTTAGCAAATGTTTGTTTTGAATTAATATCGGGGACAGCCGCCAAAGGCTCCAATGTAAGGAAATGACCCGGTGTTAACGCTGACAAGTCATTAGGGTCATTACTGAGTCATTACTGAAAATAACTACCACAGTTTTTGGAATTCATACGGAAAAATTTATATCAAAGAAAAAGAATCATCTCGACCGATTCGCATTGACTGCGAAGCAGACTTACGTAAATTAAGGACTGAATGACTTGAACTTACCGATTATGTCTGTTATCTTTCTACTATTGTTATTTTTATAAACATCACTAAAAGTACTTGTTTTGCACTCCACACACATATACACTCAAACACTCACATCACACGTATACAATTATTTTCACATATGACATATCGTTATCACTGATTTACTCAAACGCCCATAACTGTAATTAATATCGAAATCCGAGAAAACACTAAATTATATTTTATCTTTCGTTACCGTCTCATATGTTTACAATACTACCCGCGTTTCGATTCCTTATGCCGGCCATACACGCTACGGTGCACCGGAGAGGTCTACCTGTGCAGGTATACCTGCGCAGGTAGACCGGAGCGTGTATGGGAATAGACCTGTGCAGTTTTTTTTATCTGCGCAGGCGACCGGAGCAAAATCGAAAATCAATTATTTCTAGTGACACCGTACGGTGTACCTGTGCGTGTGTGCGTGTGCTCCGGTTGCCTGCGCAGGTCGCGTCAGTTGTTTTCCAGTGTTTCGGACGGTTGTATCGTCGCTCGCATCGTATTGCCACGAATGCCACGTAATACAGCAATTGAAAATGGCGCACCAAATTCAACTAAAAAAATCCTTGGAGATTTTATCGAAATTTATAGAAGTTGGTTTGGAAATAAACGAGGTATAAGATTTAAGTGGACTGTATTTTAGGAGGATGGCTGATTATCGCCAAGGGGTGAGCGAGCGATGTAGGTCTATGGGAAAAAGCACGCATACCTGGCTCTCCAGCGTTGAGCAGTACAAGATGGCGGGCGGCGTTCTTCCCGATGCGATCACAAAACTGTCACGTTCACACCCGCGGGCGGATTATCAGCCATCCTCCTAAAATACAGTCCACTTAAATCTTATACCTCGTTTATTTCCAAACCATTTTTTTGGTCCTTCGAGCCGGATTCATATATCCGTATTCCCGCTCGCGTAGGTATCTTTTATAAGTGCCTACCTAGGTAGTTGTAGCACCTAGCTGCACTCCTAGTTCATAAATATATACCCATTACGTGGTTATTCCCGCACCCCCAGTAGGTAATATACTCAACGTAGCTACCTACTGACTTACAATAATAATTATAAACTAGGTATATAGTCGTTTTGTAAATTCATAATTTCAAGCGCCTTTTACCACCGCCTTTAAAGTCGTTGCCTTATTATTAGGTACAAGTACTTACTTTCCGCATAACATAAAACTACAGCATAATTTTAGGTTATTTATTTTCTACCTACATTAGGTATATAAAATGTCGCAACAAAAGAAATGTACTTCTGACGAGAATGAATTAGCTATCTTAGAAGCTAAACGCAATGTTTTATTTGAGCGCATGCAAAACATTTACGAGCGTTCAAAAACCGCCAAAATTTCCGATGTCAACAAAGAATCATTTCTTAGTTATTGTATGACAGTAGACGATATTCGAACCGATTTTCATAAATTATTAGACGCTTATAACGCACAATTACTTTCTATTAATCCTGAATCTAAACCAAATTATCAGGCGTACACCTCATTCGAAGATCTTTATTGTATCATAAAACGCATACAATCGCAGTTAGATAATCGACAGTCCGCGAAGCCCAGCGCCGGACCGGCTGTCCGAGCACCGAAACTGCCCGCGATTGAACTCGTGTCATTCGATGGCGATATACGAAACTGGCCATTATTTTATGCAAGTTTCAAGTCTACAGTGCACGATAACGCCTCGCTGACGGACGCTGACAGGTTATACTATTTAATAGGTAAGCTGTCGCCGAAAGCGCAATCTACATTCGCAGGTGTCACACCAAGTGCTGAGAATTATCAGGTCATTTTCCAGTCACTTCTTGATAGATATCAGGATACTCGCATCCTCGCGTCTACTTACTTTGATCAAGCTTTGAATCTTAAATTGTCTGGTCCCGCGTCAGTTTCGAATTTCCAACTGTTTATTGATAACTTTGTTACCGCAGTAAATTCCCTTAAAAACCTAAAGTTAGAAAACCTTGCAGACTTTATGTTATTGCAACTCGCATTAAAAAAGTTCGACACGGAAACCGTTCGTGCATTCGAGATGACCGAACGTCAAAATAAATTACCTACCCTAAATAGTTTTCTTTCATTCATTAAGGATCAGTGTCGAATATATCAGAATACGCAGCCTAGTTCGTCTAGCTCGTTTAGTAATAATAATACAAGTAAACAAAACTTTAATAAATCGCGAAATAGTAATAATAAGTCGGTCCCTAACCCACAATCTTACGTAGCATGTTCGGATTCCGCAAATAACTCACACAAGTGTCTGTGCGACAATACGGTGGTTCACGACCACCTTTCTAAATGTCCAGCCTTTAATAATTTAAATCCGACTGCTCGTTTTAAATACGCTAAAGAAAATAAAGCTTGTGTTAATTGTTTGAGTATTAAGCATAAAACAAGCGATTGTTCTAGTAAAACTAAGTGTCGCTCATGCAATCAACAACATCATACGTTATTGCATTTTGAGAAAAAATCTCCGTTATTTGACCGCGGTAACCGTAACGTTAACGTAAATCCTAGTCCAGCTGTTTCGTTCTCTGTACCGCAGGCACAGGCCGCTCGCACCACGGCGCCTGTCCTTCCCGCGTCTCAGCCCGGAGTTTCTTTGTGTACGACATCCATTGCGCTCGCACGCCGGCAGTGCGCACGCACTCAACATACTCAGCGCGAAGCAGAGCGTCAATGTAACGCGTCTACTACGATATTATTAGCGACCGCGCAAGTTATTTTTTATGACGTGAACAACACACCGCGCGTGGTTCGTTGTTTACTTGATAGTGCATCACAAAGTAGCTTCATTACTTCGGATTGTTTCAAATGTCTTGGACTTTGGAATAACTTTAAAAATACTAACTTAGTAGTTAAAGGGATCGGTGGTTCAGAAAAATCTTGTAAGGGTTCCGTCGATATTAAAATACATTCGCGTTTCAATAATGATATTAATTTCAACGTTTCATCGCTTATTGTGGAACGTATTACGGACACGTTGCCTAGCGCTCACGTGGACGTGTCGTTACTCGCGCACCTCGAGACATTGCCGCTCGCTGATGCTCACTTTGCGCAGCCGGGTAATATCGATGTTTTGATCGGTGCTTCAGTTTTTCCGCACTTACTACTACCTAATGTTGTACGTAGTGAGCAATATAATTTACCTCCCGCTATTGAGACGGTATTTGGCTATGTAGTTATGGGTGCCGTACCTACGCTGCATAATACACATTATACTACGTCTTGCTGTTCTGTTCTTCAAGAAAATAATATTAATTCTCTTCTTAAGCGATTTTGGGAGCTTGAAGAGGTCTCCGCACCGCCCTCGTTGAGCCGTAAGGATCTCGAGTGTGAAGAACATTTTCGCGCTACCACTGTTCGCGACGATAGTGGTGGATATGTTGTAGCATTGCCGTTCTGTGGCGACCCGTATTCTTTAGGCGACTCGCACGCTGCTCTACTTAGGCGCTTATACTGTTTAGAACGTAAGCTCGATGCGTCGCTTAAATTACGCGGTGCTTATAATGACGTCATGCGTGATTACATAAATAAAGGATTTTTAAGCCCAGTTGTAAACGACGAGGGCAATTCTCTTCCCGCGTATTATATTCCGCATCACGATGTGGTTCGCGAAGATAAGACCTCCACTAAACTTCGTGTGGTTTTAGATGCTAGTTGCCGAACTACATCGGGTCAGTCGATCAATGACATTTTGCATGCCGGTCCTGATCTACAGGGTGATTTATTTAACATCTTAATTAAATTCCGCCTCTTCAAAATTGCACTTTAGCTGATTGTAGACAAATGTTTCTCAATATCGGCATTCGCGAATCCGACCGTAGATTTCAACGAATTTTATATCGTTTTGACAATAGTGAGCCTTTAACCGTGTATCAATTTAATCGCGTTTGTTTTGGACTTAAGTCTAGTCCATATCACGCGTTACGAGTTGTCCGCCAGTTGATCGCTGATGAAGGCGACAACTTTCCCGCTGCAGCCGCTGTTGCTGCTTCCGCTTTATACATGGACGACATTGTCTGTAGTGTCGCATCCGCTCCGCAAGCAGTTTCGCTTTGTGAGGGGCTTATTCAGCTTTTCAAACGAGGCCAATTTGACCTTGTCAAATGGACAAGCAATTCCAAAGAGGTTCTCGCGCACATACCTGATTCGCATAAAGCTTCTCCGGACATTGAGTTCGAGAAGTCCGCACATCACAAGGTTCTTGATTTACGCTGGGACAGACATTGTGATAACTTCCGCTTTGACATCTTATCACCAGGTGATAAGTGTACCAAACGCGCAATGCTATCCACAGTGGCTCGTTTATGGGACATAATGGGTTTTGTGGCTCCTACCATTTTGTATGCCAAGCTCTTGATCAAAGAGCTTTGGTTAGCAAAATGTGATTGGGATGACACTCCTCCCGACCATATTGTCGCTGTTTGGAAACAGTTTTGTGCTGAACTTCCCGCACTCAATAAAATAATTGTGCCGCGCCATCTAGGTTTAGTAGATGGATGTTTTGTTAACTTAATAGGTTTCGCTGACGCCAGTGAACGCGCTTATGGCGGAGTCATATATTTGCAAGTCCGCATTGGATCTAACCACTCTGTGCAGCTAGTTTGTGCCAAGTCTAAGGTCTCGCCTGTCAAAACCATTTCGGTTGCGAGACTGGAGTTGTGCGCGGCTCTGTTGCTGTCTCGGTTGCTTCGCAAAGTTCAAGACACAATTGCGCCCCATCACTCCATCAATAAGATATATGCATTTTCAGACTCCAAAGTAGTGCTCGCTTGGATTAATTCTTCTCCGCACCACTGGCAGACCTTTGTCGCCAATCGCATTACTAAAATAATTAAACTTATTCGTGCTACTTGTTTCAATCACGTCGCGGGTATTGAGAATCCTGCGGATTGCCTGTCTCGTGGTGTTACTCCGGCTTATCTTCTGGATCATCCTTTGTGGCATCATGGCCCTTCTTGGATTTCTCGTGATCCATCAGAGTGGCCTATACATCCATCTGTCCACGATGCAGAGGACGAGGATATACCTGAGCGGAAGTCTGTCTCTCATCCCGTGACCATTGAGGTTGCGGAATCTCTTATTTACGCACTCGCGCTACGCATGTCATCGTGGTCTAAGTTACTACGTGTCATCGTTTATGTCTGTAGGTTTATTAAGAAATTACCTAATGGAACTTCTGTTTCAAGCTCTGATCTTGAGGTCGCAGAGTATACATTGTTGCGCGCCCTACAGGCTGTTCATTTTAGTAAGGATGTTCAAAATTTAAAAAATAACATTCCTTGTTCTCCCGCTCTTCTTAAACTCAAGCCGTTTCTCGATGAGCACGGCATCATACGTGTTGGCGGTCGTTTGTCAAATTCGGACGTACCTTACAACTACAAGCATCCTTGCATCCTGCCGCGTCACGACCATGTAGTCAACCTTCTTGTTGATTTCTACCACAAGAAGCATCTCCACGCAGGTCCAGAGTTACTCATGTCCTTACTTAGGCAAAACTACTGGATTCTCGATGCGCGACGAATAATTCGCCACATAATTCATAAATGTAACACCTGTTTTAAATTCCGTCCGCGTCCGATCTTTCCTCCAATGGCAGATCTTCCTAGCCAACGTGTCAACCAGGTAGATAAAGCGTTTACACATTCCGGTTGTGATTACGCAGGACCACTGCAGTACACACCCGTTCGTGGTAGAGGCGTC
This sequence comes from Autographa gamma, assembly GCA_905146925.1. Taxonomy (NCBI): domain Eukaryota; kingdom Metazoa; phylum Arthropoda; class Insecta; order Lepidoptera; family Noctuidae; genus Autographa; species Autographa gamma. The sequence continues at coordinate 3,082,931 of LR989880.1, forward strand.
AAAAGCCGTAAAGCTTGGCTATGTATTTTCACATGCCTTGCAACTCGCGCTACGCACATCGAAGTTGCGACGGATTTAAGTACGGTTTCATTTCTCGCAGCTCTAAAACGTTTTCTTTCGCGACGTGGTCCCGTAAAGTGTTTATACACGGATAACGGCACATGTTTCGTGGGTGCAAGTTCTTATCTACGCGATCTCTATAAATTTCTCAATAAAGAGTATAGTTCACGTCTTCAGGAGGAACTTTCCATTAATCGCATTGATTGGAAGTTTATTCCGCCTGCTTCACCACATTTTGGCGGATGTTGGGAAAGCATGGTCAAAGTAATTAAAACGCATCTCTTCAGAGTCATAGGTCAACAAATCCTTTCTTACGAAGAGCTTTTAACTGTCCTCGTGCAAATCGAGGCACTTGTTAACTCGCGCCCGCTCACAGCACTCAGTAGTGACCCTGCTGAACCATCCGCGTTAACTCCCGCGCATTTTTTAAATACTGTGCCATTGTCGTCACTTCCCGCGCCTGAAGCAGACTCTTCTAGCTTGCTTCAGAGACATACTCTTCTTGACAACCCCGTACAGTCGTTTTGGCGGCGCTGGCGCTCAGAATATCTTCACCAACTTCAGGCTAGATCTAAATGGAATAGTCCTGCATCCCCTATACAGGAGGGTACGTTGGTAATTATTATAAATGATACTTCAGCACCGCTTTCATGACCACTGGGCATTGTTGAGAAGTTACATACCGCGAAGGACGGCACAACCCGCGTCGTTACTGTAAAAACCGCTAAGGGTAGCTACGTGCGCCCTGTTGTACGTCTCTGTCCGCTACCGACTCAGTAAGATCTAGCTCGAAGTTGGATCTCTTTCTTAGTTTAGGTATTTAGTTTGTAATTCAATTATAATTTGTTCCGCTTTGTTAACGCAATTAATTTAAAATATTTTAACGCTCGCTGTGTTAGACTGTGTATAGGTTATGCGGTAGTACACCTTACATATCTAGATTATTATTATTATATTTCTTTAAAGGCAACCCTTTAAGGCCGGGGGGAAATGGTAGTGCCATCTATCTTTCTAAGACGGACTACTAGTCGTCTCATCCATATTTCGCAATATTAGTTCCATTCATTCATTTGACCACTTTTGGAATGAGTGATGTGACCCCCGCCCCTTCCTTACCAATCCTTCCGCACGCCTGGCGCGTAACGCACGTACGCGCTTTCGCAAACCGCTGGAAATAAACGAATCGCCGAGAGGAGGCACACGATACCGCGCCCGTGTCGCTCCTGTGCTGCATCGCCTCCTTACTGCTGCTGCCGGATAGCGAACTTTTGTGTTAATCCGCCCGCGGGTGTGAACGTGACAGTTTTGTGATCGCAACGGGAAGAACGCCGCCCGCCATCTTGTACTGCTCAACGCTGGAGAGCCAGGTATGCGTGCTTTTTCCCATAGACCTACATCGCTCGCTCACGTCTTGGCGATAATCAGCCATCCTCCTAAAATACAGTCCACTTAAATCTTATACCTCGTTTATTTCCAAACCAGTTATAATATTAACAATAAAATCTTCTTTTATCGACTTTTAAACACTTACACCAGTTTACTCAGTACTGGAAAACTACTTGCAACAGTTTTCTGCATTGTTATTTGTTATTAACCTTAAATATTTCAAAGGGTGTGGCAGGAAATGAAATAAAAATACTAATAGAAGTCTTTTCCAGACCTACCTATGCTTAATAGGTGTTGTTATTTGGACGTTACTATTATTATGGCACTCATATTACTATCCTCTATGGGGCACTCATAATGAAAAATAAAATCAATGGACTTGCCATCTTAGAAATAATAAAACTAAAAAATTTTATCTTCTTAATTAGGAATTTTCGGTAATTATATTAATCATTTATTTATATTTTCATTAGTACTTCCTAACCAGCCTTACGTACTACTAAATCAGTCTTTCAGACATTGGCAATTTGTCACATTGTTATTTATCGTTACAATAATCACAGTAGTTAATAAATTGCATAGAAAAAAAAAAGAGAAACCAAATGTTGGAAAAGACAACTAGGTTTGTTATGAAAAACTTTTTTGCAAAAAAGAAAACTGACTTCAAAAATCGATAAAAGCGCTAAAAAGTTAAAAATAATACCATAACCTATCTAACTACATTAAAAAACCTAACCTAAACAACTATTAAGCTATAATACAATTTATTGGTTTCTTAGGTTTACGCGAATGTTAGACTTTGAAATGAAACTATTTTTTACGGATTTTTTCGCGGTTTATATTTAGATTTTAGGTCCCGACGTTTCGACACCTTTGCAGGTATCATGGTCACGGGCAGACTACTGTCTGCCGAAAACTACTGTCTGTCCCACATATTACCCCACATATGCCCCACATATTTTTATGGTGCCACTGGCGGTAATGTTGTGTACCGGGTTATGCAGCTCCCTCAAAAATGGTTAAGCTGTAAAATAAAAATAAAAAAATATGTATTTATTTTTTCTTCACAAAAGTTACAATGTATTAACATTTACAAGGCAATAATAATGACAAAACTATTGCTAACTTTGTGAGAGACTGGTGCCTGATGTAGGTTTATGCAACAGCATAACCTGTATTACAAGTCACCAGGACCCTCCCGCAGCTAAAATCAGTAGGTTTGACACTTAATTAACAAGCAGAAGGTAACATCACTGTATTTAAAGAAGTAGAAAGAAAACATAGGATATACCAGTTAACTGTATAGTGTGTAGTAGAAGATGGTAGGTGTAGGAATGTATAAGCAAGGAAGAGTTATTAAGTATAGTTATGATTATGTGTGTATGTGTGTATGAGTGTTTGTGTAGTGTAAATGCGACAATAATTATGCGGTTAGGAGATTGATATGGGATTATAATTAGATATAATAAATGCTATCTGGGAGGATTTAAAAAACGTTCAGTTGATTCGTAGTCAAATGTTTCAAGGTATTTAGTAACTAAAACTTTACATTTTGTTCTGGTTACTGGATAGATATTTAATTTTTGGTTAATCTTGTTATAGAGGTAAGGGCCAGCAAAACAGAAAAAATTATGGGATATACTTGTCCTTAAGGTCTTTTTTTCACAAACACTGCCTTTACGTCGCTTGTCCTTTAGTAGGTCCGGGTCATATTGGAGCATTGAGTGTTGTTTAAGGACTATTTGTAAAATGAAGCACTGTCTGACCGTGAGAACTTCCCATTTCTTGTAGAGGTCAATAGTGGGGAATCGAAAAGGAAGACAAGCGCCCACCTTCAGTATAGCACGCTGTGCCCGTTCTAACTCTATGAGGTGTGTTTTGGCAGCTCCACCCCATGATGTGATGCAATATTCAATCAGCGATTGGCATAACGCAAAATACACCATTTTGATGGTAGATCTATTAGCGGTGCCACGTAGGTTTTTAAAGATGTATATTAGTTTCCGCAGACGTGTAACCAAAATGTCTATGTGTGGTTTAAATGTGAGCGCTTGATCAACTGTAACGCCAAGATATTTAATAGTGTCCGCTCTTTCTAAAGCAGGGCAGGTGCAAGAGATCTGTCCAGGCTTACACACATGAGCTGTAAGGGTGTTCGATTCTGGAGGCAATAATTTTTTGTTGAAAGCGAAGGTTACATATATGGTTTTGGAGACATTTAAGGTCAAAAAATTGTTTTGCAGCCAGGAACAGACCCTGTTGAATCCAGTCTGAGCATTCTGAAAAACCTCTATCCAGTTATCACCACTAAACAAGAGAGCAGTGTCATCAGCAAAGGTGAATATTTTGCCTTTTTCGAGAGGAAGTTGACATAGGTTATTTATATATATCAAAAACAGGGTTGGGCCGAGTATGCTGCCTTGAGGAACTCCATATTTTATTGGGAGCATGTCGCTTAGTCTGTGACCTATCTTAACTCTCTGTTTTCGGTCGAATAAATAATCCTGTAGTAATCTCAACGGTATGTCCCTGACGCCCATAGATTCAAGCTTTTCCAACAAGTGTGGGACAGAGACCGTGTCGAAAGCTTTCGCCAAATCCAGGAACACTGTTATAGATTTCTTTTTACGTTCTTGATTGGTTATGATTGTATTCAAGAGTTCATGTACTGCATCGTTAGTTGATTTACGGCGTCGGAAACCATACTGGTTTGGCGAAAGGAGACCGTTTGTTTCCAAGAAATTAGTCAAGCGATTGTTGATTAGTCGCTCCAAGATTTTAGAAAGTGTCGGAAGTAAGGAGATAGGTCGGTAGTTATCGACACAGCCTCTATCACCATTCTTATGGATTGGCTTGATCAACGCTATTTTGAATGCCCTCGGAAACACACCCGTTGAAAGAGCAAGGTTACATATGTGAGTAATGGGAGTGACGAGGAAATTAATATAACGTTTTAAGATCTTCCCAGAAATTAGATCCCATCCTACTGCACACTTAGTCTTCAAGCCCAAAATAAGTTGGCGTATTTCTGATTCATCAGTAGGAATCAACATAAAGGAATTGACGGGGGAAGCCTGGTAATGTTTTCGAGGTGTAGATTGTTGGGGGCGTTTGATGCGTTCAGCAAGCCTTCTGCCAACATTAGCAAAGAATTCATTAACCAGATTAATACTATCTAGTGGATTAGCAGATGATAAAAGGCATGATGAGTGGTCTGACACGTTACTAGTTCCGCTTATGTTCCTGATTACCTCCCACAGTTGTCGTTTATTGGTCCCCGCTCTTTCAATCTCTAGTTTTTCATAAGCTTTTTTAGCTTTCTTTATCTGATAGCAGCAGTAATTACGATATCTCATGTATGTAATTTTCAGTATCTCATTATTTGGTACCCGTTTTAGTTTTTTATAAAGGTTATCTCTATTTTTCATACAGCGTAATAATCCCTTGGTGATCCATGGTTTCCTAATGCGTTTTCTTTTCGGAATAGTAATTAATTTTGAATTATTATTTATTGCAGTAGATAAGTAGCTTATGAGGATATCCGTAGCTGAGTTAGCGTCGTCACACTTCATAATAGACTGAAAGTTAGTTTTTTGAATGTCTTCATCAAGGTGGTGAAAATCAATAGTAGTGGTTGAAGTGTTGCAATATTCGAGGCAAGTTTTTAAAGTAAAACTTGCGGCTACACACTCGTGGTCTGTGATAGACGACTCAAAAATTAGGCAAATGGCATCCAGTTTCGTTTTCATCATCATGTGATCTTAACAAGTGCTACGGTTTTGACCATGTCTGGTTGGTATATTATGCCCAGGGAGAATGCCGTGGCTCGCTAGAACATTTAAGTACTCATTTTTACTCTTATCAATGCTATGCGGACCGATATCGATGTTAATATCGCCACAAAGAAATATATTTTTATAACTTCTTAATTTTGAGAGATGAAAATCTAAGGACGTTAGGAAGTTACTAGTGTTAACTTGACTTGGAGGACGATAAATACCGAGAATGCAGGTGTCGGTATTTAATTTTAAAAGCAAACAGTTTGCATCGCTGATATTAGGTTCTTCAGTTGTGATAGATAGGTGTGAGTTATAATAAATGACTACACCTTCTGTTTTAGTTTTGTTAAGGGTTGTTGAAATATAGTTGAAGTTATCAAGCATCGGTATGAATCTAGAAGAAGAAAGCCAACATTCTGTGAGAACCAGTAGATCCCACTTCAATTCTGATCGTTGTAGAAATGTATTTAAATTGGAAAAATTACACGTTATGATCCTGATATTTTGGGTCAGGATATTGAGAGGATTTTGAGAGGATACGTATTTATCAGCTATGTCACAAATCATTGATTCAGCTATTTTAATAGAGTCCAGATCCAGACTTAACGTTTCAATATCTTGCATGGCTACTTAAAATATCGAAGTTAAAGCGAAGTCACGACAAATTCGTGACATGAATAAATGTGCATGATATTTAATACATAGTCTTGGATCTGGTATAAAAGCTGAAGTGACAAAGAAGTGACTTGAGAGGAAAGCTGAGTAAAAGCTATTGATTAGCATTTCTAGGTTTAAGAGTCGCGCAATAAGTTTGTGGAGATTATGTGGAGAGTGTGTTAAATGTGTGTATTTAAGTGAAAGCTTACCGGTATTCCAATATCTAAACATAACAAGAAAAAAAACAATTAAAATAACTAACAAAAAGAAATCAGAACAACTACTGTAACAAATAAAAGATGAATTATGGATCTTCAGTATAACTAGTCACATAGAAACTTCATTCAATTCATTCTCTGTTTCTATACGTGCTGGCTTCGAGTTCTCTTCTTTTTTCACATACAATTTTCCGTACGATATCCACGAAGCAGCAAGTTCCTTATTTTTAACCAGCTGACGAGCAAGAAAGAATAATTTTCTAGTTTTTGTCGTTAAGTATTCGGAGACGTATATCGGGCGGCTTTCGCCAGGTAACTTTACTTGTTCTGTATTCAACTGCTGTTCTTTGTTTTCGCGTCTGGTTTTGTTGTATGCTAGTAGTTTAGATATGATAGATTCCTTTCTGGCGGTAGTAGTAAAGTCAACCACTATAGCGTCCGATTTAGATCTATAAATGTTACGTATTTCGGCCTCCTTAATTGGACATTCAAGATTGAGCGTGTGCCCAATCTTTTGTATGACACCGGATAGGGTCTTCTTGTTGTCAGGCTCCTGTTTGGGAATATTACGTATTTCTATTGTAGTACAACGCATATTTTTTTCAAAAAGTTCTAGTTTATTTTCAAGTTCGATGATACGATTTTTATATTCAATATTTACTTTTCCCATGTCTTCTATTTTTGCAAGGAGATCTTGATGTTGAAAAGTCAATATTGCGAAAGATTTTTGGATCTCTTGGTTTTGACTCAGGATTGTAGATAGTGAAGTATTTAATAATTCAAATTTTTTATCTTGATTCATTAAAATCTCGGCAAACATGTTTTTAATTACCGAAATGGAAGAAGAAGGTTCCTCTTCAAGTGTGCGTTTCTGGCGCTTAGTTATATTAAAATAGTTTTCCTCAGATTCCGATTTATCCGGTATATCAAGAGCTGAATCTGAGTTGTAATGTACAGCAGGAGCATTCAGCTTGAGCGCTGATTTTGAAGGAGAATGTTGGATTGGCATCGTACACCTACAATAATAATATTAAATAGTACTATCGTATGCATTTAGCCCAACAGCGATTTGCTCAGAGAATATTGAAAGGCGCTTTAGTAAGTAGTTGCAAGACGGAGCGCGGAGGGGCGAATTCTTGGGGTACAGCGAAGTGTGACTCACGCGTGTATTGGGTTGTCTTTCTTCCTGTTCGCGTTGTTCTCGCTCACTTCGCGCACTGTGTGCGTAGTAAGAAATAAAACTTGTTTTGCTGCGTACGAGTGGCGCCCGATGTCCTTGATGGGCTGCGTCGATGTGTGCGTGCGGAGGACGGTCGTTGAACCGGTGCGTTATTGCTCACTGAGTTCGTTGGCCCGATGACTCACAATGACTAATTAAGTTTTGCAATACAATAAAAACAATATTACTCCGGAATCACTTCATGGAATTGAAAACTGATTTTTGTATTTATAAGACTATGCACCAAGCTTCACTACGATATATACTTTATACTGAACAGATAACTTTTGTTTGCAACAGCAATATTAAACTTTGGAGCACTCGAAGTATCGTGTTGACGCGTTGAGGCCCGCGGGTGAGAGTGTAGATGGTTATGTGTAAATATCCTACTGGTGGTTGTAGAACTAAAACTCCGGTAACTTCGTAGCTAATAGTATAATGGACTGTATTCAATTAGGTATTACAATATGTAGGACGGAACAGAATTACAAATAATAATAAATGTAAGTGCGCGCTCGGTATGGCGGACGATGACGCAGTAGTTGTGCCGGGCGGCGCGCGGCGCGCGCGCTCGCTCCTCCAACGCCCCCCCCTGCGACCTCAGCTCCCACCCGCGGTCGCCCGGGCGTAGTTATGTTCTCAACATGCTCCCGGCGTTGAAGATATGACGATCTTCAAGGATTATACTGGAAGAGGACAGATGGTGTTATAGGCGCGTCTGACTATTCCTCTCTTCGTCTTCACGTCAGCCACTCGGCTTATGCCGTCTCTCCCAGGTATGAGACGTACGATACGGCCGAGTGGCCACATCAATGGTGGAGTCTGTTGCTCCTGGAGTACCACCATGGCTCCTTCCTCAAGCACCCCGTCGGAGTCGGTCCACTTCGTTCTCTGTTGGAAATAGAAAATGTACTCGTTAGAGAATCTATTCCAGAACTGTTGCTTCAAGTGTTCTATACGCTGGTAACGTCTAAGGCTGGATATGTTCTGCTGGACGAGATCTGGATGCGGCAGGGAAATGAGAGACCTTCCAATAAGGAAATGAGCAGGAGTTAAAGGGTATAGGTCCGAAGGATCTGTGGAAAGAGGAGTGAGGGGACGAGAGTTCAGTATTACTTCGATCTGAATCAGACACGTTGACATCTCTTCGTAAGTGAGATGGGTGAGGCCTAAGATACGCCTCAAGTGATGTTTAATTGATTTTACGGCGGACTCCCATAACCCACCGAAGTGTGGTGTGTATGCCGGAATGAATGAGAAGTTGATACCTGTATTTGCCATGTCTGAAGAAAAGTCCTGTTTGAGTATGTCAGCTATCTCATTACAGGTGTCAATAAACGTTGTACCATTGTCAGAATAGATGGTCCTTGGTTTACCACGACGAGCAACAAACCTGTTTAGGGCTGCAATAAAGGCATGTTTTGTAAGGTCTGAGACAAGCTCCAGGTGAACCGCCCGTGTGGCTAGACAAACAAAGACACACATATATGATTTTATTAATCTACATCCTCTACCTTTGCGGTCGGCTATGAGGATGGGCGGGTCAATCTCCAAAACGGGCGTATTCGTGTGACCGCTTTGGTGCTTTTCAGATATTGATATTTAACGGTAATTATATATTTCACTGAAAATGATGATATATAAATAGTAAATTTTTAGTATTGGCCTTCAATTTACACAATCAGTTATGGAGATATTTAAGTTTCAAAAATTTCGCGACCAGAGCAATCATAAATCGTGCCAGAGCGAGCATAAATGGTGAAATCAGTGAAACAAAAATAAATATGTTGATAAAATGTTATTTATTCAGCCCTTTTCAGTCATATTCAGTATATGTGTAACAAGATTATATGTAAGAGTCATACACATAAAAAATATGGAATATTGTATTTAACATAATTGATAGAATAACAAATTATCATAAGTATAAGAATCAACTTTTGGCTTAGTTTCATTTATTTAATTAAACCACTTCTAGGTAAACGAAATAAAATTAAAAACCTTTTGAAATCAACCATTAATACCTCCAGTCTTGAACAGTTATAAAATGACTAAGACTCATTAAATATTCGTTTTTCAAAGGCCCAAGTGGGCCGCTGCAGAGACAACCTGAGCAAATGGAGCATCAATGAACGTTCGCATACCCAATGTCAATGCGGTGCCCCAACTCAAGATATGGCGCATCTTCTGTCCTGCCCGTCCTGCACCACCACCGTTGCCCTGAAGGGCCTAATGGAGGCCAACTAAAAAGCCATTCTGGTGGCAACTTTCTGATAAAACAGAGTTCAAAAGTGCTTAAGAAAACGTATGTGCATTTTTCCTCTGGTAACACTCTCTTGACTTTACAAGCCACTGTGCGTATACTAGTCTACTACGCTCAGCCAATTTCTCCCTAAGACATTTTGCTTCAATAGACAATTTATTTCGAGGCATGATTTCAATCTGCAATGCCATCGAGGTAAATTACGTCTGCCCGCTACGGACGCCGCGTCACTGAAGTTGTGAGTCTCCTGGAGACATGGCTAGAGCGACGCCACGGGTTCCTCACGTTCCGTCTGGTGCAGGTGCTGTCTGGGCACGGGTGCTTCGGATCGTACCTGCAGCGAATCGGGCGGGAGAAATCCCCTGCATGCCACCATTGTGGCGCGGTGGAAGACACGGCGCAGCACACCCTCGAGTTCTGCTCTGCCTTCGAGGTCTGCACTGTCTTCGAGGTGGTGCGCCGTGCCCTAAATGCGGTTATTGGCCCGGACCTTTCGTTTGCGGGTGCCAGCCTCGCGGACAATCGCGTCTGGAGGGCAGTGTCTCATTTCTGCGAGATCGTCATGTCGCAGAAAGAGACCTCGGAGTGCGAGCGGGAGGCTGTCCCTTCCGTTCCATTGCTCCGCCAACGGCGGCCGGGTAGGGCGCGGACGAGAACCTCCGTAGCCAGATCTGCCGGCTACGGGGGTTCATCCCTGAGCCTTCAATGCACGCGTCTCCTTCCTTGCGTAACGCCGCTACCCTATGCGAAGGATAGCACCAGGTGTTTTGCCGGAGTAGTCGGAGCCTTTTTCAAGGCTCTGGAAGCCCAAACTCTTGCATCCTCAACCCCCTTGGGATGCAAGGCTCAAGGCTGGCTCATTAAGGAGTTTCACCAGACAAAAAAAAAATATTGGAAAAATACGTCAAATTCGATTTAAACCCAGGAAAGGTTATAAATTTAATGTTACATGCATAGGTCATCATTTGTCATTGTTGCAGTCTGCTAGTACTACTTAAAATAGATTTATAAGGTACAATTAATGCAAAATATCATTGCTCTGTACTTTTTGGACAGAGCAATCACAGCCATAGCGATCAGAAAAAGTGACAAAATCATAAATTTTGCCGAATTTAAAAGCAGTAGAAAGGTGTCATTACTTCTCATAAAAAACATCATAATGATCAATTAATTCACATAACAGACACTTTTGCAAGCTAGCTATTTTATTTAAATAACGTGCCATAGAAATCATAAAATTCGAGAACCAAATCCAGAGCAATCATAAACTTACCTTCGTAATGTCGGAGCCAGGGAACCTGGTGTACAGGTATCCTCCTCGGTGGTTAGACTACTCCTAGCGCTACCCCGTAGCAGGGGAATAGAGTGTCTATAACGCGTAACTAGGGATGGGCGCAATGTTTTACCTGGGCGCAGAGTGATGAGATAAAATGCTCGGACACGATTTTAAATTTAAATTGTAGCAAAAGTATTGTTAATAAAACTTAAAATATTTTATTATCGTGAAGAACAACTATTTGTTATATAATATAAATAAATTCTTTCATATGAACTTTCAAATTAAAAAGTTATGAATATTTTTTTCATTCAATCGGGAGTTCGGACAACCCAGAGCGATCAGGATTTTAGGTTTCTAGATTTTTTTCTTAGTATTTAAAATTATCTTTTTCTTAATATTAACCTTGTACCACGTAGATCAGACACCGAACTGTATATAAAAAAATATTTAGTAAACGTATTTCGATTTTAAAATGGGTTTATCCAGCCCGCCATGAAAAAAAATGCCTCTGGAGATCGACCCGGGCCCAGCATAGTCTGTACCAGTCTCTAGGAAAGGAAACTCTAACTGAGCTTGCTCCTTAGGCAAGTTCCCCATGATAGGTTGAACTCTTCTACCACTGAATCTCTGACATTTTATGCATTTATGCACGGTAGATTTGGCAAGGTTCCTTCCACCTAAAGGCCAATATTCATGTCTAAGTATGGCTAAGAGTAACTGTGATCAGCGTGAAAAAGGCGTAAGTGAAAAGCGTTGAAAATAAGTTTGGCAAAAGTATGGTTGCTACAAATAATGATAGGGTGTCTGACATTATAATCATAACAAGTATTACCTAATCTTCCCCCGACTATGTACCTAAATATGTATGCTAACAGGTGTTTTAATTGTAAATAGTTAGATGAATTATTAATTAATTTTTGAAATAGGCTTTTAGAATTAAGATTAGTGATATGTAATGAATTGTTGTTATTAAGTGATTTTGCTAGTTCAGGTAGTACTATGTTTACATCTATGTTAGGCATTGACAAAGAGCTGGGTCTGTTTGCAAGAAGGCAGGACCTGACCACCACATGGATGATTGACTTATGAGGTCCGCAGTCAGACCTCGTGAGACAAGATCTGCCGGGTTGTCTTTGGTGGGCACATAGCGCCAAGTATAGTCACCAAAACCTTCCCGTATCTCCGAAACTCGATGCCTGACAAACGGCTTAAGTGTGGCAGGTGACGCAGAGAGCCAGCCTAAGACAATCATAGAATCACACCAGAATATGCATTGATTAGGTTTAAGCGTTAATGATTCTAGTACCTTTGTGCACAACCTAGTTCCCAGTAAGGCACCACAAAGTTCTAATCTTGGGATTGTAGTCGGCTTAATTGGTGTAACCTTACTTTTGGATGTGAGAAGATGTGTATGAATGGTACCATCACTAGCGGAGCGAATGTATTATATACAAGCCCCGTATGCCTTTTCTGAAGCATCTGTAAAAATGTGTATCTCAATAGATGAGGGGTTAGCGCACAGTACCCAACGTGGTATGCTTAGGTGTTTAAGTTGCAGTAATGTCTGTATGAACCTTAACCATTGTTTTTTAATGTCTATGTTGACTTCATCGTCCCATGAACACTTATCTATCCACAACCTTTGTAGTACTATCTTAGCTTCTATGATACATGGTGTAATGATTCCTAACGGATCGAAAACTTGCGCGATTGTGGAAATGTGTCGTTTTGTGATTACAATAATGTTAGCGTGTTCAGGAACATGAATGGAGAATTTAAGTGAATCGGTCTGATAATTCCAATTAACTCCTAGAGTTTTACTTGGTTCATCACTACTTAAGCTAACTGTATTATGTGTGTCTGAATGCGTTGTTGGGGACATAATAGATTGTGAGGATGTAGGTTGTGTGGATGAAGATATTGCCTGTAATATTTGTGCATTGTTAGACTGCCACTTTCGTAAATTGAGTTGTGCAGATTTAAGTGTGCTGGTGACGCCCCTACATAGAGCGATAGTGCTCTCTATAGAGCCTCCCCCCGACAAGTAATCATCCACGTAAAAGTCGTGTTGTATATATAGAGTGTTGTGTACGTGGCCACGTTACCTCCTTTGCCAATTGAGACAAACATCGTGTGCTGATGTATGGAGCAGATGCTGTTCCGTAAGTAACGGTGTTCAGTGTATATGTTTTAAGAGGTAATGATGGATCAGAGCGCCATAGTATTTGCTGCAGCAACCGCTGTGATCTGTCAACATAGATTTGTCGGAAGAACTTTTCGATATCTGATGAAACGACATACTGGTGATGACGAAACCTTAACAAAATAGATAATAAGTCATCCTGAACTCGAGGGCCTATAGCTTGAATGTCGTTAAACGACTTACCCGAAGTTGTAACGGCTGATGCGGCAAAGACAACCCGTAGCTTTGTGGTTGTACTTAACTCTCTGACTACGCCATGATGCGGAAGAAAGTAAGATGGACATGAAGAAGGCTGAGATATTTCGCTCATATGACCTAATGCTTCATATTCTTGCATGAACCTTTATTATAGTATTGGGTCTCTATCAAGTCTACGCTCTAACGAAAGGAACCTACGTTTAGCCATTTCAAAGGAGCTACCTAACGCTTCAGGCGATTCCTTTAAGGGAATGGTGACTACAAAACGTCGGTCAGTGGTACGCCTTGTAGTTTTGTTATATTTCTGTTCACATACTCGCTCTTCTGACGTGAATTTAAACTTCGGAGAAATGGAGTCAAGTTCCCAGAATCTTGATAAATCTGTAGGATTATCTATGTGTGTAGTATGCATGTCGTGTGTGAACATACACACGGATTGGGTCGTGTTTGGTTGAGGTATGGCACCAGATATGATCCATCCGAGCTTGGTCTCGAAGAGCGTCCCCGATTGTACAATCGGGGACAACCAAGCCTTATCACTTTTATAAAAAAATTGTTTGGTGAGCGACGCAGACGAAGCTCCGCCCCCGTGTGACTTTATCCAATTAGGACCTTGCAGTAACGAGATGCCAATATATATGTTAACTGTTTTTGGGGATGTTAGTCGCATCTCACTGTGTGTTGATTGCTGACGTCCTGTGTTTTCTCCGTGTCTTTTTTACAACTGTTTACGACCCCTCGCGCGTGTTTACCGGACTTGTTTTGTTATGTGCTTTATCTCGAAACTTAACGATGGAAGAAAGAAGTCGCATTATGGCGCTTCATGAAGAAGGACTAAATATTAGTCAAATTACAATTCAGCTGGGAATATCCGCAAGTATTTTAAGCATAATATTGTTTTATTAGTCTGAATAAAAACAGTTAAAAAATGTTTGTCCAGTTGTAGAATTTAGAATATATGAACCGATTTTGATTAACAAGAACTACAAAATATATTCGAATTAAATTTAACTAGTTCTAGTTGTTTAAAATAGTTGATAAACTTTTTATTACTACACAAAATAATATATAATCATGAGTTTAGTTTAAGAATAGACTTACTGATGAGCGTTGGTTAATTAAGGAACATTTTACTAATGTGTTATTAGGTATATAAGTTTTTAAACCCCCTATTTTAAGTAGGGACGTTTCCAGAATTTATATTAATTAATTAAATATTTTTCAATTTATTTATTATTAATTAATTTCGAATTAATTATTATCTGTGTACATATTCTCGTAGTTTAAGCATCGGAATTTACAAGTAATGGTTATAGTGGCTAAAACTATTGTGTAACAAATTTCAAAGTTATGTTTCCATTATTTTGTTTTATTTTTCCATTATTTGGTGGTATGCACCGAATTATAAATCTAAAATAGTATAAATCTAAAATAGTAAGTATAATAATAATAATATAATCTAAAAATAAAGGAGGACAATAGGGTTGTTTACTCAATGTAATGTATCAAGTGACTCAGTCCATTCACTTTTTTGGGATATATTTTATTGCCATCTCATGTATTCATTGTTAATAAGAAAACGTAAGTAGTTATAAATAAAGGGAGCTAATTAAACTACTGCTTTGTCATAAATTATGTCTTCTAAATTACTAAGTCCGCAACAACTAGCGAACGTCTGAATTATTATATCTCAGCCATTATTAATACAACTCAGCATCGTGATTATCTAAATTTATAACATGCATTCCAACGACAAACTTCTAAAATATCAATATATAAAATCAAAAATACATTCTTTAACTTCAATTTTACTAAATCACTGCCTTCAAAATGTGACTTATCCACATTAATTATTGATACTCGATATTTAGCTTTACATCAAAATTAAATAGTAAGTTATGGCCACTAACGTAAAAACTATTGAAAGGCGCACCGAGAGATCAAGCGATGTTGTAGATATATGATGGAAGCTTGAATTACATTTTTAATGACCTTGTGTTGAAGCTGTGAAACGAAAAACGCAGTTTTTCGTTTTTTCGTTTCATTTTAAATAAATTATGTGGCTGCGTTCGTAAATTAGGTGGCAGTGTAGTTTAAAGAGGGGCAACTTATGATAATCGTTGATCTTTACTTGACGCTTTATAAATAATAGGCATTGAATGGCCATGTAAACCAAGGCGAATGAGCTTTTTAGAGGCTTACTTATTAATTTAGAAGTTTGATCCAGTGGCCAACCAAAACATTTGTGGCTCTGTTATTTATGTCCTTATTATGCTACGTCGTATTATGCTACCCATTTTTTTTTTAATAATCTAATTCTAAAAGTATTTTGATAAGATCTTGTTTTAATCATATTGGTTTTTTTGGTTATATTATATTAATTCTACCGTTAAAAGAGAAGCTCTAATTAGTATTCTAAGAATTTAGTTTGAAAAAAATTAAAGATGAAACAATAAATAACAAAGCCGACTTGGCCTGAACAAAGTATCGGTGCATAAATCTACTCGTTTCTACACACGTGTTAACAATAAAATCCACTGCAATAGATAAAATACTTTTTTGTTTAAAGTGTGCCGACGACTTGCCGCCTTACTTTGAACAAAAGAGTCATAAACCCGAGCAGCAGAACCGATTTTGCTAATTGTTTGTATACAAAATTGCCCGAAAAAGTAAAAACTGGAACGGAACTTAGATATTTACGCGGGTGAAACCGCGGGACACAGATAGTATTTTATAAATTGTGAATTTAAAACAAATACTTTTACCTAAATTTTAGTTAAGGGCAAATAATTATGTGAACTGTTATGTTTCGCAAACTCGCGCTAGTCAAAATAATTTCACTGGAATCAATGATATTCTAATAAACAGATATGTTATAAGCGTGCAATCATGAAGACTCGAAAACGTCCTAATTGGGACGTATTGCCATTAACAACAACACTATTTGTCTCTTTTTTTCTTATGGGTTTTATCGCGCTATCTCTTTTGCTCTGCCGCTGCTGCGCGGAACACTTTTTTCGATTGTTTTGTATGCGTATAACATATCTGTTTATTAAAATATCATTGACTGGAATAGATAAAAAAGTAGTCAGTGTCATCATAATAAAACAAGGAATACGTTTTATAAACGTGACATTATGACCATAGTAGTAGAGAGCCTTTATAGCAGTATAGTGTGTCTAGCTAAACGTTACATCTAATGGATCGGGTTCTAAACCAGTCCAACATCTCGAAAACTATTTAGTTACAATAACTCTTATTATTTATAGTTTCATTGATTTAAATTTTGTTTGCAGCGCTATACAGTAAGGCTGTGGATAAGGTGCTGTGAAGAAGAGGGAAGCCTTCTTAACCGCCCGCGAGAAGTATCATCAAGAATAATAAATGAAGAGGAACGACAGCGAACGGTAAGAACTTATGAAGCCGAATCTTTCACACCGACGAGGAACTTTGCGCAGGAATTTGACTGTTCCATGCGGACAGTTAAAAGAGTGTTGCACAGGTCGGATATTCACCATAGAAAGCCGGCAAAAAAAAAAAAAATATGTCGGAGCAAATTTGTTTATATACTATTAATTGTTTATACACCGTGAAAATTGAATGGTTGTTTTCCCGCGGCAGTACGACTACCCATCAGTGTACTACTGTTCGAAATACAAAGTTTAACTTAAAAAACATAATGTTTTTTTTTTCAAATCATTAAAAAAGTATTCATAAACTCGAAAGAGCGATAATCAATAGTAGTTCACTCACTAGAGATAACGTAAGCACCTGTAGGTAACACGAAACGCACACGCCGCCGCCACGTGTTGTCGGCAAACTTACAACGAAAGAATCAATAATAAATGTTCAGAGCAAAATAAGCTCTCGGTAATGGTGATACGGTATAAATTAGCTTGCATGCACGCGGCAAGCGCCGAAACACAATAGAATGCCGCCAAATGTTGCGCTCTGTGCCTACGGCTTAGTACCTATAACCTATTACTTATTAGTTAGTGTTCTGTGCGCGAACGTCGATGACGTCAAGTGATGAATGTGCGATGAAAGTGCTCAACACAGAAGGACTGCATCCTTATCATTTTTTTTTCGTGGCGGGCCACACCCTTGGCCACCGAGGAGCCCGGCCTTGACTCCCTTGGACTTTTATTTGTGGTCTGAGCTCAAGAACTTGGTGTATCGTGAGGAACACCAAACACGCGACTCTTTGATAAGTGCGATAGTGGACGCTTTTAATATCGTGAGACGTGACAGAGACACTTTAATGAAACTGAAAGACAATCAGTTAAAACGTGCTCGTTTGTGCATTGAACGTAGTGGTTTACATTTCGAACAATTACTCCGCTATCGTTAAGTGTAAGTACTCGTACTTTGTAAATAAACATTTAAAAGTAGGTTAGGTAATCAAAATCATTGGAAATAAGTTGATTCCATTTTTAAATACCTACGCCTTAAATACTTAATTATCAAATTCCGACTTTTTTTAACCTCCTGGATTCCAGAAAAAAACATATTCGCTATTATTTAAAACTTAGGTTTTCTGATATTTCAGGGGTCTGTACATGTCTAAAAAAATGTAAAAAAAAATATTGTATTTTATATATAGATTTTACTTATGTCATATATAAGGTGTTTCCGAAATATCTGCATCGGCTTTAATAAGAGGTAGTATTGTGTTTATAGATTACAATAGTAAAGATAAATTATTGGTAATTTATCATTTTTTATTTCATACAAAAATAAATATCGTATAAATTTGAATTGACTTATTAGTATAAACCATCCCGTGTCATAAGCTGTTGCCGCTCCGCACCGAATTCATGCGCTGTTGCCATTCCTATCAAAGCATGCCGCCGTACGCGCCGGCCGGCGCCGCTCAGTCTACAAAGCCCTGCCCCGCGCGCCCCCACCCTCACCCGCTACCCCGCTCATCGCACGCGCCTAGCGACCGCCGGGCGCCAGTCGCCTCCCGCGCGTTCCGGAAGTTAGTTTAGTGGTTAGCGACAGGAATATCGCGCGCGTTTTCATTAAAAATGCCTCCCAGGCGACGGTATTCTAATCAAGATTACCTTGAAATGGTATCGTGCTACCGCGAGTGTAACTCCATAACTGCGCACGCGGTAAACTTATACCAGCAGAGGTTTGGTGTGCGAGTGAGTCCCCATACCATTCTAGATGCCGTGTACAGGTTCAGAGAACACGGCCGCTTTGACCCGCCTCCGGTTGATGCAGGCAGGCCTTCATACTCGGCAGAACTCGAAGAGGAAGTGTTAGACTTCTTCCGGCGTCATCCTCTTGCGAGCACCAGGGACGCTGCTCGCGTCTTCGAAATGAGTGTCAGTTACGTGTGGCGAGTTTTAAATCGTGAAGGGCTCCATCCCTACCACTTCACACGAGTGCAAGAATTGCATCAAAATGACTACGCGGCTCGTCTCGCGTTTTGTCACTGGATGCGAGAAGAGCGCCGTAACATTCTGTGGACTGACGAGTCTACATTCACACGGGTTGGTATGTTCAACGTACACAATGCGCATTATTGGACTGAGGCGAATCCTCGTGTTGTGCGGCCTGACCACTTTCAGACTAGGTTTAGTGTTAATGTGTGGGCCGGGATACTCGGCAACAGAATCCTAGGTCCAGTGTTCTTGGACAGACTGAACGGCGACACGTATCTGCGCTTACTACAAACCCGTGTGACAAGAATGTTGGAAAGTATTCCGCTCGAAGAAATTAGAGGGCTGCACTTTCAACATGATGGAGCACCACCTCATTTCGCAACCAGCGTACGCGATTATTTAAACAGTGTGTGGTACGGCGGTGATAGGTGGATAGGCCGAGGAGGGCCAGTGTCGTGGCCTCCTCGCTCGCCGGATTTAACCCCTCTAGACTTTTTTTTTGTGGGGTCGTGTGAAAGACCTTGTATACGGCCAAACCGGACATGATATAAGAAGTGTGGTAGAACTAAAAAGGCGCATCAAACGCGCATTTAGACAAGTTAAAAGTGAAACGGACACCTTAAATAAAGTGAAGAGACACGTAATCAAGCGTGCCTTCGTCTGTGTGCAACGCGAAGGCGGACTTGTGCAACAGTTTTGTAGATAAGTAGGTAGGTAGGGAGTGTGTAAATAACTGTAAATACTGTGCAATTTTTGTAAATAAAATGATTGACTTTTAACCACGCCAAGTTACTGTAACTTATCGTTATTCGATATAAAATCTAACTAAAGTACGCGCCAAATAAACTTGCAATAAAGTTTGTTCACCTCCTTCTACTAATGTATCCCAAAAATGTATGGGCAGTGTCGTTAACACGATCGAAACAAGTGTATCGTGGTAAGAGGCGTCCTTATCGCAAGACAGTACATGCATCAAGGAATGTGCCTATAATTTTTTTCGTATCGTTTTGAATTATTGGAATACATTAGTAGAAGTAAGTGAACAAACTTTATTGCAAGTTTATTTGGCGCGTACTATACCTATTTACACTAACTTGACAGTCCAAAGCCTGTTTCAAGTGTGATGGGAAGTTTATCATCTTATTTACCTACGTCAGTGTTTTTGAAGAATGCGGTTACTGGTAAGTACTTTTAAAACACTTGTATGCCTGCGTATTATTGTGTACCTAGTAGATTTTGTAGTGACGAACTAGTCAGCTGATTACAGTTCTTATTCACAGAAATGATTGAAAGAGATAGCAGTTGTTTTCATTGACGAACCGTCACATTGCGCGTAATTTGTGAAACACTTTATGCAGAATAGAGTTAATGTTCATTTAACTATTTTAATCTCTAAAATTTTATTGACTGTTCGGGGGTACGAAATTTCTTCACTATTGTAATCTATAAACACAATACTACCTCCTATTAAAGCCGATGCAGATATTTCGGAAACACCTTATATATACAACAGTGGTTCTGTATATGACAGGAGTACTAATACTTACGTCATATGTATATGACATTGGCATTCAACACAAAATAAAAAATCCAAGTACTTTATTAAATCAATATGCATTTATTCACCTCTGGTCAGTCTTTATAATCATTTTTCTTAAAATAATAATTATAATTGTTAGTTTGCAAAAAAACTTTTTTACATACGTAATACTTTTAATAAACATAACGACAACACAATGACATAACGTAAATAAAATGGAACTGAAATGCACTACTAACTATGATCACAAGAAAAAATAACTAAAATCAATAATTTTCTCATAAACAACATAATTAGATTATCACAAAATGTAATGAAAACTTCTCAAATGTAATCAACTAAAAAAAACTATCTATTTTTTATGAAATCTAAGATGGCAATTTCTTTTTGGTGTGCTACATAAAAATATATTGCATTTAGTGCAAAATGCTGTTGTAGTCTTGGAGCATTTTGGATAGCGGCATCTTTTTTGGGTGTCACTGTAATCAACCAGATGTTCAGCCTTGTGATATCTTACAATTTCCGATGGTATAGGAGTTATTGGCACTTTCCTTTTCTTGTGCTTAGGCTGCAATTCTTCATTCTCGTCAAAACTTTCTGAATCGGAAAATAAAGAATTTCTCTCTATGAGACTGGTACCTAGATCCAGTTTGAAAGTGCGCAACTGTGGTATTTTGTATTTGTTGACACCTTTTTCAGCTTCTCTTTCTTTGTACAACAGCCAGGCGTTACTGACTGCCAAATCAACCATGTGAGATATAAATCTCACTGTCCATTTTTTGGTGCGTGATCTGGAGGGACATACAGACAGCATGCGATCAGCCATGTCAACTCCGCCCATGTATTGATTGTATGATTTTACTATTTCTGGCCTAGATATAAATTCGTAGGTTTTATTTTTCTTAGACCATCTACGGCACTGATCTTGATTTTCGCTCGAGTGAATTGTAGATAAGAGAATAACTGGTTTATTATCCAGCCAACGAACTATGTTCAATATTTTGTCACATCTAGATTTTGTTTCAGAATATCCTCTGGGCTTCTTTGTGAAAGCTTTTTCGTCAGAGAACTGACAATTTTTCGGAATCCTATTTTTTTGTATGGTGCCTGTTGCGTGAAAACCTTTTTGTAGCAAAATCTCGGCTAATTTTACCGTGGTGAAGTATCTATCAAAATAAATGTGGTGACCTCTTACAAGCGTTTTACAGAGACTGAGAATGGACGCCTCACCAAGAGTATATCCTTCTTCAATCAACTCGGGACAAGTAGTATCTCCTTGGTATGGAAGCATGTCTAAGACAATGCCTTGTGGAGTAGCCAATACAAAAAAATTTAGGCCAACAGGGTTGGGTTTTCCTGGACAATACTGTCGTATGCCACACTGACCGCTAAACGGCACTATCATCTCATCAATGCTTAATTCAATAGGTTTATCTTGTGCGTGACACCCTTGCAAGACAGACTGAAAAAGTGGATTTACCTTCCATATTTTAGTTTTTAGTTTTACTTCGTCTGTTACCTCTGTATCAAAAACTACTTTTAGACTATTTCTTATATTAAAATATCTATTTCGTGTCATAGCCTTTTTTATAACCTGAACCCCGTATTTCTGAGACCAGAATAATGCTATTTTCGGCAAGTTAATAGCACTCATAATCATCTGAATACCAAAAAAGACTTTCAGTTCTTTGACCGTTAGACCCAAGGTACAGCCTTTTCTTAGTGGTTCTATTTGTAGCCGTTGTCATTTCTTCCAATTTATCATCATTGATATATTGGAAGAAATAATCTTCAGGTGTCCATGACTCAGTCTCAACTTTTTTATAACTGGGTTGGTAAAACGGGGGTTCTAATGGTTCAAATTGACCATTCCATGCGTCGGAGATAGGCGTTCGAACTGCTGCTGCTACTTGACGTGAATGCCCGCGGGTACCTCTAGTTCTCCCTCTACGACCAGTTGGGCGGGTATGATTTCGGCCTCGGCTCCTTGTTATTTCTGCTACAGAAGATTGCAGAGATACATCTGATTGGGAAATTACTTCCTCACCTGAAGAGCTAGATGATGAAGTACTGGATTCTTCCTCTTCTACAAGTCTTGGTGTAAAACTAGTATCCTCATTTTCATCAGCATCAGAGAGATCTATGTCTGATTCTTCGAGTCGCAATAAAAGTTCGTCATCGCGTAAGGCTGTAAAAAATAACTCTTTGAGAACCAATGTAATATATATATGACATAAATAATAAGACAATTCTCATACTGAGAACCCTTGTAATACCAGTATGACATTAAAAAGTTTCTGATGTCAACGCTCACAAAAATTCACCATTTGAAGAAATAATCTGTTTATTAGTTACGTAGGTATGTTATTAGTACAAAACAAGCACAGTTATTGTGACAAATAAAGTGATTCTATAGTAATTTTCGGATAACTTACCACGTGCATCTGAGCGACGTGCCATCTTCCTCGTGGCGCCTCAAAGAAAGAGTTATTTGACGTCTCTGTCAAACTCAAAATTACATTTGGTGCAGTGTTGCTAGTTTAATAAGGTTGTAAAACTATCATAAAACGTTTAGTTGCGAAAAATTTCACAGACAACTTTCGAACGAATTTTTTATTTTTTAATGTAATATAGGTATGACACTGGCATCCAGGAGGTTAAAGATACCTATTTTGTTTTTTTAAGTATTTATGACCATCCTAAGCCCGTAAAAGTTTTGAAGCGAAAATTTGAATTACTTATTGGTTATCAGCTGATTTACACGCGAAGTGCAACGACCGCGCGGCGTTCGGGGTAACCGCGCGCCCGCCCGCGTAGGTATAGCGCGATGTATTACTACTGGTTCAAGTCACTTTCGAGTTTTGTTTATAACAATTGTTAATCCGCCATTTATTGAGTCTAATTTTTTTATATATATTAATCGATTGTATGACCGATACAAACTTATTTCGCTTCGGGAAAACAACGACTTCATATTCACGCTGTATATCATGATAGATGTTAAAATAGCTGTCATCATAGTTATTAGTATAACTGTAGATACCTACATATTATTGACTGAGATTTTTTTTGTTATCTCCAAATCTTCAAGTTTACTTTCGTTATAAGATATTTGAAAAGGATAATGCTGAATTTTTGACGCTTATTAGTTTTATCTATTTATATAAGTTTTAATTTTAGTATAATTTAAGTGTTTGTTGATGAAGTGTGTTGAGTATTTTTCTCATTTTATTTTAAAATTGTTAATAATAATATTTTATTTATAGATAATAATTATTCGTTAGTTGATGAATGTTAGGCATTGTATACGACTAATGTGTTATATAATAGTTACATGCACTCCAAAAATTCGCTTAAAATATTTTATACCCTTTTATTGTTTGAGCAGGAATTGAGTTTGTGTTGTAAGATTTTTGTTGTTTGATGAAGGCTCGTATGGAAAATCTATAACCTTCATATTTTTAAATTGTTTCCTAATTTTGTTCTGCTAATGCTACCTAAGCATAATTATGGTGTCTATAAATTGTAAATTATAGTGCCATAAAAATAAAATAGTTTTCGTTACGCTTTTATTTTCATTTTAAGCTCGTTAGTTGTTTGTATATTTAAATAAACTCATATAAAAACATATTACATATTTGAATTACGCCACAAGATAAATATTTTAGCTGTGATCATAAGTATTAGTATAACTGTAGATACCTACGTATTATCGACTGTAATATTTTTTTTATTTATGAATGTTCAAGTTTACTTTCGTTACAAAATATTTATACTTAAGACATGAAAGCCTACTGGATCCATAATAGTCTGTGATCTTTGTGCATTTGATCTTAAAGCTGCATTACTTTAATAATAAAATAATATTTTATAAATAACCTTGTATTCCTTTTTTGTGTTTTATTCATAACACTTTATTTTTAGTTTTTTTTTTATTCCTCTTAGTTATCATTTTTACTACGAGATATACGAGATAAATTACAGGTCCACACATTTTTTCGCTAATTAAAGGTAACTATGCTGAAAAGAGAACATAATATAAAAAAACCACAAGATTCTTGAATACGCACAATCATCCTGGCAGGTCGCGGTCGCCGTACGCGCACCCGGTCGACCCAGCGTAACCCGCCTTGCCTGTCTAGTGGTTTTGTTTTCTCCGATCAACGCCGACGCAATGCGCATCGCCACGGCATGCAGTGGCCCGCGGCTGTGTCTCCAAGCCGACAAACATACTCTTTCCTATCCCAACAATAATACCTACAACGCTTCTAGAAGAAGCATTCCATTTAGCTGGCGGTAGCAGTACGAAACACAACGGCCGGTGGCTCTATATTACGTCCTCGCCAAGAAGGCTCGTCACGTATTATAAAAAATCGTAGATTCAACCGACTATGCAATTTAATGAATTTATTTCGACAGCAGATGATCATCGCAAATTATCAATCAATAGTTAATAAACAGTCATAAAAGGGTGTCTCTTAATTAGTTTTGATGTTAATAATACTCATTTATTATAAGCACAGACTCGCCGAAATTTTTACTCTTAACCAAATACCGAATAACATTTAATTTTGCTTTTAAATATATTTTGTTAATTCGACAAACAAAATTTGCTAAACCATTATCTTTACGATGTTGCGACCACTATAACTATAAAAAATGTTTCCATTCCTATTTATTTTCGTTAAAATGTATAATATATATACCTATATTTAAAACTAATACTTGCTCCCTATATCTAATATATACAATAATTTAAAAACGCATATCCGAGTAATAAACGGTGTGCACCTTTAATAATTATGAGTTATTATTGTTGTCAGTTTCTTAACTACATCTTGTCTGTAGGTATATGAAGTGTTTTCACTGTTATAATACAAATACTACAGTACCATGCGTGCTACCTTTAGTAATTTTGCCAAAGCTAGTCTAATGTGATGTCCGATATTTCAAACATCTTAGATACTTGGTAGGCTTTTGCAGCTAACGCGGCAGAGGCATCAACTGGTGAGCGTAATAATTAAATATATTATGAAGTATCTAATTTGTTTTAAATTTGTTTTGTTTAAATTTGTTTTAAAAAATAAAGACTGCCTCGTTGGCCTAGTGGTGCTAAGCGCGCCTGCTACGCTAGAGGTCTTGGGTTCGATTCCCGAGTCGACCAAGGTGTTATTGGGTTTTTCTATGAAATTCTCAGTAGCAGGTCGGAGTTAGGATTTGTGCCCGGTTAGTGGCAATAGGCTCGCCCCCTATTACATGGGACCAAAACATATCGGCGAACTGTGGGTTGTACATTGGTACGCCTCTGCCTACCCCTTCGGGGATACAGGCGTGATGATATATGTAATTTGTTTTATTTAATGAATTTCTTACTATCTGTTGCTGAGGTTCACGGAACCAGTCATTGATCAACTCTACGTTTACTTGTTGTCATAAGCTGGTCAGCTAAACTTGGGTAATAAAAAATAAACTCGGTAATACTTAAACCACAAGAAGTTATTGTGGTTCAAGAATTTCCGAGTGGAAGCCAATGAATGGTTCTATGTCTAGATACAAACTTTGATATACCTAGATATTACAATTAAATGAAGCAACAAAATTTATCCCACTTATTCAGTAAAGTAGCGCCGGTGCCGTAGTTATTAGCTCATGTTCATATACTCAATTCGAAAGAATACCTACTACTAACGCGAGAAAAAGTGGTAAGGTTCAGATACCGGGATCAACTTCCTCAACCCAAATTACGTAAAAACATTTTCAACAAAACGATCGATAGGTCTATTAAAAAATATCAATTTAGTTTTAAAAGCAATCAAAATATTAACTGCCGAAATCTAGAAACCTATTATATGGGCAGGCGAATAAAAATAACGATAAAATACATCATTAAATATATGCATTATTATTGGTAAACCAACCTTTTTTTAGTTACTCAACTTTTATTTTTATATTTTACATGTTCTGCGAAATAAAATAAATTAAAACATAAATATTAACCGAGGATTTATAGTTTAGATACAATGACGATTCACTTTTATGAAACTATGTGTATAAGATAACATATTGCATAGGTCGTCAAAATATTCGTAGTATTTAGTGACGACGACGACGACGAAGCTTAATACGATAATTACAATGTTTCACTCATGCACAGTGTTCAACGTTTCAAATGACACTAGCAATGGCACTATAATAAAATGCAATCAGAAATAAGGGGGCGTCGCCGCGTGTCGCTTGCGTTAGATAGAGCGCAAGCGACTCGAACCGTTTCTCGACTGTAAGGTGATAAGGCGTCGTTGTCCCCGATTGTACCTATCTGTGTGGAATAATATACCCCCTCCGATTAGGGCAATAAATACGATCGATACGTTCAGAAAGCGCCTACGGCAGTATCTTATTGATGCACAGCGGAGGTTGGATATAGCAGCCGTGCACAATATGGGTAAACGATCACCGGCAACGCGAGGGTAGACGTTGTGCGCAGCAACTGGCTATACCGCAGCATGGCACTGCCGCCTTCCGGGGTAGTTTTCGATATGCAGCTTCCAAATGTTGGAATAACATCCCTCCGCCGATCAGAAACCTGAAAACAATTACCGCTTTTAGAATCCACTTAAAATCATTCATTTTAAATTCACAGATTAATTTTAATTCTATAGATATTGATAAGTCTTTTATATAATTATTTATTTTTTAGTTCATTTATCACGCAATTTTAATTTAACATTTTATTTCAGTTTTTACATTTATATAAATTATTAATAATACTCTTATAGTACTTACGTTATTCCCCGCTTGCTACAGGCTGAGTTTGGTTCACTGACTGGCACTTCAAGTTAAATAAATTTCCTTAGAAGTTCACGAGCCAAAGTCTTCTTTGTTAAAGAGTTAGATATCGTGCTGGTTTCCCGTTTTATATCAACCCAAATGACATATTACCTCCATCTGACATTTTTATATTTATTCTTACCCTTCACATCTTTCTTTTTTTCTATAGCTGCATTGATAGATATATTACTTTGTAATTATCTTGTATCGTTATTTTAAGTATTTTAATTATTGTTACTAACATGTTATAAATATTTATGTGTATATATGCTTGCCTACGTCCGTGTGTCACTGTGGGGTTCCAACTGAAAACCAGCGCTGGGTGTACTACACCTAGCATATGCTTAGTTGGTGACCTTTTTGGTACTGTATGCTCGACAACACCGTTGAAATTGTGTATTTGTACTTTTTATTATTACTACTTTTTTATTGACCTTGTTTTTTTGTGTTGCTTGTTTGTGTTTATTTCTTTGTGTTGTCTTGTGTTCCGTACTAAATAAATAATCTTTCTATTCTATTCTATTCTAATATGTCTATTATTTGAATTAGCAGTTACGTTGAGGATGTTTGCGTGTGTGCGTGCTTGTGTGTGTAGTGCTCACGCGTAATCGCCTTAGAAGTAATTCTGCTGCACGTCGCTGGGACTGGCTTTATCCGCCGTGGGCAGCCTGGAGGAATAGATAAATAATATTAGTTTACCTAATCTAAATAATTTTCTGTTTTTACATATATATCTATACGGACATCTTATGACCTTACCTTGTTGTCACTGGCTGTCTTGCGTTGATGTCGCTGTCGGTGGGGCGAGCAGTGGAGCCGTGTATTTCATTTCATCAGATAGTTAATAACACGTTCATTTAACATATTATGTTTTCTAAATGTCATGATCACTATTTTTTTTGGTTAACTACCGTGCCTGCTACGCGTCGTTGGTGTCTCTCACACAAAACTGGAGGGCCTGTGAAAGGAGTGTTATAATGTAGACAATAATATATATTAATACATGTCATAGCAACTTAAAAAAAAAATCTAATCGTGCTTCACTCACCACGGTTTTCTGTCCTTCAGACTTTGTGCTCATGAGCGCCAACAGTGACAGGAGCGAATGGATATCACCCACGGAACAGAAAAAACAGGTGGAAGTGCAATACGCCAAAATTACTATAGGAATCGCCGTCGCCAAACTCACACAAATAATCCGATAATAACATATTCACTACAACGAAATAATCCGTATGATTGGTAGTTTTAAATTTTGACGGAATTAGCCTACATCACAGAAAAAAAATAAACCCTGACTTTCTAAAAATAAGGTTAATTTTGCATTAGCAACAATATGTATTTACGGTCTACAGTCACACTAAATTCGATTGACGAGTTAGTTTTGCTACTTGACCATAGATGGCGATATATAATCAATATAAGCAATTATCAACATAATTGCTTTAGACATACGGTTGACAATGGCGTGACTCTAATGCTACTCGGCCAAGGACACACCACGTTATTACATTTAAATTCTTTATCGATATCGATAGATACCCGATTCCCGCTATTTGATATGTTCAAATACGATAAATACGACTCGTTGGGAGTACATTTATTTATTTGTTACACACACCGCTGTACCTTTTAAACCATTAATTAATAGACACACAAGACTGACAGACAGATAGATAAAGGGCCATGCCCAAGTTTCATAGTGAGTTTGGCCCAGAGTGCACACTTATGATATGATGTCTTAAATTTAATATAGATTGGCAACATATAATTAAAGAAGGAATCAGATAAATAAAACTTCGGGTTTTATAGTAAAAATTCGTCTTTAATATTCCGCATATGTTGAAATTCTCATGATTCTCGTGAATTAAATGGACTTTTTGCCGTGAAACTTGAAGAAAGGAAGTGCAGTGTCGATTTCACGAGTTTTCATCTATCCACCGGTGGATGCATCAGGATTTAGCTTGCCGGCCGGCCTCCCACAACGCAAGGACGCACTCTCTATCCATTTCTCTTTCATGCTTGTAACTTTGGGAAACCTGAAACACATTTTTAATGAAGGTTAAAAAATCTATTACCTACTGTTTGTAACACTCTGTGTGTAACGTCTCAGTCATTAATAAATTATAATAATTATGTTACTATTTAAAACATTGATTATATTTTTGCTTTATACCACTTAAACGACCATAAATTTACTTAATCTAAATTTCGTGTATGAATTAAGGCGACCTCGTACCTATATTGTAATGCAAAACGAAATAAATAAAAATAACTGTTTGGGTTAATATAGTTATTCCTCGTATCGACATAAATCGACAAAATGAATTTTCGACTTGACCACATGACTACATTGAGTAGCGAAGGTCTTTCTAGAATGTTCTATGGCAAAAAACAATCTATATCTATACATATAATAAAATTGTAGAAAAGTGGTGTCTGTACAATGGAAATATAAACAAAAAAAGTAGCAAGGGTTGTTATAATATCGATGCCGAACCTGAAATTATAATTATTATTTTTTTTGTCTGTTTGTCTGTTTGTCTGTTTGTCTGTGTGTTTGTGCACGCTTATCTCAGAAACGGCTTACTCGATTAAGATGCGGTTTTCACAAATATATTGTAGTTAGCTACACTTAACATTTAGTGTTTATTTCATGTCAATCGGTACATAAATAAAAAAGTTATGTCAATTCGAAAAATCATCTATCTATACATCTATACATATAATAAAATTGTAGAAAAGTGGTGTCTGTACAATGGAAATATAAACAAAAAAAGTAGCAAGGGTTGTTATAATATCGATGCCGAACCTGAAATTATAATTAATTTTTTTTTGTCTGTTTGTCTGTGTGTTTGTGCACGCTAATCTCAGAAACGGCTTTCTCGATTAAGATGCGGTTTTCTCAAGTATATTGCAGTTAGCTTCACTTAACATTTAGTGTTTATTTCATGTCAATCGGTACATAAATAAAAAAGTTATGTCAATTTGAAAAATCATCTATCTATAAATATAATAAAATTGTAGAAAAGTGGTGTCTGTACAATGGAAATATAAACAAAAGAAGTAGCAAGGGTTGTTATAATATCGATGCCGAACCTGAAATTATAATTATTATTTTTTTTGTCTGTTTGTCTCTGTGTTTGTGAACGCTAATCTCAGAAACGGCTTACTCGATTAAGATGCGGTTTTCACGAATATATTGTAGTAAGCTTCACTTAACATTTAGTGTTTATTTCATGTCAATCGGTACATAAATAAATCCATAGAAATACATAGAAAAATCGTATACAGAGAAGCATCTGTAAAGTAAATTTATAGCTACCCAAGCGAAAGTATATGTATAAAAACCTAATTCAAATATGCTGCCCGAAAAGTAACTATTCCACGCGGACGAAGTCGCGGGCACAGCTAGTCTAAAATAAACTTTGTCTTTACTGCATAAGGTTTATTTTGACTAACTGTTCTATAAAAATTTTTAAATTGGAAGAAAATAAGATTTTTATTAGAAAACAATAAAAATCGTACTTACCGATGATACGAAATACCTCCATTTGTAAGATTTCTTCTCCTACTATCATTTTTGCACGGTAAAACGGAACAATACGGCATAGCTAGGTAAATATTAATTTGTCCCGAGACGAGCAACTCGACGCGATGACAGACGCAACTGGGATCGGTTAAGCGCAAGTTAAGCGGAACAACGCTTAATTGTGACACGCGTGCCACGCCTACTTAGCACTTCCACCTGTTTTGTCTGTTCCGTGATATCACCACAGTAACAATTATAATATGTATATATATGTTACGGTAAATGTGATTAATTGAAAATTATTAATAATTTTACAAAATTATTAATAATAATGTTTTGGTAAATGTTAATAAACAATCGAAATTTATTACTTTTAGTAGTAATTATTAATAATTCTCGACACATATTGGTAAAAGTGATAAAATAAATAAAAACCCAATGTTTTTTGAC
This sequence comes from Autographa gamma, assembly GCA_905146925.1. NCBI lineage: Eukaryota > Metazoa > Arthropoda > Insecta > Lepidoptera > Noctuidae > Autographa > Autographa gamma. The sequence goes on from LR989880.1 coordinate 3,113,936, forward strand.
CAGCAGGTATTTATTTATATTATTCAGTCTTACCCTGACATATACACTGACTTATACATATAAACTTGGTTAATGTTTCTTTAATTTATAAAAATATATGTGATGGGTACATACGTCGTCGCTCGCTTCGCTCGCTCTGTTGCAAGGTCACAATATCTAACCTTTTTTTTTTTTTTTTTTTTCGGGGGGAAATCCTCATGGACTTCCTCCGCCTGGGGAGAGGCGGAGGGGCATGCCGGACTCTTACCGGCTAAAACCCCCCGGTGTCTCCTCCTCGCACGTGCACGTGGGGCCGCGGGAATCCAAATTCTTCCGCAGCCCCACGCTGGTGCTGGCCCGGTTGTCCGGGCCTCCTCTCGTGCACGGGGTAGTGAGGTGTAAGACTACCCCGTGCTCCGCCTCGGAGGCGCGCGCCGACACCCGCGCGCGCCTACGCCTCGGGTCCAGCGGTTAGGGGGCGGGGACTTTCCCAAGTCCCTCGCCCCTGGACCCATTCATGGGGGGCGGAAAAGGGCGTTGTCCGCCCTTCTCCTGCGCCCGGTGCGCCTTCTGCGGCCGGGGAAGAGAGACGAGATCTCCCTCTCCCGTTCCGCAGTCTCCTTCTGCGACATCACGTCCTCGCAGAAGGACACCACCGCATCCCACGACTCTGCGCTACCGACCATACTCTGCACTACGGCCGGCAGCGACAGATCGCCTCCTACTTCATTTGCGAGGACACGGCGCTGCTCCTCCCAAGCTACACACTCATCGAGCGCAAGAACGGGACGAGGGTGGTAGCGGCCTACGACGGCGCCCAACTCGACAAGGAAACCCTCAAAGTCGGCGAGACTCTTGTTGGGGGAGAAGTACGCCCCCACAATGACGATGCCGCCCGAGACCGCTGCAACCCAGCCACGGCCCCTAGACGGGTCGATCAGAGTCTCGCCAATAATGGCCACCAAACCGTCAGCGCACCCCAGCCAGTTTTCACGGGCGGGGATGAGGTACGGCTCGGCGACCACAGCCACATCAATCGACCACTCTGCCATGCTCTGGAGCAAAAGATCCTGAGCTCTGGCACAGTGGTTGATGTTGCCCTGGAGGAAATGTTTTTGTGCCATTACTGACACTCCATTCCCTCGGCAACAGTCCTGTGCCGGGAGTCGGCCGCGGAGCTACTAGCCTGCGGGGGAGGCGAGGTTTCCCCGGCAGGCTTAGAGCCCCCCTTCTTTTTCTTTTGCGCCTTGCTGGCAGGCGCGCCACAGGCCCCTCCGCCCGCTAGGTGTCCCGCTGGCTTCCCCGCAACTGAACACAAGATGCAGTTGGGGGCCGTGGAACACTGGGCCGCCTTGTGGGAGGGCTGACCGCAGCGATAGCACAGATCGCTACGGTCGACCTCGGCGGTGCACTTTGCCCGGACGTGCCCCTTTTCCAGGCACCGGAAGCACCGCAGAGCCCGGGGCTGCAGGAGTTTTACTCCCGCTGCCCCCGTCGGCGCCCCTGTCGGCGATCTTCTTCGCCGATGCCACAGGGCACCGAACCCAGACCACGCCGAGTCCAGTGGCATCGGCGCGTATTTCGCCGACCCGCACGCTGTCCGGCGGACACTCACCCCTTCGGGCAACGGCCGCCACCACCTCCTCAGAGGTCACCGAATCGTCCAGATCGGTGATCCGCACCATTGCGGTTTTCACCGGCCTGGAGACCCGGACGTCCTCAGGGTTGAGGACTTCCCTCATCTTGGCGGCCAGAGCGTCCGCCTTTTCGGCGCTGCCACTCGCAGCACCAGCCACCTCAAACAGCCGCGCACCCGTGGCAGCCTGCCTGACGGTGACGGACTGAAGACCAAGATCCGATAATCTGATCTTGGCCTTGGCCTCCGCAATGACCGACCAGTACGTCACACCGCGCTCCGCAGCTCCGGGCTGTAGCGTGAGCGTCACAGCCTCGGAGCGCGGGACATGCACGGCATGCACGGCCTGCCCTTTGCGTCCGCCTTTCTCAGTCCGCCCCACAGGCCGCGCAACCGTATTTGCGGTACGGCTGGAGGCGCGTGCCGCGGCCGCGGCCTTCTTGGCGGCTTTGCGGGCCTTCTTACGGCCCACGACTTTCGCCCAGGTCTCACCCTTAGACCCCGCAGTCGTGGGCTCGCTCGTGGGGGCTCCCTCCGCGGGCCTTTTTGCGCCCTCCGCGGGCCTTTTTGCACCCTCCGCGGGCTTCCTCTTCTGAGGCGAGTGTCTCGGTGGCTCCCCAGTCCTCCGTGCGTCGGCCGCTAAGGGCGGACGGAGGGTTTCCGGTGGGAGACGCCGAGAAATCGCCTCCAGCCGGGCATTAACCATGCTCCCGCATTGGAGCATGCAGATCCGGACAATGCGCCCGACCTCATCGTCGGTACGAACGATTGCCGGACCCTGCGCGGGAGTAGGGGCCACCACTGGTGCCGCATCGGCGGACGGACGTCGCCGCTGCTGCTCACCTAGCGCAGCGACTTGCCGCCGGAGGTCCTCCAGGTCACGCCGGAGGCGGCTGTTCTCCTCCTGCAGCTTCGCGACCTCGTCAGAGGCCGTCCTGTTGAGGAGGACGCCAACCGCCTCCCTGATGTCCGCGGCAGCCTCCTTCAGGCCGCGGGTGAACGTGCCCTTCAGGCTGCCAGACTTAGTGGCAACCTTCAGGACTAAGTCCACCCCATCTAGAGCCAGCTGGCTCAGGGCCACCGCCGAAGGCTCTCCTCCTTCCGCCGCCAGAGTAGCACGTCGCTCGCGTGCGCGTCGGGCCATTTCCGACACTTCGTCGGCCGCGACGGCTTTGCGCTGCTCCCTCTTGGCGGCGTTGAGCTCCGCCTTTGAGCTCCCTAGCGAGGCACAGCTGTCACCGCCATCGCCAGGGTCCTCAGTGGTGACCCCCACGTCACTCTCTGCTTCGCTAGCCACCGAGGCATTGGAGCGCACAAAACGTCCGCGCCCATCCCTCCGCGGCTGCGAAGCACTCGCCCCTCTCGATGCCGGTCGACCCCGCCTGGAAGTAGGCAACTTGGGGGCCGGCAATCCTTCCTCTTCTGAGGACTGGCAAACTGGACGTTTCCTTACGGAGGACGCCCCTTGCGACCGTTTGCCAGCACTTCCAGTATCTATGACCGCTGCAGGGGCCTGGTCGCCTACCCCTGCGCGTCCGTCGGTAACAGATTTAACACTCGCAGGCCCGGATACCTGCGAGTGCCGGGTGTCAACCGGGTCGCATGACATAGCATAATTTCCAGTAGTCAAATCCGCTACAGGGGCCTGGTCACCTACCCCTGTGCTTCCATCGGTCGTCAATTTCACACTCGCAGGCCCGGATACCTGCGAGCGCCGGGCGTCAGCCGGGGCGCATGACAAATCACTCATATTGTCGGACATTATCATATTACGATTGGGTAGTACGCACACCGCTTCCCCAAAGCGATGCGGCTGCTCTTTTGGGAGGGTATTTAGGCCTCCCGAGGCCCGCAGATGCCTCCGGTACGAGATAAACCGCCCGCTGCTCGGTATCTACAAACTACTATCAATCTAAAAACTAGTAACTTTTTTTTTGGATTTATGTATGTTTTTTTTTTTTTTTTTTTTTTTTTTTTTTTTTTCCCCCTATCTAACCAGAACTTAACCTACCCACCACCCGGCACCTTGGCTCTAACACCTCGCCGTGGATGCCCTTAAGCCGCAGGTTGAGGAGTATCCCACGGTCTTCCCCACCTCGGTCACCGCGACGTGCACGCCGCGGAAACCCCTCGACCTCGGTCCGTAGAAACGGCCCGAGGTCTACCCCGCCTCGCTCCCTGGTCGTGCACTCTGCAGCCGCAGAGCGCAGATAGGGAGCCCTCGGGAGCGACCGCTCCGGCAGAAATTAGCTATGGACAACAATCCCCTCCTTCCCCACCCCTCGCGAGGAGACTGTTGCCCGCACCCAGGGTGCACCGGCCCAGCACCTGCTCGTCCCCAAGAAACCAAACGGACAAGCAGTCACTGAGCACACGAGGAGGTTTTCTGCCAAGCACCCCACAATATCTAACCTTTTTTTTTTTTTTTTTTTTTTTTTTTCGGGGGGAAATCCTCATGGACTTCCTCCGCCTGGGGAGAGGCGGAGGGGCATGCCGGACTCTTACCGGCTAAAACCCCCCGGTGTCTCCTCCTCGCACGTGCACGTGGGGCCGCGGGAATCCAAATTCTTCCGCAGCCCCACGCTGGTGCTGGCCCGGTTGTCCGGGCCTCCTCTCGTGCACGGGGTAGTGAGGTGTAAGACTACCCCGTGCTCCGCCTCGGAGGCGCGCGCCGACACCCGCGCGCGCCTACGCCTCGGGTCCAGCGGTTAGGGGGCGGGGACTTCCCCAAGTCCCTCGCCCCTGGACCCATTCATGGGGGGCGGAAAAGGGCGTTGTCCGCCCTTCTCCTGCGCCCGGTGCGCCTTCTGCGGCCGGGGAAGAGAGACGAAATCTCCCTCTCCCGTTCCGCAGTCTCCTTCTGCGACATCACGTCCTCGCAGAAGGACACCACCGCGTCCCACGACTCTGCGCTACCGACCATACTCTGCACTACGGCCGGCAGCGACAGATCGCCTCCTACTTCACTTGTGAGGACACGGCGCTGCTCCTCCCAAGCTACACACTCAGCGAGCGTGTGTTGCGCCGTGTCCTCCCCGCAATGGACGCAGTGGTGGCACCGAGCGTCCGGCTCCCTGCCCATGCGACACAGGTACTTGCCGAAGCACCCATGCCCCGACAGCACCTGCGTCACCCTAAACGACAGGGAACCGTGCCTTCTCCCGAGCCAGTCGTTGAGTACCGGCCGGATCGCCTCGACGGTAGCGAGGCCGGCGGCAGGGCGCAGAAGCCTTTGCCGCCATTCCGCCACCAGGACCTGACGGAGCTCTCCTCGGCGCAGCTCGATCTGCCGCTGCACCGGCGTCGAGCCCCGCGCCCGCTCTTCCTCGCGCCATCGGTACAATGACGCGAGTACTTTCGCCTCCAGGTCCCAGGGCGGGGATCCGGCCAGGACACAAGCCGCCTCGTAGGAAATCGTGCGGTACCCGCGGGCGACTCTGACGGCCATCGCCCTCTGCGGCTTTCGCAGAATGGCGAGAGTGCTGGCCGTCAGGTCTAGCGCCCAAACGGGAGCCCCGTAAAGGGCTATAGACCGCACGATTCCCACGTACAACCGCCTACAGGCGGCGCTCGGGCCCCCCATGTTGGGAAGCAACGTTGAAAGCGCGCCCGCCGCGCCCATCAGCTTGGGCGCTAGCCGCCGGAAGTGAGGCCCGAATTCCCACCGGCTGTCGAGCACCAATCCCAGGTACTTCATGGTGTACCCGACAGCTATCCGAGCCCCACCGACCACAATGTGTGATCCCGGCGCCGGCGCCCGTCGGGGGCCATGAAACACTATGGCCTCCGACTTGTTTAGGGCCACCTCCAGGCCCAGGCGCCGGATGCGGTTCACCACCTGTGACACCGCAGCCGTGGCCATCAACGTCGCTTCCCTGAGCGAGCTCCCCCGGGCAGTGACAAGCGTGTCGTCCGCATAACACGTCAAGTCTGCGCCCGACGGGAGCTCACCTCTCAGCACCCAGTCGTAGCCGATGTTCCACAGGAGCGGTCCTAAGACCGATCCCTGCGGGACACCGCACGACATGAAGTGCCGACGAGCACCGTCACGTCCCCGATAGGTGACGCATCTGTCCTCCAGATAAGCCCCTACTGTACGGCGGAGGTAGGGAGGCACGCGATGGTGTTTCAGCGCCTCCCGAATACAGCTCCAGGGTAGGGTGTTGAATGCGTTGGAGATGTCTAAAGACACCGCCAACACCACCCCACCCCGGGACACCGTCTCCTCCGCCAGGGCCCTCACGCGCATGATTGCGTCTATGGTGGAGCGCCCCCGACGAAAACCAAACTGGTTCTCGTCCAGGTCCGGCCCCTCTCTGCACAAGTGGCCGACGAGGCGATCTGCGATGACACGCTCAAACAGTTTGCCCGCCTCGTCGAGCAGCACTATGGGCCGATACGCGGACGGCGAGTCCGCAGGGCGCCCCTCCTTTCTGAGCAGGACCAGCCTCCCCTCCTTCCATACGCTGGGAAACTGACCCCGCTCGAGACATGCCGTGAAGAGCCCCCTCAGCTGGGGCTCTAGCTCCTTCAGAGCCAAGACGAGAGCTCGGCCAGGAACTCCGTCGGGTCCGGGCGCTGTGTTCTTAGCCCGGAGTCGCGACACGGCCGCTCTCGTCTCCTCTTGCGTCACCTCGGGGACATCGGTGCCCTCCTCTTCCGGAGAGTCTGTGGCTGAGGGCGATGCCATCGGCGGGGGAACATGTCCCACTCGCATAGGGAAGAGGGTCTTCACCACCACCTCCAGCAGCTGGGGCTGCATGGTCTGCATCAGTGGGGGCGCCCAGGGACGCAACTTGCCCCTTACCCAGCGGTAGGGACGCCCCCACGGGTCCCGATCTAGGGACCCCAGCAGCTCCTCCCTGGCACGCGACTTTGAGTCGCCGATGGCCAGCCACAGAGTCTCCTTGGACGCGCGGTACACCTCATACAGCGCGTCCTCCTCGGCGGAATCCCGTCGACGCCGTCTGCGGTATCGGGTGTACCGGCGGCGGGCCGCAACGCACGCCACGCGCAATTGCGCGATCTCAGCGGTCCACCAGTACACCCGGCGCCTTGCGGACTGTTGGCGGACACGGGGCATGGACGCGTCGCAGATCTGCGTCATCGCCCCGCGAAACCGCAGCGCCACCGCCTCGACGTCGACGGGGCCGTCCGTCGCCGACTCCCAGGTCCAGGACTGGACTAAGGCTGCTTCCTCGAGTAGTTCCCTGTCGATGCGCTTAAGCGCCCAACGCGGGCCGTCGTTGATCGGGGTTGTTGGATGGCGGCCGCCGGTGGTCTGGGCAGAGACGTCGAACCGGACATACCGGTGGTCCGATAGCGTCTCCACCTCCACAGCGACACGCCAGTCGCGGACCCGGCCGGCGACAGAGGGGCTAGCGAACGAAACGTCCACTATCGACCCGCCCCGCTGTCGCACGCACGTAAATTCCGAACCCCGATTCAGGACGACCAGGCCTGTCACAACCGCCCACTCCTCCAGCACCTCGCCCCGAAGGTCAGTGACCGGAGATCCCCACGCCGATGACTTGGCGTTGAGATCCCCGAGCACAAGAACGGGACGAGGGTGGTAGCGGCCTACGACGGCGCCCAACTCGACAAGGAAACCCTCAAAGTCGGCGAGACTCTTGTTGGGGGAGAAGTACGCCCCCACAATGACGATGCCGCCCGAGACCGCAGCAACCCAGCCACGGCCCCTAGACGGGTCGATCAGAGTCTCGCCAATAATGGCCACCAAACCGTCAGCGCACCCCAGCCAGTTTTCACGGGCGGGGATGAGGTACGGCTCGGCGACCACAGCCACGTCAATCGACCACTCTGCCATGCTCTGGAGCAAAAGATCCTGAGCTCTGGCACAGTGGTTGATGTTGCCCTGGAGGAAATGTTTTCGTGCCATTATTGACACTCCATTCCCTCGGCAACGGTCCTGGGCCGGGAGTCGGCCGCGGAGCTTCTAGCCTGCGGGGGTGGCGAGGTTTCCCCGGCAGGTTTCGAGCTCCCCTTCTTTTTCTTTTTGGCCTTCGCCTTGCTGGCAGGCGCGCCACAGGCCCCTCCGCCCGCTAGGTGTCCCGCTGGCTTCCCCGCAACTGAACACAAGATGCAGTTGGGGGCCGCGGAACACTGGGCCGCCTTGTGGCCGGGCTGACCGCAGCGAAAGCATAAATCGCTACGGTCGACCTCGGCGGTGCACTTGGCCCGGACGTGCCCCTTTTCCAGGCACCGGAAGCACCGCAAAGCCCGGGGCTGCAGGAGTTTTACACCCGCTGCAACCCAGCCCACCAGCAATTCGCCGCTGTCGGCGATCCTCTTCGCCGACGCCACAGGGCACCGAACCCAGACCACGCCGAGTCCAGTGGCATCGGCGCGTATTTCGCCGACCCGCACGCTGTCTGGCGGACACTCACCCCTTCGGGCAACGGCCGCCACCACCTCCTCAGAGGTCACCGAATCGTCCAGATCGGTGACCCGCACCATTGCGGTTTTCACCGGCCTGGAGACCCGGACGTCCTCAGGGTTGAGGACTTCCCTCATCTTGGCGGCCAGAGCGTCCGCCTTTTCAACGCTGCCGGTCGCAGCACCAGCCACCTCAAACAGCCGCGCACCCGTGGCAGCCTGCCTGACGGTGACGGACTGAAGACCAAGATCTGATAATTTGATCTTGGCCTTGGCCTCAGCAATGACCGACCGGTACGTCACACCGCGCTCCGCAGCTCCGGGCTGTAGCGTGAGCGTCACAGCCTCGGAGCGCGGGGCATGCACGGCCGGCCCTTTGCGACCGCCTTTCTCAGTCCGCCTCGCAGGCCGCGCAACCGTATTGGCGGTTCGGCTGGAGGCGCGTGCCGCGGCCGCGGCCTTCTTGGCGGCTTTGCGGGCCTTCTTACGGCCCACGACTTTCGCCCAGGTCTCACCCTTAGACCCGGCAGTCGTGGGCTCGCTCGAGGGGGCTCCCTTCGCGGGCCTTTTTTCACCCTCCGCGGGTTTCCTCTTCTGAGGCGGGAGTCTCGGCGGCTCCCCGGTCCTCCGAATGTCGGCCGCTAGGGGCGGACGTAGGACTTCCGGTGGGAGACGCCGAGAGATGGCCTCCAGCCGGGCATTCATCATGCTCCCGCACTGGAGCATGCAGATCCGGACAATGCGCTCGACCTCATCGTCGGTACGAGCGATTGCCGGACCCTGTGCGGGAGTAGGGGCCACCACTGGCGCGGCGGACGAGCGTCGCTGCTGCTGCTCGCTCAGCGCAGCGACTTGCCGCTGGAGGTCCTCCATGTCACGCCGGAGCCGGCTGTTCTCCTCCTGCAGCTTCGCGACCTCGTCAGAGGCCGTCCTGCTGAGGAGGATACAATATCTAACCTAACCTAACCTATTGATCTCCGTCACAAATTTGAACCTTTTTTTTTTTTTTTTTTTTTTTTTTTTTTTTTTTTTCGGGGGGAAATCCTCATGGACTTCCTCCGCCTGGGGAGAGGCGGAGGGGCATGCCGGACTCTTACCGGCTAAAACCCCCCGGTGTCTCCTGCTCGCACGTGCACGTGGGGCCGCGGGAATCCAAATTCTTCCGCAGCCCCACGCTGGTGCTGGCCCGGTTGTCCGGGCCTCATCTCGTGCACGGGGTAGTGAGGTGTAAGACTACCCCGTGCTCCGCCTCGGAGGCGCGCGCCGACACCCGCGCGCGCCTACGCCTCGGGTCCAGCGGTTAGGGGGCGGGGACTTCCCCAAGTCCCTCGCCCCTGGACCCATTCATGGGGGGCGGAAAAGGGCGTTGTCCGCCCTTCTCCTGCGCCCGGTGCGCCTTCTGCGGCCGGGGAAGAGAGACGAGATCTCCCTCTCCCGTTCCGCAGTCTCCTTCTGCGACATCACGTCCTCGCAGAAGGACACCACCGCGTCCCACGACTCTGCGCTACCGACCATACTCTGCACTACGGCCGGCAGCGACAGATCGCCTCCTACTTCATTTGTAAGGACACGGCGCTGCTCCTCCCAAGCTACACACTCAGCGAGCGTGTGTTGCGCCGTGTCCTCCCCGCAATGGACGCAGTGGTGGCACCGAGCGTCCGGCTCCCTGCCCATGCGACACAGGTACTTGCCGAAGCACCCATGCCCCGACAGCACCTGCGTCACCCTAAACGACAGGGAACCGTGCCTTCTCCCGAGCCAGTCGTTGAGTACTGGCCGGATCGCCTCGACGGTAGCGAGGCCGGCGGCAGGGCGCAGAAGCCTTTGCCGCCATTCCGCCACCAGGACCTGACGGAGCTCTCCTCGGCGCAGCTCGATCTGCCGCTGCACCGGCGTCGAGCCCCGCGCCCGCTCTTCCTCGCGCCATCGGTACAATGACGCGAGTACTTTCGCCTCCAGGTCCCAGGGCGGGGATCCGGCCAGGACACAAGCCGCCTCGTAGGAAATCGTGCGGTACCCGCGGGCGACTCTGACGGCCATCGCCCTCTGCGGCTTTCGCAGAATGGCGAGAGTGCTGGCCGTCAGGTCTAGCGCCCAAACGGGAGCCCCGTAAAGGGCTATAGACCGCACGATTCCCACGTACAACCGCCTACAGGCGGCGCTCGGGCCCCCCATGTTGGGAAGCAACGTTGAAAGCGCGCCCGCCGCGCCCATCAGCTTGGGCGCTAGCCGCCGGAAGTGAGGCCCGAATTCCCACCGGCTGTCGAGCACCAATCCCAGGTACTTCATGGTGTACCCGACAGCTATCCGAGCCCCACCGACCACAATGTGTGATCCCGGCGCCGGCGCCCGTCGGGGGCCATGAAACACTATGGCCTCCGACTTGTTTAGGGCCACCTCCAGGCCCAGGCGCCGGATGCGGTTCACCACCTGTGACACCGCAGCCGTGGCTATCAACGTCGCCTCCCTAAGTGAGCTCCCCCGGGCAGTGACAAGCGTGTCGTCCGCATAACACGTCAACAAATTTGAACCTAACCAAGCATACTAAATAAACAGCCCCGCAACCCTTGGCCACTTATTACATTTATCACTACTAGGGTTAAATTATTAATAAAAACCGACAAATATGATTAATTTATCACTTTTACCTCGACTTTCGGTAATTATTAATAATACTAGATAATTATTAATAATCTTCAATTAATCACTCTTACCGTAACATATATAATATTATTCGCGGGGTACGACCGTGGTCGGTGATCGTAGTCAAATAAATGAATATTACGCGGGTAGCGGTGTAATGCCGGCTCGCACCATAGCGAAATGTGGCGCGTGCGCCCGGTCACCGTGTGCTTTACACAATTATCTATGTTTATGTTTATCTATATTATAATGCTAAACTCCTTTGTACTCCTATCTTTTATATAACGTTGTTATATCTCTTATTATTTTGTATTTATTTATGTGTATATTTTGTAAGTAAGTATGTATATTTGTAACTGGTTTACATCCGTACGCCAGACCATCATAGGTTCAGTTGAAAACCAGCGTCAAGCATTAGCTGCTTGACATATGCTGAACTGGACCTTTTTGGCACAGCCGCTAGGCACACATTCAGCAAAGTGTTTTGTCTTTCTTTTTTACTGTATGTTTTTTCCTCCTCTATTTTTTTGTTTTATCTTTGTGACTGTGTGTTGCTGTGTCAAATAAATATTTTTTTTTTTCTTTCTTTCTTTCTTTCTATGGGTCTTTTTGCGATACACTGTGGGACTTATCTGATCAGGATTACGTTGGACTAATACATCTAAGAATGCAAGAGATTTATTATCCTCCAACTCCATAGTGAATTGAATTTTGTTATTTATGAAGTTGAGGTGGTTTAAAAATGAATTTACTTGGTTGGATGGTAAGATAGCAAAGGTATCATCTACGTACCGTTTAAAAAACCTTGGAGTAACAGGGGCTGTTTTTAAGGCTGCCTCCTCAAAGTCTTCCATGAAGATGTCGGCGACTACTGGGGATACAGGCGAACCCATTGCTACTCCATCTACTTGTACATAATATTTATTGCTCCATAATAGGTAACCAGATGTGAGGCAGTGTTTAAGTAGCTCAGCATATTCAATAGGTATGTCGTTTTCTACTAGCTTCTTAGCGATAATTCTAGTACATTCCTTAACTGGTAGGCATGTAAACAAAGACTGTACATCAAAACTAACCATTACTTCATTGTCATGTAGATGTAGGTGCTTAATCTCTTGACAAAGTGGTAGGAATCCTTCACAAACGCTGTCGTGTTGCCTCTGAGTGGTGAGAGTATTTTAGCAACGTGTTGAGCCAATCTGTAGGTTGGTGTGTCGATTTGGCTGACAATAGGACGTAGCGGGGCGTTTGGTTTGTGTATCTTGGGTAGCCCATACAGTTTAGGTGGTTTCGCGCATGTAGGTATTAAGTAGTTAACATCCAGACTTAATGTTTCGGAGTGTTTTTTGACCAAGGTGGAGGTGGTTGTTAACGGTTCTCTACCGTGTCACCTAACTTTTTTATCCATAATTTGATGTGACATATTTTGTTTTGTCCTAATCATCATTTGTCCGAATGATTACTTACCCGAACTTAATATCACATGCCATAAAATTGAAACACCTAAATATAATATGTCCGAAATCCGTTCGTCATAATTATTACTATTAATAATAAACAAAAGACATAAAACCGTTTTCAATAAAAGTTGTAAGTCCTAAAAATTATATAATGCTAATCTATCTATGCTAATTGCTAATCTTCTACAGATTTAAATATAAAAAATATAAAAAAAAATACATGGCGAGGGGTGTTACTAGACCGACACCGAACACAAAAGTGTGAACAAAAATAATGTGGTCTGTCTGTCTGTTCAGGTATCACGCAAAAACTACCGGTTCGATTACGATGAAACTTGGTATAATTATTCTTTTATTATCCTGAGCATTGTTGTTATTAAATAATGTCTAATTTTGCATTATACTTTTTTATTATACCTACATATATTTATATAATACATTTTTATATGTACTCAATAAATTATTTGATTGTGAACATGTGTTTTTTCTAAGCAAGCAAGCAAGCAAGCAGCAGGCATGGTTTCTGTCACGGTTCCGGCGCTGCAGGGCTCCGGCGGTACCATGCGAGTTTATCATAGCAGATGGATTTAACGCTCACCATCGCAGCTTCTGCTTGCCGGCCAGCCTCAGCCGCGGCGGCGAGTGTTACAACCACCTGCTCCTCAACTCGCGGGCCGCCTCACCCCCCCGCGCCTACGCGACTCTAAATTACACTCTAGGGGTAGGGCTGACAGGACTGCGTGGAGTCGGATTTACAGCGATTCGTTTCTGTCACTAAAACTTAATTTTTAGCAAAACTTTTAGGACTAAAAAAGTTATTATAAATGAACATTCGGAATAATAGAAATTATTTAAATCAATACTTAGGACATTTGACTTTAGATCATGTTAAATTAGGGGATTTAATCATTATAGTACTCAATATTATGACAGAATACTTTTAGAACTAAAGATAATTATATGAAACAAAATTTCGGGATTTTGATCATTATGGTTTCTGAAGTTTATAGCAAACGTGTTATGGATAATGATTTTCGGACAAACAATATTAGGAGAAGAAAGGGAGTACCGGTTGTTAACACCTTTTTGGTAGGGTCAGTTGTTACTAATTTATATGTGTTTACGTCCGATAGTAGGTCTTCTATTTTAGCGTTATAGTCCGATGTATCCATAATAACCGTAGCGTTTCCTTTATCTGCACGGAGTAAAGTTACATCTTGTCTGTTCTTGAGGTTCTTTAAAGCGAGATATTTGGCTTTAGGGAGTTTTGGATTGGGCACAACACTTTGACGTAAGACTGATGATATATCTTGACGTATCGCCTCCAAATCATCCTTCCTCACGTTTTTGTTGAACAGGCAAGTCTCGAAATTGCAGATAATATCCTCATACGGTATCCTACGTAGTGTTATTGCGAAATTGAAGCCTTTTTGTAGAACCTGTACGGTCGGTGGATCTAACGTTTGTTTTGATAGATTGACAACTGCGCGTGATTTGTTGACGTTTGACGGGCGCGTTCCGTTTTCGTTATTCGAGTTATTGAGCGCGTTTGATTTTAATGCTAATTTTTCGAATTTAGTAATATGTTTTTGTTTGCTTTCGTTGTATTCGGTGTTTTCGCGCTTATTTAGTTTATCGAAGCAATTATTAAGATCTAAAGTTGACAAAACTGTTTTCAAATCATTAGTCACTATCTCAACGGATTTATTTAAATTTTGCAAATCGGAACGAGTTTCATGAATTTTGAGCAAGAGTAACTTTTTGCTTGCCTGATCATACGAGGATCTTGGCGCTCCCTCGTATGTCCTTCTTGGGTGATATCTTGAGACATGTTGTGATGAGATTGTGGTCACGGCATCTCTTTAGGAATGCTAAAGATGTTGTATATCTTGCGTACTTGGTCCTGTCCACTTGGTCTTGAGATCTTCCAACCGGCGTATTTTGTTGGCTATGTCCAGTCCGTACTAGTTTAAATATTGAGTTCTGAGGTTTACGCGAATGTTAGACATTGAAATAAAACTACTTTTACGGATTTTTATCGCGGTTAGTATTTGAATTTAAGTTCCCGACGTTTCGACGCCTTTGCAGGTATCATGGTCACGGGCAGACTGAGGAGGTGCTCGTCTTGACGGTTGTTGTTGCTCGTTCTGCCTTCATATTTTTACTAATTATTTGTGTTCCGGCCTACGCAATATGAGCTCACGGTGTCTTGAGGTCTTGCAAAGCTGCTCTTGGGTTTGATTTTGATGTTACTTATCAATTTATATGAGCACTTGAAATAAAACGACTAAGTGTAGATAACGATTAACAATTTAATTAAGTTGTTCAGTATCTGGAAAGTGGGTTCGGATGCCGTAAATATCTAAGTTGCACTGTCTGATGAGTCAATATATCACCACGCTCCTGGACAATGGTAGGCAGTAGGCGACGGACGAGTGCGGCCGTCGTTTGCTTCGCAGCCTTCTTCGGCCTGTGGTGCAGAATACCTCAGCAGATCAGGTATTGTAGAGGGTGAACTTAAACCCTGCAACCCACACGGTGAACAATCAACAATAGTTCGAACCCACACCGTGACTGCAGCATAGTGATGACCGCGAAACGAATGACTCCATTAAATGCAGAAATTAGCCATCTTAGATGAGGCAGTCATGGTTTAACACTATGCGGAAGGACTTACAAGGCAGAAAAGCAGTTACTATAATAAACAATTTAAACGATGATATAAACTATCGTAGGTAGGTACTCTCACAAATGCGTCGAAAATGATGATGCAATACAAAATCAATAATTATTAGACAACCAGTTCTACTGCAAAGCGGCTAGCATTATAATAGAAAGCACTAGGATGGATTCAGATTACTAATGAAAAAACAGTACACAATTGCAATCATAATGAACAGTTAAGTAATCAGCTGTATGGTGTATTTTTAATATATATTATTAGAATAATTGTTGCTGCCGGTGGTAAACAAATGACGTCATCTGACAGTTTCTTTAAATAGAGCGTTGTGGGTATGTTTCGGTCATTTGCTCGTTGGCTCTCGAACAGTAAGGTTGTCAGGTGATCGGCGCTGTTTGCTATCGTGCATATTTAGTTATTTTCCATATGAATTAACGGTTGTTTGTAGATGTGATTATTCTGTGTTCTGTTAGATTGTGTAAGTCAAAGTTTAAATATTTAGAGGTTTGAATAAACGTTTAGTTCCCTGTAAAATTGTTTTTTTTTTAATTAATTTCACTTCTTGTTGCTAAAATTAGAAGTGGGATTGGCTTGTGCCCATTTTAAAATAAAAAACAACCGTTAATTTATAAAAACAGAATGCCTCGACCTATTCGTTCGCGTAGTAGCTCTGAGGAAACTTCACCTCGTAGAACGCATAAAAGGCATAGCAGATCGCGCCGACACCATCGTGTTTCAAAACAGCGTCGCTCTCGATCTCGTAGTCGCGAAAGCTCCGTAAAACAAGCGTTGAGTGCAATTGTGTCGCGATTAAACGCAATCGAGGATAGTACCGCGAGTAGGTCACATACACCAGTGCCACCAAACCGTGCCATCACACCTCAACGTGATAGCCTGGGTGATGATGTGCCAAACGCAGCAAAGTTGCTGGCTGACGCATTAGCTACTATCGGAAGTAAGCCGCACAATTATTACGAGTCGATCGACTTCGATCCTGCTGTCCACGATTTTGAGGTATGGTGTAACGAGGTGGAGCGTGCCAGGTTAGTGAATCATTGGTCTGATTTAGAGTGTTTATCGCGGGTAGCTAACTGCCTCAAAGGGGACGCTAAGACGTGGCTAACTGAGTGGATGACAAACGATCGTTCATGGTCGAATTTTTCGAAAGATTTCAAGTCCCTTTGTCCGCGAAAACAAGATTATGCCAATATACTCTTCGACGTCATGAATACCACGTCTGATAAATATCCCACATTCGCGGAATATGCTCGACGTTCATTATTACGACTTCGCATTATTAAGGGGTTGAGTGATGACTTAATGGTGCAGATTGTCATACGTGGTATCAATGATGCTCAGGTACGCGCGGCTGCCGCAAATGCGGACCTTACGGTCGAAACTATAGTTTCGTTTTTAGCTATTTATGTTAAGCCTATAAGTACCAAAGACAATCCTCGCCGGAATGCTAACACTTCGGCCAATAAACGTCCTAATGATCAATCCGTCGTCAAGTGTTATACTTGCGGCCAGGCTGGACATAAAAGCTTTAACTGTACCAAAAAGCGTAAACATTCTGATAACCGTAATACACAAGTGACTTGCGCGTTTTGTAAAAAGAATGGACACAAAGAGAGCGAATGTTTTACTAAGGCGCGAACTGAGGCTCAAGCCAACCACCAGAAAAAGGTTAACCTTTGCAAGGAGATATCTAACGCTTCCCGTAATAACGATATTAGTACCGACGTCATACAGGGCATACCGGTCGATATTTTAATTGATAGCGGTGCGCTTAACGTTTCCCTTATATCGTCTGACGTGGTAAAGTACTTATCTTGTGTTCGAAAGCCAACTCACTGCGTAATTAAGGGGATTAGTTATGACGGAATTGTTGCTCGCGAATATGTCACCCTTACGGTCGAATTCAGCAACATAGCACTCGAAATAGATTTTATAATTGTTCCTTCATCTTGTATGAATACTCCTATTATTATTGGTACCGATGTTTTAAATAGGGATGGAGTGACCTTTGTTATAACAAAACAAAGACAATTATTGACTCATTCCACCACACAGACGTTAAGCGTTAACGCCGCTGAACTCGACTGTTTGAGTGATGTAAATACGCCTTTGCAAGGTGAGGAGCTAAGCTCGTTGTTATGTGTTGTTCGGGATTTCTCACCCTTTTTCATAACTGGCACTGCTATTACGACTGTCAAAACGGGAAAAATGCAAATTAATTTAAATAGCGAAGTTCCCGTAGCTTATCACCCTTATAGGCTATCCTATCAGGAAAAACTGAAAGTCCGGGATATAGTAAAAGATTTATTAGATAAGTCTATTATTAGGGAGTCGAATTCGGAGTACGCCAGTCCTATTATCTTAGTGAAGAAGAAGGATGGCACCGATAGGATGTGTGTGGACTTCCGAGCACTCAATCGGATAACTGTAAAGGATAGATATCCACTTCCTCTCATAGAGGATCACATAGACCGATTGGAAGGCTCGAAATTCTTCAGTGGCCTTGATATGGCTTCAGGTTTCCACCAGATCCCTATCGAAGACGGTTCGATACATAAGACCGGATTTGTAACACCGGAAGGGCATTTCGAGTACTTGAAAATGCCTTTCGGTTTATGTAACGCACCTACAGTATACCAACGCATTATCAATAAAACCCTTCGCAGGTTTATCGAATCTGGTAACGTGCTCGTTTATATTGATGACGTGCTCCTTATGAGCATGACAGTTGCTGACGGGATTCAACTTTTACGCGAAGTTTTAGAAACTTTAACACAAGCCGGATTTTCGATCAACCTTCGAAAGTGTTCATTTCTCACGACCGAAGTAGAATATTTGGGGCGTATAATTGGCCATGGTCAGGTTAGGCCGAACCCGAATAAAATTGAAGCCTTAACTAATACTCCTGTACCCAGTAATGTTAAACAGGTCAGACAATTTTTAGGTCTAGCGGGATATTCTAGACGTTACATCGAAGGGTACGCCACGAAAACTGCAAGTATTTCACGGTTAACGAAAAAGAACGTTAAATTTGAATGGGGGCCCGAACAAGAGGAAGTTCGCTTATACCTTATTAAACAACTGACCAGTGAACCGATACTTGCAATTTTCGATCCTAAATTAACCACGGAATTGCACACGGATGCTAGTAGTGCCGGATATGGGGCCGTACTCATGCAAATCACATACACACGGACGCCGGTAACAGCTGACGTGTTTGATTGTGCGTGAATAAAACAACCAGTATTTTCGTTTACATTTATTATTTAAAAATCACCAAGAACTAAGATACACTATTTAAAAGTATAGAAAACAATAAACCTATAAAATTAAAAGTGCGTGTGTGCAGTGCGTGTCATAACCTAAAAATTTAAAGAAATTAAAAACTAAAACTTTTTATCTGTAATATACATTGATATACTGCACTGTGATCCTTTACTGGTTCAAGCACGGCCAACTATTAACCGGTTCGCAAGCAAATTTGTGAAAGCAAGCAGTATGGCAAAGTGTGGCGGTTGCGGCAAGTTTATGGCAGGCTCAGCGGATTGCATACGTTGCACTAAGTGTCCCGGGGTCTATCACTCCGCATGTGTTGGGATGACGTCAGCACGGTTTTCGCCTAACTGGCTGTGCCCGGGGTGCAAAGCAAAGATCCCGAAAACCGATAACTCGGCTACACCTGTCAAATCAGTGTCCGCAAGTGATGGCGCGGATGACAATGTAAACGCGCCAATACACATTTCCACCCCGACGCCTTCAGATAGTGTAGTTCCTTTTCTTGAACCTCCAACTGTCGAGCTAAATGTGGCTCACGAGATACGCTGCTTCCGTGAGGAACTTAGTGCGATGCGCGTAGAGCTGCGGGACTTTAGACAGGAGATGTCTGGCCTTAAGGAGGACGTTAAATCATGCAGGGAGCGGGTAGACATCGTCGAACACAAAGTAGCTTGCCTTGAGAAGCGTTTTGAAGCAAAAGAGCCGGCTGCCTACGATAACCTTGAGGGGAATATCGCCGAACTGAAGTTGCAGCTCAATGACCGTGATCAAGACTTGCTGCTAAATGATGTTATCGTGACGGGCATACCGGAGACGAGAGATGAGAACCCGATACATTTGCTTCAATTAGTTTGTATAAAGTTGGGCGTCAAGATGGACGAGCGCGACATTGTATATGCGGAACGAGTCGGCATGGTGCGCCGCAATTTTACCGAGGGGTCTGCAAGTAATACACAACGGCCGCGCGCGCTTGCCGTACGGCTAGCCCGGCGCGCGGCCCGCGACCAACTGTTGAGAGGTGCACGCGTGCGACGCGGCTTAACCACAGCGGACATCGATATAGCCGGCCCGTCAAACCGGTTATATATCAACGAGCGGCTGACTCCAACCAACAGCAAAATATACTTTGATGCGCGCGAGGCCGGTGCCCGACACAAGTTTAAATATGTGTGGACGAAAGACGGCCGCATCTACATGAGGAAGGAGGATGGTGCAAAATCCCTACGAATCCGGTCTAACGTAGATATTGCCCGTAATTTTGGCAGTGTATCGGTTTGATTACATATCCTACAAACTGCCCCTTTCTTGTTATTCATTCTGTAATCTTCTATTTGTCATATAATGTTACGTCACTTGAGCTGTTTATATTGTTGTGGTCGCGGCATGCAGTGTCGAGAAGGTACACATTCTGTGTTGGTATTACCTACAGTGATACAAGGTCACATATTACAATATTTATTTTTTTAACCACACTGAACAGGAATGTTCTACAGTTTTTATATTTAAACATACGTATATATAATATTTTATTTTTTTACTACACTTACAAATTTTTTGTAATTTATGCATTTTGTGTTATTATTTACATTATAAACATTTTGTTTTTAAAGTCGGGTACTTATAATTGTCTTTTGTTTACCACATTATGATAAACAAACATCTGACCGTAGGTTTTCTTAATGCGGGGTCATTAGGCACTAAACATGATGAGCTCATAGTCGCAATGGAACGGCATAACGTTTGCCTCATGGCAATTAATGAAACGTGGCTCAGACTTGGCGAGGAGGGTCGCGCACCCGTGGTGCCTGGGTACCGTCTGCGACATGTGCCGCGCCCGACTAGCGTGCGCTGCGGCCGCGGCGGCGGTGTGGGCTTCTATATTAAGCGAGGTATGACAGTACGCTACCACTCACACCCTGTCGATCCCCTTCACACCTCAGTCGAGCAAATGTGGCTAACTTTGACTGTTAATGGGACTAAAATTGCAATAGGTACAGCCTATCGGCCGCCGTGGTTAACCGTAGACATTTTCCTTGACGCGTTAACTATATCTCTTAGTTCATTGTCAACGTGCAAACACTTCATTTTGCTCGGTGATTTTAACATCAATTGTCTCAATGTCACTGACCCTAAAACCGCAAAATTAAACACGTTCCTCAACAGTCTCAGCCTAAATCAAACGGTACAGTCGGCTACTCATTTCACGTCTACTAGCGAGACGTTAATAGATTTGGTATGCACAGACGCAACTGTGGTTAGTCAGGAGGTAGACTGGATTGAGACACTCGGTGCACATGCGTTTATCTCTACCGTTTTTAACTTTAAAAAGGAAAAAATAATTCCTAGGTATGTTACACGTAGAAATCTTATCCAGATGAATACCGAGGCTTTTATTGAGGATCTGAACTCTATTGATTGGCTTGCGACATCGATGATGTACGACATCCATAATGCAGTAGTCCAATTCAGTAGCAATATATTATATCTTTTTGACAAGCACGCGCCGAGTAAAGCTTTGGTTTTAAAGGAAAGACGCTATCCTTGGATAACTGAAAATATTAAATTAATGATGCGTCTGCGCGATCAGGCTCATATGAGATATAGAAGCGTGCAATCGGAAAATAAAAAACAGTACTATGCACAATTAAAAGGTCTAGTAAATAAATCACTATTTTATGAAAAGTCTGCTTATTTTAAAATAAATATTAACAACCAAATAAAAAACCCCGCTATTCTATGGAAAAATCTCAAGTTAAACTTATTGCCTTTTCAAAAAAAAGAGTTACCCCAACATTTCAATGACCCTAACAAAATAAATTCTCATTTCTTAAATATCCCAAGAGATATTATGGTACCAATATCCTACTTGACGTACTACGAGTTTCACAGGTTTGGTGATTGTGTATTCGCTATTAAAACTGTAGAACCAACCGATATCGCAAAGACTTTATCTAAAATAAAATCAAATGCTGAAGGCTTTGATCACATTACTCAAAACATGTTCCTGCT
This sequence comes from Autographa gamma, assembly GCA_905146925.1. NCBI lineage: Eukaryota > Metazoa > Arthropoda > Insecta > Lepidoptera > Noctuidae > Autographa > Autographa gamma. The sequence goes on from LR989880.1 coordinate 3,135,033, forward strand.
GACACTGCCTCAAACCTTATTTGCGCTCACGTCGATTATTAATTCTTCTATCTCACAATCTAGCTTCCCAGAACTATGGAAAACAGCAGTGGTGCGCCCTATACCAAAAATAGCGAACCCTTCTGATATAAAAGATTTAAGACCAATTAGCATATTACCTTTTCTTTCCAAAATAGTCGAAAAAATAATAAACGCCCAACTTATAGAATACCTAGAGAAAAATAAAATACTCCCTGAAAAGCAGTCAGGTTTTAGAAGAGGTCAGAGTACTACAACTGCGCTTTTAGATGTTACAGATAACATTTTGTCAGCTCAGGATGAGGGTTGTTGTACACTCATGGTCTTGCTGGACTATTCTAGGGCCTTTGACAGTATTAATTTAACTCTCCTGCTGTCAAAGATGTCGTACTATGGGTTTGATGCGCGCGCAATTAAATGGTTTGACAGCTATCTCAAAAATCGCTACCAACTTGTTGAGACTCGCGGCGCGAACGGATCTTGTATCTTTTCGGATATCACTGCAGTGGAGAGGGGCGTTCCACAGGGATCTGTATTAGGCCCTACGTTATTCAGTCTTTACTGCGCCGACATAGTGAAAGCCATAGAAAATTGCAAGTACCACATGTATGCAGATGACATACAATTATATTTTTCCTTTAAACCACATGAATGTGAAAACGCACTAAAATCGGTTAATGAAGACTTAGCAAGAATAGTTGATTGGTCAGAACGAAACTCTCTTTTCCTTAACCCAGCTAAAACTAAATATATACTTTACGGTTCAAAAGGTCAGGTGGGTAAAGTCAACTTGAACCATGGCGACGTAACCGTAATGGGGCAACCTATTGAACGCGTCAGAGAGGCGCGGAATTTAGGGGTAATTGTTGACGAAAGCCTAAACTTTGAGACACACATTTCGAACTGCGTAAAATCTTGTTTTTATAAGTTAAAAGTCCTATACAGAATGCGTCCATACATTAGCGAGGAATTACGAGTGCAGCTAGTCGACAGCTTGGTTTTGTCTAAACTAAATTACGCGGATACTGTAATAGGACCTAGACTCTTAGGACGCACCAAAACGCTGATTCAAAGAGTGCAAAATGCCTGCGCACGATATTGCTTTAATGTACCACCAAGGAGCCACATCACACCCGTTTTAAATAAACACAACATTCTTAAAATGAAGTCACGGCGTAAATTGCATCTTGCGTGTCTTCTTTTTGGAGTGATTAATTATAAATGCCCTTCATACCTGCACTCTAAACTTAGATGGGTAAACGATCACCGGCAACGCGAGGGTAGACGCTGTGCGCAGCAACTGGTTATTCCGCAGCATAGCACTGCCGCGTTCCGGGGCAGCTTTAGATATGCGGCTTCCAAATGCTGGAATAACATCCCTCCGCCGATCAGAAATCTAAAAACAATAACTGCGTTTAGGTACAACTTAAAAAACTAAACTTTCACCACCTCAATTTGGGTTTAGACAAGGAAAGTCGACAGAGGATGCAGTTCTGGCTCTCTTCTATAGTGACTCAAAAAGTTGACAGTGGATCCAAGTGTCTGGCTATATTCCTGGATATCAAAAAAGCCTTTGATACGGTTTCTGTCCCTACGCTTTTACTACTTATTCTTCTAGAAAAACCGAAATCATCAAATAACTCTTTGAGTTTCTGCCACAATTCCTTTGTTGTAGTCACGTGTTTTATAAGCACATACAACGATGACGCAATTGTCATAATCAGTTTCGCTTTGGTTTTCGCGTCATCTGCGGCTTTTACTTCAGTTCCTGCTACTGACTCGATGCAATGCTTCATGCCCTCGAGCAGGGGGAAATTTTCCGCGGCGAACGTCTACTCAGTATAATTTTCGGGTCCTTTCAACTTAGTACGTACGTCCATTTGCAGTTTTTGCATTTTGGTTAAATGTTTTTTACTGTAGCACATCACACTGACTTTAATTACACAGTTTTGGACCGAATTACTGATTTACAATTTACTAAAGCAATTATCTGGGCCCATAACCTAAAATGAAACAACACATTTGGCGGTTACAGAATAACTAACTGCCTTTATTTATTATAAGTATTGCCAACATAGAAAAAAAACAAAAAGTACGTTTTGATACACAAACTTAACAATATTCTTTTTTTTTTCTTTTAATTTTTTTTTATCTTAATGTTTTAAGCCAGAAGGCAGACTGTCACAGTCCATTTGTTATTTTCCTTATACTGTATATTATTAGCCGAAGACTACCCCTTAAGATACAGGTTTACCCTAGTTTAAGAGGTAGAATAATCACATTTATACAGATTGCAACACAAACTCTTTCTCTGTAAATAAGTGTCATATACAATATTCCATGTACCAATCTGTATTTCTTTGGCTTAATAAACATTTTTCTGTAAGATGGAACAATTGCTGAAAAAAGTTTGTACTAACAATCGATTTAACAATATTATAATAGCAGTTGATTTTAACATCGACATAATCAAAAATAATAATTTAACTCTAGATTTTAAGTGTTGCGTTTTATGTAAAATTTGCTTAAGAACAACCAACACGTCTTCGTAGTCAAACTTGTATAAATAACATAGCACATAATTTTCAAAAAATGCGTAAAACGGAAATAATAGATTTTGCTTTATCGGATCATACCGCTCAATTAATACATTTCCCAGTAAAAAATAAATGCACTATAAAATATTGGCGTAAAAAGCAGCGAGAGTATAGAAAAGACAACATAAACATCCTCTTCCGCCCGGATCACGATAGTGAATAGCCGTGTGCACCGTACGGTACATTTAAAAATAAATAATAAATCTCGTAATATTTTACAAAAATAGTTATTTAAAATCAAGTGAAGTACTAGGCGCGCATAACTTGTCGGGAGATCTTGTGCCGAGCTGTGAAGGAGATAGCAACAGTTGAAACAGATATTCGGTGAGTTGTCCTGCCCTGTCATCTGTCACTGAGAAACTTCATATGTCTCGGCATGTCAAAACTGCTGTCATGATTTGACTTTGATTGCGGAGTTGCCAGACTGTAAAAATCGAACGAAGTTGCCATCCTAGAGAAGTACGACCGGAGTTACCAACCTTGAAAAATCTAAAGATTGGTGGGAGAATCTACCGAAAGTGGATATTCGGCAGAGCAATCTGTAATTTCCTGGTACAAGCAAACATGAATAAATCCTTGTCTGAATCTAATTTGAACGACCAATCAATAAGTGAACCAAATACTACCCCTCCCAACTATGTCTTTGGTCGTGCTAAAAAGAGGAAAGAACAGGATAGCCCAGCTGACATAAGGCAATCTACCCCCAGTGCTGGTCTACATGATTTTTGCGCATTCACAACACCTGGGATTCGTCGCTAATGAAGAAACCGCTGTCTTCGTCTTCGAGCAATTGACACCTAAGGCTGCACGGTTATATTTTCTCGCGCGAAATCTTGTAAAATCTACTGCTTTTACCTTATGTTGGACGTCTTACGGGAATGTATACGTTAGAAAGGACGAGAATTCGCCTATAATAACTATCACTAATGAAGCACAAATCAACGAGCTTTTCAACAAGACATGACTAGAATTAGTTATAAACTGTAGTAACATAAGAACCCTTATTTTTTGTATCTTAACACTGGTATATCTACCTCATGTTTTTTATAACATTGTAAACAATCCGAGCATAAATATACTCACCACGCTTTTTAAAATATTCAAAACCACTCGCATGCACTTCCACCCATTTACATACACAAAATACACACTTGACTATTATTACAATTACACATCACCCATTACCTAAACAAACAATACCTCTCACTTTAAACACACTTATTTTATTTTTGCTGTATACGACCACTCCCTCACAAGATGTAACTCAGTCTGTACTCTCAAATATAAATGACAGATAACCTCCGTAATTTAAATGAATTAGACGATATTACGGTTGCAAAATCTGTAGCATGTGACATAGCGGATTTAAATAAACACATAAATGATCTAACACTAATCCAACAAAATATAAGAAGTATTTATTGCAACTTTGATAACTTTGAAGCTACACTCTCGGATCTTAATCCAGAAATCGATGTTATAATACTTACCGAATGTCGTCTCAGTGCAAACAAACCTGTTCCCTTTTTAAGAAATTATACTCATTATGCCATATACGCCAAATCCAAGCTAAATCCAGTATTTAATGAACATAAAATGGATAACGCTTCTTGCATACAGTTAAACATATGTGGGAGTACTATACTGGGAATATACCGGTCTCCTTCACTTCAGAATGCTTCTAACTTTATTACCTCACTAAATACTCTATTACACACGATCAAAAGCAATCGGAATATTATAATATCAGGCGATATAAACATTAATCTGACTGTAAGGGATAATGAATCATCTTACGAATGTAGTAATCAGACCTCTTACCTTAACATGCTGTCCTCACATGGTCTCTTACCGGGACACATAATTCCTACGCGAGAAAATAGCTGTCTTGACCATTATATTTTAAAGATCGATAAAAACAAACTATCAGCCATTATTGCAGTCTTAAACACCACTGTAACTGATCATGCCTCTGTCTTCATGAGTATATCTAAAATAAAAAGTAATTACCGTTCCCCAACTATCAAGACATTTATAGACTTTGAAGCCGCTGCTGATAAACTTATAAACAAAAACTTATCCAATATATTATTAAGTGATGACCCTAACTTTGTGATTGAACAATTAACCTATAAACTTAAATCATCCTCGGATGAGAGTTTTGAGGTGAAGAGGATCTCGTGCAATCAACGCATTATTAAGCCCTGGATCACCAGTGGTTTATTACGCTGTATTAGAAACAGAAATAAAATGCAACTAAAATTAAGGTCCGATCCGAATAATATTATATTAAAAATAACATTTACTAGATACCGTAATTATTGTAATAAATTAATAAAAAAACTAAAACGAAAATATGAATCGGAATTACTAAAAACTAATATTAAAAACTCTAAAGCACTATGGCAATCTATCAAAAAAATAACGCATCTTAACACAACTAAAATTGGAAACTGTGAATTACTCAGCACTCGAAATTCGCCTATTGAGTCTGTGAACTGTGCTAATGATTTTTTCGCCGGTGTTGGCAAGCGACTAGCAGAAAGCATCACTATTTATTACCATCTATCCCAAAATCACAACTATCATCTTTTGTACTTCTGGAAACTGACCCCCGGGAAGTCGACAGTGTTATTTCAAACTTGAAAAGTGACAGTGCTCCCGGTTGGGATGGTATATAGACTAAATTCATAAAAATTGTTAAACCCCTCGTTGTTCCCGTTATTAGCCATCTTGCCAACCTCTGCTTCAGAAAAGGTATATTTCTGAAATTACTTAAAAAATCTATTATTACACCCGTTTACAAAGGTGGTGATAAAATAAATATTAATAATTATCGACCTATCTCAGTCTTGTCTGTTATTTCTAAAGTTATTGAAAGGCTAATCAACTCACGCCTAATTACCTATCTCGAAAAATTTAACATTCTATCCAGATCACAGTTCGGATTCAGAAAAACAAAATCTACAGAAGATGCGATCTCAGGATTGTCTTCCTTAGTAACCCAGTATTTGGACCGCAGAGAAAAGTGTCTGACAGTCTTCTTAGATCTAAAAAAAGCCTTCGACACCGTTTCTGTCCCCACTCTTGTAAAAAAGATGGAGAACGTAGGCATTAGGGGTACGCCACTAAAACTCCTAACGGATTACCTACAAGACCGTACCCAAAAAGTAAAAATTGATAATTACACTAGCCTGGACACTAAAATTGAGTACGGCGTTCCCCAGGGAAGCGTCTTAGGCCCCACTCTATTCTTGATATACCTTAATGAATTAACTAATCTTGATATTGAGGGAGGGAAAGTATTCTCATATGCAGATGATACTGCGATCGTATTTAAAGGGACTTCTTGGAACTCCGTTTTTTCAGCTGCTGAGCATGGTCTCCATAAGGTCGCAAACTGGCTCAAGTCTGCCCTTCTTACTTTAATTATCACCAAAACAAATTATATTTGCTTTGCTATTAATAAGAGTACATTTCCCCCTCATAACATGACATTAAGAATTCATACTTGTAACTTCACTAATTCTAATGCTGTGCAGTGTGGGTGCGAGGAGATTGAACGTGTTAATTCCACAAAATACCTTGAAGTAATCCTGGACTACAGACTTTCCTGGCACCCTCAAATTGAAGCCTTAAATGACAGGATCCGTAAATTGATATGGGGCTTTAAAAAGTTAAGATATGTCACCTCTCAAGACCTCCTAAAGCGTATTTATATTGCCTTTGCTCAATCAGTTATGAGTTATTGTGTACCTGTTTGGGGAGGCGCCACTTAAATTAAATTCCTTGAAGCAGAAAGAGCCCAGAGATGCTTAATAAAGACAATGTTCTTTAAGCCATTTAGATTCCCAACTGATGAACTATACATAAATCATAAAAAAAACTGTCGCTTAGAAAACTTTATATTATCAACACTGTACCCAAGCTTCATAAAACCTTACCTTACGTATACAAAGCTCAAACAGGCGGAAGAAAATCGAAAGTGGCCCCCTCTCCTCCCTGTAGAACTCTCTTTGCCAGGCGTCAATTTCAGGCCCACTCTGCCTATCTTTATAATAAGCTTCACATCAAATATTCCATACATAACCTTAAATTCCATGAATGTAAAAAAACAATTGTCCAAGAACTCGAGTCACTTGGATACTGTGACATAGAGGACTTATTATTTAAATACGAACTCTAGACAATTTTCATGACTTTTAGTGGTACTTCCCGATCCCAAGATGTTATATCGTAGGGCTAAAAGTCTCCCAATATAAAAACAACTCACTAGGCTATATCTGACATAGCAGCTGCTGTAGCAGGTTGTCACTATAATTACTCATGTTCTTACATGCATAAATTCACACATATATACACACACACGTACACCCGCACACACACACACACACACACACACACACGCACACACACGCACACACACGCGCGCACACACACACGTAAAATCATACCAGTGTTCTCACTCTAGTTTTTATATGCTTGTTTTTCTGTATATCTTTCATACATTTATAATAACTTTAAATAATAAATAAATTAGTTTAGTTAACTTATCACCTTAAGTATAGAGATCCTAAGGAAGAGCGGAACCATCCAACACAAGCATTACCAATGCTTCCTGGGTAGTTCCAGCCACAGCATAATTATGGTAAGAAGAAAGTTACAGAAATAAACTATTTATTTATTTAAACAAATTTAAGGGTTGCTTAAAAAGTCTATCATTCTCTGATATATATGAAACCTGTGATGCTAACGTGGCTTACAATTTATTTATACAACAGTTTAAGTGGATATCAAAGGGTATCAAAATGTGTAGTAGAAAAATCAGGTTACTTTTATGGATATATAGACTTAATCGTACTCTTGTAAACCGTCACAAATACATTGACTATGCTAAACCATATAAAAAGATAATAATTTTAATGAAACGAGCTCAAAACTGCTTTAAAATTAAAACTTCAACTAACAAATGTAAAAGTACACATGGCAAATAATAAATAAATCAAAATTAAATACACCAAAAGATACCGTACAACAACTTTGAAATACAAATTAACAATGAAATAATCACTAACCCTTTAATTTATAGCTTATGAATTTAATAAATATTTCGTTGGCACAGTTGTACCTAATCCAAATATATAAATAAAAACTCCAAAAATATCACACACAGAACAAATTCGATGTTTATGTCTCCAAGCTTACCCACCGATATTCTAAATATAATAAAAGGTCTAAAAAATACAAATAGTGTTGGGTTCGAAGAAATTGACAACAAAATGGTTAAATCTGTAGCTAATCTAATATGCCAACATCTAAGTTATATTTTAAACTTATATATTATTTCGCAGACAAATAGTATAATTTGGCATTTTACATACGGCGTCGTCAGTTTAAGAACGTTTGCGGTTATGTAATATGCCGAAGGCAAAATGACAATTGATTCAATCGTTATAATGCGACGTTAGTGTTATTTTAGGGTGACTATGCTCATTAAAATCTCGAGACAAATTTTAAATTACATACGTCGTCGCTTGCTTCGCTCGCTCTGTTGCAAGGTCACAACTTTTTTTTTTTTTCGGGGGGAAATCCTCATGGACTTCCTCCGCCTGGGGAGAGGCGGAGGGGCATGCCGGACTCTTACCGGCTAAAACCCCCCGGTGTCTCCTCCTCGCACGTGCACGGGGCCGCGGGAATCCAAATTCTTCCGCAGCCCCACACTGGTGCTGGCCCGGTTGTCCGGGCCTCATCTCCTGCACGGGGTAGTGAGGTGTAAGACTACCCCGTGCTCCGCCTCAGAGGCGCGCGCCGATACTCGCGCGCGCCTTCGCCTCGGGTCCATCGGATAGGGGGCGGGGACTTCCCCAAGTCCCTTGCCCCCTGGACCCTTTCATGTGGGGTGGAAAAGGACGTTGTCTGCCCTTTTCCTGCGCCCGGTGCGCCTTCTGCGGCCGGGGAAGAGAGACGAGATCTCCCTCTCCCGTTCCGCAGTCTCCTTCTGCGACATCACGTCCTTGCAGAATGACACCACCGCGTCCCACGACTCTGCGCTACCGACCATACTTTGCACTACGACCGGCAGCGACAGATCGCCTCCTACTTCATTTGTGAGGACACGGTGCTGCTCCTCCCAAGCTACACACTCAGCAAGCGTGTGTTGCGTGTCCTCCCCGCAATGGACGCAGTGGTGGCACCGAGCGACCGGCTCCCTCCCCATGCGACACAGGTACAATCGGGGACAACGACGCCTTATCACCTTACCGTCGAGAAACGGTTCGAGTCGCTTGCGCTCTTTCTAACGCTAGCGACACGCGGCGACGCCCCCTTATTTCGGATTGTATTTTATTATAGTGCCATTGCTAGTCTTATTTGAAACGTTAAACACTGTGCACGAGTGAAACATTATAATTATCGTATTAAGCTTCGTCGTCGTCGTCGTCACTAAATACTACGAATATTTTGACGACTTATGCAATACGTTTCTCTTATACACATAGTTTCATAAAAGTGAATCGTCATTGTATGTAAACTGTAAATCCTCGGTTAATATTTATGTTTTAATTTATTTTATTTCGCAGAACATGAAACATATAAAAAAAAGGTTGATTTACCGATAATAATGCATATATTTAATGATGTAATTTATCGTTATTTTTATTCGCCTGCTCATATAATAAGTTTCTAGATTTGTTCTTTTATATATTAATATGCAATTAAATCTAATATAAGAACAAACTCTAACTATACTAAAATTAAAACTTACAAAAATAAAAACTAAACGGCGTCAAAGAACTCATCGTCATCCTTGTCAATGGCGGGGAACGTGCCCAGAAGGCTGGCAGCATTGCCACGTTGAATAGCTATGCCGATTCTCCGTGCAAGGAACAAACTAGCCCTCTGATCACGAGTATACAGTCTTATTAGATTTCGGCAGTTAATATTTTGATTGCTTTTAAAACTAAAACCGGCGCTACTTTACTGAAAAAGTGGGATAAATTTTGTTGCTTCATTTAATTGCAATATCTATATCAAAGTTTGTATCTAGACATAGAACCATTTATTGGCTTCCACTCGGAAATTCTTGAACCACAATAACTTCTTGTGGTTTAAGTATTACCGAGTTTATTTTTTAGTACCCGAGTTTAGCTGACCAGCTTATGACAACAAGTAAACGTAGAGTTGGTCAATGACTGGTTCCGTGAACTTCAGCAACAGATAGTAAGAAATTCATTAAATAAAACAAATTAGATATTTCATAATATATTTAATTATTACGCTCGCCAGTTGATGCCTCTGCCGCGTCAGCTGCAAAAGCCTACCAAGTATCTAAGATGTTTGAAATATCGGACATCACATTAGACTAGCTTTGGCAAAATTACTAACGGTAGCACGCATGGTGCTGTAGTACTTGCATTATAACAGTGAAAACACTTCATATACCTACAGACAAGATGTAGTTAAGAAACTGACAACAATAATAACTCATAATTATTAAAGGTGCACACCGTTTATTACTCGGATATGCGTTTTTAAATTATCGCACTCGGCCAAATAACTCAGTTCAACTGAGTATTTATTATCGGCAGTAAGATAAAGGAAGCATAGTGAATAAACATTTAAAGGAAGTATTAGTTTTAAATATAGGTATATATATTATACATTTTAACGAAAAGAAATAGGAATGGAAACAATTTTATAGGTATAGTGAGAGATATAAGTAAGTTTGAATAAGATTTTGGTCGCAACATCGTAAAGATAATTGTTTAGCAAATGTTGTTTGTCGAATTAAAAAAATATATTTAAAAGCAATATTAAATGATATTCGGTATTTGGTTAAGAGTAAAAATTTCGGAGAGTCTGTGCTTATAATAAATGAGTATTATTAACATCAAAACTAATTAAGAGACACCCTTTTAAGACTGTTTATTAACTATTGATTGCTAATTTGCGATGATCATCTGCTGTCGAAATAAATTCATTAAATTGCATCGTCGGTTGAATCTATGATTTTTTATAATACGTGACGGGCCTTCTTGGCGAGGACGTAATATAGAGCCGCCGGCCGTTGTGTTTCGTACTGCTACCGCTAGCTAAATGGAATGCTTCTTCAAGAAGCGTTGTAGGTATTATTGTTGGAATAGGAAAGAGTATGTTTGGCGGCTTGGAGACACAGCCGCGGGCCACTGCATGCCGTGGCGATGCGCATTGCGTCGGCGTTGATCGAAGAAAACAAAACCACAAGACAGGCAAGGCGGTTACGCTGGCGCGACCGGGTGCGCGTACGGCGACCGCGACCTGCCAGGATGATTGTGCGTATTCAAGAATCTTGTGGACCTTTAATTAGCGAAAAAATGTGTGGACCTGTAATTTATCTCGTATATCTCGTAGTAAAAATGATAACTACGAGGAATAAAAAAAAAACTAAAAATAAAGTGTGATGAATAAAACACAAAAAAGGAATACAAGGTTATTTATAAAATATTATTTTATTATTAAAGTAATGCAGCTTTAAGATCAAATGCACAAAGATCACAGAAAATTATGGATCCAGTAGGCTTTCATGTCTTAAGTATAAATATTTTGTAACGAAAGTAAACTTGAACATTCATAAATAAAAAAAATATCACAGTCGATAATACGTAGGTATCCACAGTTATACTAATACTTATGATCACAGCTAAAATATTTATCTTGTGGTATAATTCAAATCTATACATATAATAAAATTGTAGAAAAGTGGTGTCTGTACAATGGAAATATAAACAAAAAAAGTAGCAAGGGTTGTTATAATATCGATGCCGAACCTGAAATTATAATTATTACTAGCTGTGCCCGCGACTTCGTCCGCGTGGAATAGTTACTTTTCGGGCAGCATATTTGAATTAGGTTTTTATACATATACTTTCGCTTGGGTAGCTATAAATTTACTTTACAGATGCTTCTCTGTATACGATTTTTCTATGTATTTCTATGGATTTATTTATGTACCGATTGACATGAAGTAAACACTAAATGTTAAGTGAAGCTTACTACAATATATTCGTGAAAACCGCATCTTAATCGAGTAAGCCGTTTCTGAGATTAGCGTTCACAAACACACAGACAAACAGACAAAAAAAATAATAATTATAATTTCAGGTTCGGCATCGATATTATAACAACCCTTGCTACTTTTTTTGTTTATATTTCCATTGTACAGACACCACTTTTCTACAATTTTATTATATGTATAGATAGATGATTTTTCAAATTGACATAACTTTTTTATTTATGTACCGATTGACATGAAATAAACACTAAATGTTAAGTGAAGCTAACTGCAATATATTTGAGAAAACCGCATCTTAATCGAGAAAGCCGTTTCTGAGATTAGCGTGCACAAACACACAGACAAACAGACAAACAGACAAAAAAAAATTAATTATAATTTCAGGTTCGGCATCGATATTATAACAACCCTTGCTACTTTTTTTGTTTATATTTCCATTGTACAGACACCACTTTTCTACAATTTTATTATATGTATAGAAGATGTATAGATAGATGATTTTTCGAATTGACATAACTTTTTTATTTATGTACCGATTGACATGAAATAAACACTAAATGTTAAGTGTAGCTAACTACAATATATTTGTGAAAACCGCATCTTAATCGAGTAAGCCGTTTCTGAGATTAGCGTGCACAAACACACAGACAAACAGACAAACAGACAAACAGACAAAAAAAATAATAATTATAATTTCAGGTTCGGCATCGATATTATAACAACCCTTGCTACTTTTTTTGTTTATATTTCCATTGTACAGACACCACTTTTCTACAATTTTATTATATGTATAGATAGATGATTTTTCAAATTGACATAACTTTTTTATTTATGTACCGATTGACATGAAATAAACACTAAATGTTAAGTGTAGCTAACTACAATATATTTGTGAAAACCGCATCTTAATCGAGTAAGCCGTTTCTGAGATTAGCGTGCACAAACACACAGACAAACAGACAAACAGACAAACAGACAAACCGACAAACAGACAAAAAAAATAATAATTATAATTTCAGGTTCGGCATCGATATTATAACAACCCTTGCTACTTTTTTTGTTTATATTTCCATTGTACAGACACCACTTTTCTACAATTTTATTATATGTATAGATTTTTTTTGTCTGTTTGTCTGTTTGTCTGGTACATAAATAAAAAAGTTATGTCAATTTGAAAAATCATCTATCTATATCTATACATATAATAAAATTGTAGAAAAGTGGTGTCTGTACAATGGAAATATAAACAAAAAAAGTAGCAAGGGTTGTATAATATCGATGCCGAACCTGAAATTATAATTATTATTTTTTTTGTCTGTTTGTCTGTGTGTTTGTGAACGCTAATCTCAGAAACGGCTTACTCGATTAAGATGCGGTTTTCTCAAGTATATTGCAGTTAGCTTCACTTAACATTTAGTGTTTATTTCATGTCAATCGGTACATAAATAAAAAAGTTATGTCAATTTGAAAAATCATCTATCTATACATATAATAAAATTGTAGAAAAGTGGTGTCTGTACAATGGAAATATAAACAAAAAAAGTAGCAAGGGTTGTTATAATATCGATGCCGAACCTGAAATTATAATTATTATTTTTTTTGTCTGTTTGTCTGTGTGTTTGTGAACGCTAATCTCAGAAACGGCTTACTCGATTAAGATGCGGTTTTCACGAATATATTGTAGTAAGCTTCACTTAACATTTAGTGTTTACTTCATGTCAATCGGTACATAAATAAATCCATAGAAATACATAGAAAAATCGTATACAGAGAAGCATCTGTAAAGTAAATTTATAGCTACCCAAGCGAAAGTATATGTATAAAAACCTAATTCAAATATGCTGCCCGAAAAGTAACTATTCCACGCGGACGAAGTCGCGGGCACATCTAGTATGTAATATGTTTTTATATGAGAATTTATTTAAATTTACAAACAACTGACGAGCTTAAAATGAAAATAAAAGCGTAACGAAAACTATTTTATTTTTATGGCACTATAATTTACAATTTACAGACACCATAATTATGCTTAGGTAGCATTAGCAGAACAAAATTAGGAAACAATTTAAAAATATAAAGGTTATAGATTTTCCATACGAGCCTTCATCAAACAACAAAAATCTTACAACACAAACTCAATTCCTGCTCAAACAATAAAAGGGTATAAAATATTTTAAGCGAATTTTTGGAGTGCATGTAACTATAATATAAAATTTACCCTCTTTCTTTCAGCAGTGGCCCGTATTTCGTTTCGAGTAGGTAATTATGAGTCACACATTAGTCGTATACAATGCCTAACATTCATCAACTAACGAATAATTATTATCTATAAATACAATATTATTATTAACACTATTAAAATAAAATAAGAAAAATACTCAACACACTTTATCAACAAACACTTAAATTATACTAAAATTAAAACTTATATAAATAGATAAAACTAATAGGCGTCAAAAATTCATCGTTATCCTTTTCAAATATCTTATAACGAAAGTAAACTTGGAGATTTGGAGCTAAAAAAATATCACAGTCAATAATATGTAGGTATCTACAGTTATAGGTACTAATAATTATGATCACAGCTATTTTAACATCTATCATGATATATATTCAAAATGTAATATTATTAAGATTAGATTAGATTTAAGTATTAAATTGTAAAAAATATTATAAAAGTAAATAAGCTTTCTAAACATCGATACTAGTGTACTGTGCAACGCTCTTCTAAATGGAACAGTCAAATTCCTGCATTCCTCGTCGGTGTGAAAGGTTCGGCTTCATAAGTTCATACCATTCGCTGTCGGTCTTCTTCATTTATTATTCTTGATGATACTTCGCGGGCGGTTAAGTAGGCTTTCCTCTTCTTCATAGCGCCTTATCCACAGCCTTACTGTATAGCGCTGCAAACAAAAATTTAATCAATGAAACCATAAATAATAAGAGTTATTGTTACTAAATAGTTTTAGAAATGTTGGACTGGTTTAGAACCCGATCCCTTAGATTTAACGTTTAGCTGGACACACTATACTGCTATAAAGGCTCTCTACTACTATGGTCATAGTATCACGTTTATAAAACGTATTCCCTGTTTTATTATGATGACACTGACTACTTTTTTTATATATTCCAGTAAAACTATTTTGACTAGCGCGAGTTTACGAAACATAACAGTTCACATAATTCCTTGCCATTAACTAAAATTTAGGTAAAAGTATTTGTTTTAAATTCACAATTTATAAAATACTATCTGTGTCCCGCGATTTCACCCGCGTAAATACCTAAGTTCCGTTCCCGATGTCGTTATAGTTCCTCTGTTCTTCGAGACGAAGCCTTTTTTTTTTACTTTTTCGGGCAATTTTGTATACAAACAATTAGCAAAATCGGTTCAGCTGCTCTCGAGATTTGTGCTTAGCAACACATTCAGCGATACATTTTTTTAATTATAGATGACCAACACATTTTTTTTTGTAAAAAATTGGAAAAACCATACGTTTTCCGAAAACAATAATCGTAAGCTAGGGCTTATGACTCTTTTGTTCAAAGTACGCCGGCAAGTCATCGGCACACTTTTAACAAAAGAGTATTGTTTCATTTTTAAGTTACAGATGCGCAACATTATTTTGTAAAATTATGGAAAAACCATACGTTTTGCGAGAACAATAATCGCAAGCTAGGGTTTATGACTCTTTTATTCAAAGTAAGGCGGCAAGTCGTCGGCGCACTTTGAACAAAAAAGTATTTTATCTATTGCAGTGGATTTTATTGTTAACACGTGTGCAGAAACGAGTAGATTTATGCACCGATACGATATTGTTCAGGCCAAGTCGGCTTTGTTATTTATTGTTTCATCTTTAATTTTTTTTCAAACTAAGTTCTTAGAATACTAATTAGAGCTTCACTTTTAACGGTAGAGTTAATATAATATAACCAAAAAAAAGGAATATGATTAAAACAAGATTATCAAAATACATTTAGATATAGATTATTTCAGAAAAAAAAAAATGGGTAGCATAATACGACGTAGCATAATAAGGGAAATAAATAACAGAGCCACAAATGTTTTGGTTGGCCACTGGATCAAACTTCTAAATTAATAAGTAAGCCTCTAAAAAGCTCATTCGCCTTGGTTCATATGGCCATTCAATGCCTATTATTTATAAAGCGTCAAGTAAAGATCAACGATTATCATAAGTTGCCCCTCTTAAAACTACACTGCCACCTAATTTACGAACGCAGCCATATAATTTATTTAAAACACAGTTTTTCGTTTCACAGCTTCAACACAAGTTCCTCAAAAATATAATTCAAGCTTCCATCATATACCTACAACATCGCTTGATCTCTCGGTGCACCTTACAATAGTTTTTCCGCCCCGCGGGCGACTCAAACGGCCATCGCCCTCTGCGGCTTGCGCAGAATGGCGAGAGTGCTGGCCGTCACGTGCGGACGACATGCTTGTCACTGCCCGGGGGAGCTCGCACAGGGAAGCGACGTTGATAGCCACGGCTGCGGTGTCACAGGTGGTGAACCGCATCCGGCGCCCGGGTCTGGAGGTGGCCCTAAACAAGTCGGAGGCCATAGTGTTTCATGGCCCCCGACGGCCGCTGGCGCCGGGATTACACATTGTGGTCGGTGGGGCTCGGATAGCTGTCGGGTACACCATGAAATACCTGGTGCTCGACAGCCGGTTGGAATTCGGGCATCCCTTCCGGCGGCTAGCGCCCAAGCTGACGGGCGCGGCGGGCGCACTTTCAACGTTGCTTCTCAACATGGGGGGCCCGAGCGCCGCCTGTAGGCGGTTGTACGTGGAAATCGTGCGGTCCATAGCCCTTTACGGGGCTCCTGTGTGGGCGCTGGACATGACGGCCAGCACTCTCGCCATTCTGCGCAAGCCGCAGAGGGCGATGGCCGTCAGAGTCGCCCGCGGGTACCGCACGATTTCCTACGAGGCGGCTTGTGTCCTGGCCGGATCCCCGCCCTGGGACCTAGAAGCGAAAGTACTCGCGTCATTGTACCGAGGGCGCGGGGCTCGACGCCGGTGCAGCGGCAGATCGGGCTGCGCCGAGGAGAGCTCCGTCAGGTCCTGGTGGCGGAATGGCAGCAAAGGCTTCTGCGCCCTGCCGCCGGCCTCGCTACCGTCGAGGCGATCCGGCTAGTACTCGACGACTGGCTTGGGAGAAGGCACGGTTCCCTGTCGTTCAGGGACAGACGCAGGTGCTGTGGGGGAATGGGTGCTTCGGCAAGTACCTGTGTCGCATGGGCAGGGAGCCGGACGCTCGGTGCCACCACTGCGTCCATTGCGGGGAGGACACGGCGCAACACACGCTCGCTGAGTGCGTAGCTTGGGAGGAGCAGCGCCGTGTCCTCACAAATGAAGTAGGAGGCGATCTGTCGCTGCCGGCCGTAGTGCAGAGTATGGTCGGCAGCGCAGAGTCGTGGGAACCGGGCCAGCACCAGCGTGGGGTTACGGAAGAATTTGGATCCCCGCGGCCCCACGTGCACGTGCGAGGAGCAGACACCGGGGGGGTTTTTAGCCGGTTAGGGTCCGGCATGCCCCTCCGCCGCTCCCCAGGCGGAGGAAGTCCATGAGGATTTCCCCCCGAAAAAAAAAAAAAAAAAAAAAAAAAAAAACGTACGCACCCACAATGACAAAGCCGCCCGAGACCGCAGCAACCCAGCCATGGCCCCTAGATGGGTCGATTAGAGTCTCGCCAATAATGGCCACTAAACCGCTAGCACACCCCAGCCAGTTGTCACGGGCGGGGATGAGGTACGGCTCAGCGACCACAGCCACGTCAATCGACCACTCTGCCATGCTCTGGAGTAAAAGATCCTGAGCTCCGGCACAGTGGTTGATGTTGCCCTGGAGGAAATGTTTTTGTGCCATTATTGGCACTCCATTCCCTCGGCAACGGTTCTGGGCTGGGAGTCGGCCTCGGAGCTACTTGCCTGCGGGGGTGGCGAGGTTTCCCCGGCAGGTTTAGAGCCCCCCTTCTTTTTCTTCTGGGCCTTGCTGTTAGGCGCGCCACAGGCCCGTCCGCTAACCAGGTGTCCGCTGGCTTCCCCGCAGCCGAACACAAGATGCAGTTGGGCGCCGCGGAACACTGGGCCGCCTTGAGGCCGGGCTGACCGCAGCGATAGCATAGATCGCTACGGTCGACCTCGGCGGTGCACTTTGCCCGGACGTGCCCCTTTCCAGGCACCGGAAGCACCGCAAAGAACGGGGCTGCAGGAGTTTTACACCCGCTGCAACCAAGCCCACCAGCAATTCGCCCCTGTCGGCGATCTTCTTCGCCGACGCCACAGGGCACCGAACCCAGACCACGCCGAGTCCAGTGGCATCAGCGCGTATTTCGCCGACCCGCACGTTGTCTGGCGGACACTTACCGCTTCGGGCAACGACCGCCACCACCTCCTCGGAGGTCACCGAATCGTCCAGATGAGTGATCCGCACCTCTGCGGTTTTCACCGGCCTGGAGACCCGGACGTCCTCAGAGTTGAGGCCACCCGTGGCAGCCTGCCTGACGGTGACGGACTGAAGAAGAAGATCTGATAATTTGATCTTGGCCTTGGCCTCGGCAATGACCGACCGGTACGTCACACCGCGCTTCGCAGCTCCGGGCTGTAGCGTGAGCGTCACAGCTTCGGAGCGCGGGGCATGCACGGCCGGCCCTTTGCGACCACCTTTTTCAGTGCGCCTCACAGGCCACGCAACCGTATTTGCGGTTCGGCTGGAAGCGCGTGCCGCGGCCACGGCCTTCTTGGCGGCTTTGCGGGCCTTCTTACGGCCCACGACTTTCGCCCAGATCTCACCCTTAGACCCGGCAGTCGCGGGCTCGCTCGAGGGGGGCTCCCTCCGCGGGCCTTTTTGCACCCTCCGCGGGCTTCCTCTTCTGAGGCGCGAGTGTCGGCGGCTCCTCAGTCCTCTTTGTGTCGGCCGCTAGGGGCGGACGGAGGATTTCCGGTGGGAGACGCCGAGAAATGGCCTCCAGCCGAGCATTAACCATGCTCCCGCATTGGAGCATGCAGATCCGGACAATGCGCTTGACCTCATCGTCGGTACGAGCGATTGGCGGACCCTGCACGGGAGTAGGGGCCACCACTGGTGCGGCATCGGCGGACGAGTGTCGCCGCTGCCGCTCACTTAGCGCAGCGACTTGCCGCCGGAGGTCCTCCAGGTCACAGCGGAGGCAGCTATTCTCCTCCTGCAGCTTCGCGACCTCGTCGAGAGGCCGTCCTGTTGAGGAGGACGCCAACCGCCTGCCTGATGTCTGCGGCAGCCTCCTACAAGCCGCGGGTGAACGTGCCCTTCAGGCTGCCAGACTTAGTGGCAACCTTCAGGACTAAGTCCACCCCATCCAGAGCCAGCTGGCTCAAGGCCACCGCCGAAGGCTCTCCCCCTTCCGCCGTCAGAGTAGCTCGTCGCTCGCGTGTGCGTCGGGACATTTCCGACACTTCGTCGGCCGCGACGGCTTTGCGCTGCTCTCTCTTGGCGGCGTTGAGCTCCGCCTTTGATCTCCCTAGCGGGGCACAGCTGTCACCGCCATCGCCAGGGTCCTCTGTGGTGATCCCCACGTCACTCTCTGCTTCTCTAGCCGCCGAGGCATTAGAGCGCACAAAACGCCCGCGCCCATCCCTCCGCGGCTGCGAAGCACTCGCCCCTCTCGATGCCGGCCGACCCCCCCTGGAAGTAGGCAACTTGGGGGCCGGCAATCCTTCCTGTGGGGAGTGGCAAACTGGACGTTTCCTTACGGAAGACGTCCCTTGCGACCGTTTGCCAGCACTCCCAGTATCCCTGACCGCTGCAGGGGCCTGGTCGCCTACCTCTGCGCGTCCGTCGGTAACAGATTCAACACTCGAAGGCCCGGATACCTGCGAGCGCCGGGTGTCAACCGGATCGCATGACATAGCATAGTTACAATCTTTAATTACTCTTAAATTACTAATCAAGAAATGGATTTCTGGGCCTATGAATATATAGAATAGAATAGAATAGAATAGAAAGAATATTTATTTAGTACGGAACACAAGACAACACAAAGAAATAAACACAAACAAGCAACACAAAAAAACAAGGTCAATAAAAAAAAAAAGTAGTAATAATAAAAAGTACAAATACACAATTTCAACGGTGTTGTCGAGCATACAGTACCAAAAAGGTCACCAACTCAGCATATGCTAGGTGTAGAACACCCAGCGCTGGTTTTCAGTTGGAACCCCACAGTTACACACGGACGTAGGCAAGCATATGTACACATAAATATTTATAACATGTTAGTAACAATAATTAAAATACTTAAAATAACGATACAAGGTAATTACAAAGTAATATATCTATCAATGCAGCTATAGAAAAAAAGAAAGATGTGAAGGGTAAGAATAAATATAAAAAATGTCAGATGGAGGTAATATGTCATTTGGGTTGATATAAAACGGGAAACCAGCACGATATCTAACTCTTTAACAAAGAAGACTTTGGCTCGTGAACTTCTAAGGAAATTTATTTAACTTGAAGTGCCAGTCAGTGAACCAAACTCAGCCTGTAGCAAGCGGGGAATAACGTAAGTACTATAAGAGTATTATTAATAATTTATATAAATGTAAAACAAAAATAAAATGTTAAATTAAAATTGCGTGATAAATGAACTAAAAAATAAATAATTATATAAAAGACTTATCAATATCCATAGAATTAAAATTAATCAGTGAATTTAAAATGAATGATTTTAAGTGGATTCTAAAAGCAGTAATTGTTTTCAGGTTTCTGATCGGCGGAGGGATGTTATTCCAACATTTGGAAGCTGCATATCGAAAACTACCCCGGAAGGCGGCAGTGCCATGCTTCGGTATAGCCAGTTGCTGCGCACAACGTCTACCCTCGCGTTGCCGGTGATCGTTTACCCACCTTAGTTTCGAGTGCAGGTATGAAGGGCATTTATATTTAATTACGCCAAAAAGAAGACACGCAAGATGTAATTTACGCCGTGTTTTCATTTTAAGAATATTATGTTTATTTAAAACAGGTGTGATGTGGCTTCTTGGTGGTACATTAAAGCAATATCGTGCGTAGGCATTTTGCACTCTTTGGATCAGCCTCTTGGTGCGTGCTAAGAGTCTAGGTCCTATAACAGTGTCCGCGTAATTTAATTTAGACAAAACCAGGCTGTCGACTAGCTGCACTCGTAATTCCTCGCTAATGTATGGACGCATTCTGTATAGGACTTTTAACTTATAAAAGCAAGATTTAACGCAGTTCGAGATGTGAGTCTCAAAGTTTAGACTTTCGTCAACGATTACCCCTAAATTCCGCGCCTCTCTGACGCGTTCAATAGGTTTTCCCATAACAGTTACGTCGCCATGGTTCAAGTTGACCTTACCCAGCTGACCTTTTGAACCGTAAAGTATATATTTAGTCTTGGCTGGGTTAAGGAAAAGAGAGTTTTGTTCTGACCAATCTACTATCCTTACTAAATCTTTATTGATAGATTTTAGTGCATCTTCACATTCGTGTGGTTTAAAGGAAATATATAATTGCAGGTCATCTGCATACATATGGTACTTGCAATTTTCTATGGCTTTAACTATGTCGGCGCAGTATAAACTGAATAACGTAGGGCCCAATATAGATCCTTGTGGAACGCCCCTCTCCACAGCAGATATATCCGAAAAGATACTAGATCCATGCGCTCCGCGAGTTTCGACAAGTTGGTAGCGATTTCGGAGATAGCTGTCAAACCATTTAATTGTGCGCGCATCAAACCCATAGTACGACATCTTTGAGAGCAGGAGAGTTAAATTTATACTGTGGCGTTCACATAACACGTCATGATCTCGATGTTTTGATATGTCGGGTAGAAGAACCGTTATGCGGCGGATTAACGGACGTGCGCCGGAGACACCCGAGCGACAGATCGTGCGCGCTCGGTTTTCCCTACCTCGCCAGTCAATTCCTGAACACGACGCCGGAAGGCTGCGCGCGCGCTCACTGATTACCGTTAATTTAAATACGTGCCGCTATCATATTAATCTGTTATTCGTTTCATATGTGCTGTGACTTTCCGCTTACGCTTTTCCTATCGCCTTGTACTCTGAACTGTTTTATCTATGTTACTCTTCTTCTGTGCCTGTTGACAATATATGTGTGTGATAAAGTGATTACTTAGTTTCCTTGTTCACTGCTTAGCTTTGCCCCTGCAAATTTGTGAGGACACATCCCTCAAGTGGTGACCCCGAACACTAAGAGTGCAGTGAATTATATTGGACGTTGCGTGTGCGCTAGAATACGTTTACAATGCCGGCTGATACTGCAAAGAGCGTTTCGGACGAGGTTTGCCGTGTAGGTGTGAAGATGCCGCCATTTTGGCCAAATGAACCGGAATTATGGTTCGTCCAATTAGAAGGCCAGTTTGCGCTGTCAAATATAACGGCTGATGCAACTAAATTTTACCATGTGATTGCGAATTTGGATTATAAGTACATGTGCGAAGTTAAAGATGTCATATCTAAGCCGCCGGCGGAGAACAAATATGAGAAAATTAAAGCGGAGCTAATATCTCGTCTTTCGGCTTCGCAAGAACAGCGTGTGAGACAACTGTTAACTCATGAGGAGTTGGGAGATCGGAAGCCGTCCCAGTTCCTGCGTCACCTGCGAAATCTGGCTGGAGCAGAAGTTCCCGACGATTTCATTCGTTCACTGTGGACAAGTCGTTTACCCAGCCATATACAGGCAATTATAGCGGCTCAGGTAGACCTTCCTCTGGATACAGTAGCCCAGATCGTGGACAAGATTCATGAGATCCCTCTTCAACCTAATGGACAAGTAGCTGCAGCATCCACGTCGACATCCGCTCCGATAGCTTTGTGTCCGACGGATGTAATCGATCAACTGACGCGGCGCATCGATGACCTGTCACGTCAGGTGTCAGAACTGTCAGCTGTTTCCCGCTCGCGCTCGAGACCTCGAGCGCAGTCTCCACGTTGGCGTCAACGGTCCCGGAGCCGCTCTAGTGCTGGCCCGGGGCACTGCTGGTACCACCGACGGTTCGGCAACAAGTCGACGAAGTGTCGTGAACCTTGTTCCTTTCGTCAGGGAAACGGGTCGGGCAGTCAGTGAAGACGGCGACGCGTGACTGCGATAGTGTATCCGGTAGCCGTGTGTTCGTGACAGACCGTAAAACAAAAGTACAATATTTAATCGATACCGGGTCTGATCTATGTGTTTACCCTTACAAATATTATACCCGCTACAGGCAGGGGATGAAAACAGACTATAAACTTTACGCAGCTAACGGTTCTGCAATTAATACGTTTGGTTGGGTAAACCTATCATTAGATTTTGGACTCAGGCGTTTGTTTTCGTGGCGTTTCGTCATAGCTGACGTCACTAAACCAATAATAGGCATCGATTTTTTGTCGCACTATAATTTATTAGTGGACGCTAGGCACCATCGCTTAATAGATAGCTTAACGTCGCTAAGTGTTTCTGCGCAGCTTGCATCATCCGCCGTATGCCAAATAAAATCTGTTGCAGGTACTTCGTGTTATCACGACTTGCTCTCACAGTTTCCGGACATCACCCGTCCTGCTGGAGACCTGTCTGCGCGTAATATTAAGCATAACACGTGTCACTACATCCGTACAACGCCAGGGCCACCGGTATTCAGCCGTCCTCGCCGACTGGCACCGGATCGACTCCGCATAGCGACTCGGGAGTTCGAGGATATGGTAAGAACAGGTATTGCAAGAAGATCTGATAGCCCATGGTCGTCCCCGCTGCACCTGGTGCCAAAGAAAAATAATGAGTGGCGACTATGTGGCGACTACCGCGCACTAAATGCACGAACCATACCTGACCGATACCCGGTCCGCCATATCGGTGATTTTTCACATAACCTTTTTGGATGTACGATTTTCAGCAAAATAGATTTAATACGAGCGTACAATCAAATACCCGTTAATCCAGCTGACGTGCCGAAGACAGCAATTACGACTCCATTTGGAATGTTTGAGTTCCCGTTTATGAGTTTTGGACTTCGCAACGCAGCTCAAACATTCCAACGTTTTATGGATGAGATCTTAAGGGACTTGGACTTCTGTTATCCCTACATTGACGATATTCTTGTGGCTTCCCAGAACGAACACCAGCACCTGGAACACCTGAAACAAGTTTTTCAGCGACTACAAGACCACGGGGTTGTATTAAATTCGTCGAAGTGCGTGTTTGGTGAGTCCCAAGTAGAGTTTTTGGGCTACGTCGTGTCGTGTAATGGCACTAGACCACTGCCGCAGAAGGTGGAGGCCATCCAGAGCTTCTCGCAGCCAAAAACTATCAAAGATCTTCGCCGATTTCTAGGTATGATTAATTTTTATAGGCGATTCATATCGAAAGCCGCAAAAATTCAGGCCCCGCTACACAAGCTTTTATCGGGAACAAATATTAAGCCCAGTACTCCTGTCATTTGGTCGGCAGAGCTACAGGAAGCATTTGTCGCTTGTAAAACAAGTTTAGCTGAGGCTACTATTTTAGCACATCCAGATCCTTCGGCAGAATTAACCCTCTTCACAGACGCCTCGGATAATGCAATCGGCGCTGTGCTGCAGCAGGAAGTGGACTCTGGATGGCGACCTCTGGGTTTCTTCTCCAAAAAGCTTAGCACGTCTCAAAGAAAATATAGCCCGTTCGACAGGGAGTTGCTGGCTATTTACGAAGCAGTGAAACATTTCAGACACATGGTGGAAGGTAAGACATTTACCATCTTTACGGACCACAAGCCAATAGTCTCCGCCTTCAAGAAAGCTTCAGAAAACTGCTCACCACGTCAGTTTCGCTACTTTGATTTCGTGTCTCAATTTAGTACGAATATAAAACATATCGCAGGAGAAGATAACGTTGTGGCCGATGCTCTCTCTCGCACAGACGCAATCACAAGCGCCATAGACTTGCTTGCCTTAGCATCTGCACAAGAAAAGGATGACGAGCTTCGACAGCTTCTACAAAACAAGTCTTCACTGGATTTGCAGAAAATTTTCATTTCTGGCTCCGGTAAGATGTTGTACTGCGACGTTTCCAGTCCGTCACCTAGACTTTACCTGACGTCACAGTTCCGTCGACAAGCATTCGACTGCATTCACGGATTGAGTCACCCCGGAGTTAAGGCTACAGTGAGGTTAATGACTCAAAACTATGTATGGCCTAATATAAAGAAGGACTGTAGCAGTTGGGCGCGAAGCTGTCTGTCATGTCAACGTTCCAAAGTTTCTCGACACACTCGATCTCCGGTACATACTTTTGTTCCTCCGTCGAACAGATTTAGTCATGTACATATCGACCTCATTGGACCTCTGCCTATGTCACACGAGTACAAGTACTGTCTTACAGCAGTTGACAGATATACACGTTGGCCAGAGGTGATACCGCTCCATGACATCAAAGCTGACACAGTGGCGAGCGCATTTGTCACTGGCTGGATATCACGCTTTGGGTGTCCAGAAAAAATTACAACGGATCGAGGTAAACAATTTGAGGCTCATTTATTTAAAGAACTTTCTAGACTGATTGGTTTCAACCACATACAGACGACAGCGTATCATCCAGCTGCAAACGGAATGGTCGAGCGATTCCATAGACATTTGAAGTCGGCGATAATGTGTCACGCCAACGATGATTGGTACGAAGTTCTTCCTTTAGTTCTTCTTGGAATACGTTCGGCATGGAAGGAGGACATTGGCTCTTCATCAGCAGAGTTAGTATATGGAGAAACATTGCGCGTACCGGGAGCATTTTTCCATAGCTCTCCCGCAGAAGTTGTAGATTACGCAGATTTTCTTTCCCGTCTTCGAGCCAACATACGGAAGCTTAAGCCTACACCAGTTAGTCATCATGGCGAATCTCCAGTCTTTATAAACAAAGATTTATCATGTTCTTCGCAAGTTTTCCTTCGGCAAGATGCTGTACGGAAACCCTTACAGGCACCATACACCGGACCATATACCGTCACAGAACGTGGTGATAAGTATTATACGATAGATTATAAGGGTAAACCTGTGACCGTGTCGGTAGACCGGTTGAAGCCAGCGTATCTGCTGAACGAGTCTGAACCACAAATGGTGATTACATCAACATCACCCGACAGTCTGAGTTCACCTCATAGAACACGATCTGGACGCCAAGTACGTTTTCCCAATTTTTATCGACCTTAACGGTCTCCGGGGGGGCTGATGTGGCGTTCACATAACACGTCATGATCTCGATGTTTTGATATGTCGGGTAGAAGAACCGTTATGCGGCGGATTAACGGACGTGCGCCGGAGACACCCGAGCGACAGATCGTGCGCGCTCGGTTTTCCCTACCTCGCCAGTCAATTCCTGAACACGACGCCGGAAGGCTGCGCGCGCGCTCACTGATTACCGTTAATTTAAATACGTGCCGCTATCATATTAATCTGTTATTCGTTTCATATGTGCTGTGACTTTCCGCTTACGCTTTTCCTATCGCCTTGTACTCTGAACTGTTTTATCTATGTTACTCTTCTTCTGTGCCTGTTGACAATATATGTGTGTGATAAAGTGATTACTTAGTTTCCTTGTTCACTGCTTAGCTTTGCCCCTGCAAATTTGTGAGGACACATCCCTCAATACTGTCAAATGCCCTAGAATAGTCCAGCAGGACCATAAGTGTACAGCAACCCTCATCCTGAGCTGACAAAATATTATCCGTAACATCTAAAAGCGCGGTTGTAGTACTGTGACCTCTTCTAAAACCTGATTGCTTCTCAGGGAGTATTCTATTTTTCTCGAGGTATTCTATAAGTTGGGCGTTTATTATTTTTTCGACTATTTTTGAGAGAAAAGGCAATATGCTAATTGGTCTTAGATCTTTTATATTGTTAGGGTTTGCTGTTTTTGGTATAGGGCGCACAACTGCTGTTTTCCAAAGTTCAGGGAAGGTAGATTGCGATAGAAGCATTAACAATAGACGTGAGCGCAAGTAAGGTATGAGGCGGTGTCAGCAGAAACATGTTTAAAGTAATGTGGTCGAAGCCTTCAGCATTTGATTTTATTTTAGATAAAGTCTTAGTAATGTCAGTTTGTTCTACAGTTTTAATAGAAAATACGCAATCACTATATCTGCGCCATTCGTAGTACGTAAAGTAGGATATAGGAACCGTAACATCTCCTGGAATATTTAAGAAATGAGAATTAATTTTATTCGAGTCATTGAAATGTTGGGGTAGTTCTTGTTTATTTTGAAAAGGCAATAAGGTTGACTTAAGGTTTTTCCATAGAATAGTGGGATTTTTAATTTGTTTATTATTATTTAATTTAAAATAAGCCGACTTTTCATAAAATAGTGATTTATTTACTAGACCTTTTAACTGTGCATAGTACTGTTTTTTACTGTCCGTTTTCATGCGTCTATACCTCACATGGGCCTGATCGCGCAAACGCATCATTAATTTAATATTTTCAGTTATCCAAGGATAACGTCTTTCCCTTAAAACCAAAGCTTTACTCGGTGCGTGCTTGTCAAAAAGAGATAATATATTTCCACTAAATTGAAATGCTGCATCATTGATGGCGTCAATCATCGATGTCGCAAACCAATCAGTGGAGTTCAAATCCTCAATAAAAGCCTCATTATTCATCTTGTCCAGATTTCTACGTAAGACATACCTGGGAACTATTTTTTCTTTCCTAAAGTTAAAAACTGTAGAAATAAAAGCATGTGCACCGAGTGCCTCGATCCACTCCACCGCTTGACTAACCACAGTTGCGTCTGTGCATACCAAATCTATTAACGTCTTGCTAGTAGATGTGAAATGAGTGTGTGTGTGTGTGAAATGAGGAACGTGTTTAGTTTTGCGGTTTTAGGGTCTGTGAGATTGAGACAGTTGATGTTAAAATCACCGAGCAAAATGAAGTGATTGCACGTTGACAACGAACTAAGAGACAAAGTTAACGCGTCAAGGAAAACATCAACATTAAACCATGGCGGCCGATAGGCTGTTCCAATTCCAATTTTAGTCCCGTTAATGGTCATTATTAGCCACATTTGCTCGACTGAGGTGTGAAGGGGATCGACAGGGTGTGGGTGATAGCGTACTGTAATACCTCGCTTAATATAGAAGCCCACACCGCCGCCGCGGCCGCCGCCGCGTACGCTAGTCGGGCGCGGCACATGTCGCAGCCGGTACCCAGGCACCACGGGCGCGCGACCCTCCTCGCCAAGTTTGAGCCACGTTTCGTTAATTGCCATGAGGCAAACGTTATGACGCTCCATTGCGACTATAAGCTCATCATGTTTAGTGCCTAATGACCCCGCATTAAGAAAACCTACGGTTAGGTGTTTATTTATCCTATTGCAATAAACAAAAGACAATTATTAGTACCCATCATTAACAACAAAATGTTTATAATTATAATATTAACATAGAATGCGCAATTTACAGAAAAAATGTATGTGCGGTACAATAAAATATAATATATACGTATGTTTAAATATAAGAATTGTAGTATATAGCTGTTTAGTGTGGTTAAACGTATTATAATATTTGAACTTGTATCACTGTAGGCTATACCAACACTGTGAGTGTACCCTCTCGATACTGTATGCCACGACCAGAAAGATATTATGTACAACTCAAGTGACGTAACACAATATGACACATAGAAAATTTTAGAATAAATAACAAAGAAGCGACAGTTTCTGAAATGTGTTATCAAACTGATATACTGCCAAAATTTCGGGTGATATCCATGTTTGACCGTATTCTTAGAGACTTAGCGCCATCCTCCTTTCTCATGTATATCCGGCCGTCTTTCGTCCACACATATTTAAACTTGTGTCGGGCACCGGCCTCGCGCGCATTAAAGTATATTTTACTGTTGGTTGGAGTCAGCCGCTCGTTGATAAAGAACCGGTTTGAGGGGCCGGGTAAGTCGATGTCCGCCGTCGTTAGACCGCGTCGCACGCGCGCCGCTCTCAACAGTTGGTCGCGGGCCGCGCGCCGGGCTAGCCGCACGGCAAGCGCGCGCGGCCGTTGTGTATTAGTTGAAGACCCCTCGGTAAAGTTGCGGCGTACCATGCCGAGTCGTTCCGCATATACAATGTCGCGCTCGTCCATGTTGACGCCCAACTTGACACAAACCAATTGGAGGAGATGTATCGGGTTCTCATCCCTCGTCTCCGGAATGCCCGTAACGATTACGTCATTCAGCAGCAAGTCCTGATCACGTTCATTGAGCTGCGACTTCAGCTCGGCGATAGTCCCCTCAAGGTGGTCGTAGGAAGATGGGTCTTTATCTTCAAAGCGCTTCTCTAGACAAGCTACTCTGTCTTCGACGACGTCTACCCGCTCCCTGCATGATTTGACGTCCTCCCTAAGGCCAGACATCTCCTGTCTGAAGTCCCGCAGCTCGACGCGCATGGCACTTAGTTCCTCTCGGAAGCAGCGGATCTCGTGAGCCACATTTAGTTCGACAGTTGGAGTCTCCAGAACGGGAACCGTACTATCCGAAGGCGCTGGGGTGGCGATGTCTATTGGCGTGTTTACATTGTCACCCGCGCCATCACTTGCGGACACTGCTTTGACTGGCGTGGCCGAGTCGTCGGTTTTAGGGATCTTTGCTTTGCACCCCGGGCACAGCCAGTTAGGGGAAAACCGTGCTGACGTCATCCAAACACATGCGGAGTGATAGACCCCGGGACACTTGGTGCAACGTATGCAATCCGCTGAGCCTGCCATAAACTTGCCGCAACCGCCACACTTTGCCATATTTCCTGCTTGCACTAATTAGCTTATGTACCGATTAATAGTTGGCCGTGCTTGCACCCGCAAGGAGTTACAGTGCAGTATACCAAGGTATATTACAAATTAAAGTTTTAGTTTTTATTTTCTTTATGCTTTTAGGTTATGACACACGCACTGCACACACGCACTTTCAATTTTATGGCTTTGTCTTACTGAATTATTATTTCGTTTATTTTTAATATTTAATGTATCTTTGGTTTTATTTAAGAAAATAAATGTAAAGAAAAATACTTGTTTTTTATTTACGCAACAATCAAACACGTCAGCTGTTACCGGCGTCCGTATGTCAATCTACGTATTAATAATAATAATATAATATAATAATATATTTTTATTTCCAACAATGCACAAGAAAATTACATTTCAAACAATAAGGCTTAAACTAAGTTGTCCAGAGGATAGAGACCCTGACTCCTAAACTAGGTAATAACCTGTATCTTAGGAGGCAGTGTACCTTCGCAAACATGTAAGCATAAAAGCCACCATATATATATCATCCATAGGTAGAACACAATAACAAAAAGTAAAAAGTTAAATAATACAAATACAGTTACAGGCAAATCTACATGTAAAGATAATCATGGAGAGAGAAAATTTTGGTTGTTGATATGTGAAGGTGTTTATGGGTGTGGTGTGTGAGTGTGTGAGTGTGTGAGTTTTGTGAGTGTATGTGTTTGTGTGTGAATCGTGTGAGTGTAAGTGTGAAAGAGTGGTGAGCGATATGTAATATATAATTCGGCATTATGTGTTTGTGGAAAGCCTAGGTGTTTAGATATGTAAAGTTTCCCGTCAGAAGGTCCTCCGTCATGCGATGGGTAAGTTTTAAAAGATATTCTTGCAAAGCACATTTACATTGATGTTAAGTTTTGGCGAAAATGTTTAATGTTTTATTTAGCTGGTGGTAGATTTTCGTACTGTTAATGTAATAGTGTCTTTTTGCGAATGAAGTTTTATGTGGTACTAAAGAGAAGACTGTGTGTTTGACTCTACCAGTTGGCTCAGATTGCGGACGAGTTGAGTGTTTACGAAGCATGGCATGTAGAACATACAGTTGTCTAACTGTCAACACGTTGGACTCTTCATACAACTGTTCTGTGGGATATCTTCGCGGCCGGTAAAGTAAGACCTTTAGAACTGCTCTTTGTGCGCGTTCCAGTCGTATAAAATGATTCCCAGTAGCACGACCCCAAGCTGGAATACAGTAAGCCAAAATCGATTGGCATAACGCTAAATATACCATTTTTAATATGTCTATGTCGGCAGATTTCCGTAGTTTTTTAAAAAGACATATATCAACTTACGAGTTCTACCCACGAGTGTGTCAACGTGTTTGTGCCAGTTCAAATGCTGATCTATATGAACGCCTAAGTACTTCACAGTGGGTGACTTTGAGATTGCAGGGCAATCACAAACGGTGAGAGACGTACATGAGTGCACTTTCAGAGTTAAGGATGCTGGTGGACATAGATTTGCTTTTATAGCGAAAGACAAGTAGAGCGTTTTACTCAAGTTCACTGTTAAAAGGTTACTCTGCAACCAAACCATTACACGTGCCAGCGCCAACTCGGCATTACGGTAACATTGAGCCCAGTCTTTTCCGTTAACTATCAGGGAAGTATCATCAGCGTAAGAAAAGATTTTGCAGTTTTGGATCGACAGCTGACAGAGCTCATTGATATATATCAGGAAAAGAGTAGGGCCCAAAATGCTACCTTGAGGAACGCCATACGTGATCGGAAGCTCATCACTAACGTCTTGCCCGATCTTGACCATTTGGGTGCGATTTCTCAAGTAGTCTGTAAAGATTTTTAAAACTACACCACGGATTCCAATGCACTCCATTTTTTTCAGCAGCGCCGGCGCAGAAACTATATCAAAGGCCTTTGAAAGGTCTATAAAGATACCTAGACACTTTTGCCTATTGTCGAGCAAGCATACAGCGTGGTTAGTCAATGCCATGATAGCATCTTCAGTACTGATGCCTTTCCGAAAACCGAATTGGTTGGGCGCTAAAACATTATAACTGTTCAGGAAGGAGACTAGACTTTTGTTTAAGACACGTTCTAGGATCTTAGACATGGCAGAAAGAACCGATATAGGACGATAATTATTAACATCTGTCCTGCATCCAGCCTTATGAATAGGGTGAACTATAGCCTTTTTAAAAACCTCAGGGAAAACACCAGAAGTAATGGCAAGATTGCATACATGTGTAATGATGGGGACCAATGTTTTCCTAGTAACCCTAATAATGTTGATGGGGATGCCATCCCAACCGGTAGCGGAATCGGGTTTGAGGCTCATGATTATGCCTTCGACATCTATTTCTGTGGTTTCAAGCAAAACCATGGAACTACATGAATTTGTCGCCGTTTCGGTAGAGGTAACGGATGGTGATATTATATTTGAAGCAAGACTTTTGCCAATACTAGCAAAATAATTATTAACTAAGTTAAGTGAGGACTGTGGGGATCCGGAAAGGTTTAATAAGTCGACTGGAAGAGGAGTAGACGAAGTTATGTCAGCCACTTGGTTAACCACGTCCCAAGTTGCCTTCATATTATTTTTGGCTTTAGAAAATTCTTCTTTTTCATACACGCGTTTAAGTTTTCTTAATAGTGAATTACAGTAATTGCGATAACGAGTATAAGTAATTCGCAAAATGTCATCCTCACAATTTTTTTTTATTTTGGTGTGCATGCGGTCACGGTTACGAATACACCGAAGTAAACCTGGAGTTATCCAGGGCTTAAGTGTTTTGTGTTTCCTAGGGACTTTATATACGTATGTATTATCATTTATAATGGTAGAGAGACCTCCTATTAATGTTTCTGCTGCTTTATTCGCATCTTTCAGCTTTAGGATGGCAGACCAGTCATTGTCATTAATGGTATTTATAACAATATTTTGATTTATTTTACGTTTGCTACGAGGTAAGGCATGATACTTGTTGTTTGTTTGAAGAAATAGGAGTAGAGGTTCATGATCGGTAACATACGACTCAATAACGATTGCTATGGCCGATAACCTTGTTTTAAGGAGTATGTGATCCAAACAGTTAGAAATGCGCGTAGGGTAAAGATGCGCGGGGAGGAGTCCATGCATAGCGGCGCAGGATAGGTATTCGTCTGAGTTGGAATCGTTATTGCCGTTCTTTATATCGATATTAATATCACCGATCAAGACAACAGTTTGTGTTTGGAGCGTGAGTACTTTGTCCAAACTATCGATGAAGTTGGTTATGTTTCTATTTGACGGAGAACGATAAACGACGATAATTGAAATATTTTTTATGGTGCAGATTAGACAGTTAGCGTCAGCAAAATTGGGTTCTTTTACATTATGTTTAATAGAAGATTTAATATAAATAGCACATCCGTCGTTTTGATTAAAAGAGTTTTTAGTACAGTAGGAGGAATAACCGTCAAGAGTTGGTAGGTGAGGTACTTTACTTAGCCAGCATTCAGATAGGACAATAACGTCGCATTGAAAGCCCATAAATTTCATCAATACAGAGATTTCGTCAAATTTTTTTTGAATGCTACGGATATTAATATGAAGTATCTTTAACCCTCTGTTTGGAAAAGGGATATACCGCGAGACCTTTTCAGGTACACATTTATATGATTTGGCGACACTGAGTGAGTCTAATTCCTCATCCAGATTATTGTGGTTGGCCATTTATAACAAGTGTATATAGAACAAAAAAGGAGGCATTAGCTATGAGAAGATGGTTGGCTAGGGAACGGCAATTAAGAAAACAAATAAATAAGAATTTAGCTAAGTGTATGAATATTATATAACGCTCGTGTAATGAATAAAGAAAGAACTTCCGTGTGTAGCTGTTGTGAGTGTGTGATGTTGAACTTATCCTAAAAAATATTGACAAAAAACTATAGAATGAACTTAAAATTGTAAACATTATAAGGAGTCATTTATTCACTTCCATATCACGTAAACACTGCTCGGATTTTATGAGAATCTGCTTGCCGCCTTCATCTTTTCGCAAAAAAACATTACCGTTATTGGACCAGCAGAACTTAAATTCTTTAAGCTTGGCAAATTGTCTCGCAGCGAAGAATAACTTTCTGGTGCTCGGAGGGAGATACTCGGCAACATATATTGGGCAACGGTCACCAGTGATACCAATGGAATGGGTGCTAAGTCGTTCTCCTTTATTCAAATTCTTATTAAACTCACGAACTGATGTGAGGAGTTGAAGTTTAGTTTGCACGCTGGTGAATTCGGTAACTATCGGCCTAGTAGCTCCCGGTTTTCCTGGGAGCCTGTATATGTCCCGTATTTGCAAGGTACTGATGGGTAAGTTCACTGCAGTTCCAACTTTAGTAACGATGTCGGTTAATTCTGCCATGGTTTCTTTTTCTTTCGACGGAGGAACGTTTCGGATCTCAACGGTGGATGAACGCGAGGACAGCTGGAGATCTTGCATTTTAAATTCCAGTGTTTGAATGCTCTTCTTATAAGCGGTTTTTTCTTTTTGTAAACTTTCCATTTGTTTCAGAATGTCGTCATATTGTTTACTGATGTAACTGACGTTCTTCTCAATCTATATATTTGATTTCTGAATAGAGGAATTTTGCGATTTTAATTCAGCTATGTCTGAAGCCAGTTTCGTCATCGATGCAGCCTGAACATCCAGAACTTTTTTCAAATGAGAGTCCTGTTCATTTTTCCACTTCTTAAGCATTTGGAGAACCTCATGTTTGAAATCCTGCAGCTCGTTGGTAGGTGATGACTCCCCTCGAGGACGCTTGTATCTTGAAGAAGTATTTACATTTCCGCTTGGACTACTGGAAAGTGACAGTGGTATGTCTGAATCCGAGGACACCTGCGCCAAATTCTTGCTGCCCGCGGGCGTTATCGGCGGAGACCGTTGCAAGCGTGACATCGTATAATACAGCGATTACTAACTTCGACAAGACAACCCAAGGTCACAGGCGGTGCAGCCGCTAGTGCTCGAGCGGGATAGCAATTATGACCACTGTCTTTGTCCAGCACGGGGGCGTGGCCTGCCGGGCCAGCGCGGCGGTATGGTAGTTATGACAAAAGAATGATTTTCTTGTTAATTAGTAAACTAAGCTCAGTTACTTAGCCCTAACGGTTATAGTCGCGTAAGCACTATTTAAAACTTTTTATTTAAATCGGTAACACGTCCACTCCAGGCAAAGATCACGGGCGAAGGGGTATTATAGTATATATATGAATATTCGATCAAATACATGTTTTTTTTTACCAACAATACTCTGCTGGAGTCCTTCATGACCCAGAGTCTATGGATACCTTAGTATTTTTGACGTGCCAGATAACCTCAAAACCTAAATACTTCAATTTGCCGCGGCATTATGTATATGGTGTTTAAATTTTCAATTAAATGTTGAGGCATATTATTAAGTGACACGGCAATCTACATTTTGCCTTCGGCATATTACATAACTGCAAACGTTTTTAAACTGACGACGCCAGTAGTATATTATTGGGCATTCTGTCCCACTTGTTCGCTCATGCTTGCGCATTCGCGACGTGGGACAGAATACCCAATAATATTTCTGGTAATTAACATGAAGTTTGATGGAATACGTAATAAAGTTTTATAACGGCAAATTAATAAATAAATACTGAATGAATGCAAACCAGTATATCCAATAATATTTCTGATAATCAGAACTTGTGCATTCTGTCCCACTCTTGTATACCTTACCTTGTAGTCGATGGGCGAATAAATATTAAGGTGATCAGTATAATTACTCATTCTCATTCAAACTACGATACACTCAAAGCATGAAATTTGTAAAACAACCACAGTCGCTGCGCTTTAACACAATCTGCGAGGAAGTTTGTAAGACCGCTTTTCGTCATAGCGAATTATTGCCTAATTCAATACGATGCATCATATGCGGGCCTTCCAACTGTGGAAAAACAAATTTATTAATTGGTCTTCTTTTACATGAAAATGGTTTAAGATTTCAAAATGTGTATGTATATTCAAAAACCCTGCAACAACCGAAATACGTTTTTTTAGAAAAGGTTTTACAACTTGTACCACTTATTTCTCTTCAGAAATATCAGGGAAATGAAGAAGTACTAAGGGTTCAGGACGCAAAACCAAATTCTATTATTATTTTTGACGATGTTGCTTGTGAAAATCAAAATAATATGCGTGATTACTTTGCTATGGGAAGACACAAGAACATTGATGCTTTTTATCTGAATCAAACATATAGTAAAATTCCTAAGCAGTTAGTTAGAGACAATACAAACCTGATCATACTCTTTAAGCAAGATGATATCAATTTAAGACATGTTTATGAGGAGCACGTTAGCACTGACATGACTTGGTTAGAATTCAGAGAAATGTGTTCGGAAATTTGGAAAGAACCTTTTAATTATGTTGTGATCAATAAAGATTGTTCTAAAAATAATGGCTGTTATAGGAATAAGTTTGACACTTTTGTGGTGTTTGATTAAAACAACCTATATTTAAGTAGAATATTTTTATGACCTCGTTACTCTTCATACAGAGCTCATTCGATCACTACCTTCTTAACACAATGGAACAATCAATAAAAAGGCAAATTGTGAATGCTGCAGAAGCTGTAAAGAAAAAAGTAAAAATGATGAGGAATATTGATATTGATAATAAGCAAGCATTGGAAACAGTTTTCAAGCCCGTGACTGAACCTCTTAAGTTAATTGCTAACGCTAATAATCATTCTCTGCTTGCCGAAGAAGATGAAGAAGCTAAAGTGTCAAACAAAGAAATTATAATGCAAAAAAACAAAGTTGGTTTAAAAAATAATATCGATCCAGTCGAATCTCAATCTGATACCGATAGTGATTCTTCATATCAATCACTTGTAGAAAGCAATCAAGGTTGTGATATATCATCCTGGTCAATATCATCAGAAGCATTAGCAGATGTTCCGTTTGGCGTCAGAGTAGAAAACGGGAAATTAATGTTAGGATCAGCTCGCATTACAATCGATGATGAATATATTATACTAGCGGGACGCAAATATCCAAATACATCTGGTATAAAACAGCTACTGTTAAAAAAAGACGTAGATTTAAGTTTGGTTTCAGACACTGATATGCAAAATTATAAATCAATGTTACTAAATACCAATGCTCATCGTCGGGACTATGATCCAAGTAAACCAATAAAAAGTAACAAAGGTCAAAAATATTTACAAATTATAAAACCTCTTTTCAAACTCCAAACACAGCACAAAGGAAAAGGACTACCTTTAATAAAAACTTGGAAAACAAACGTAAATTATGTATATTGGGACGATCCAAATGAATTGGTGGAGAGGTTAAAATTATTAATTGCATCTCGCGATGCTGGCAACACTGGATTAGACAATGAAATTATATCTATCATTGAAGAATTGCGTGAAAGTAAAATTATAAACACTAAAATAAATGATTTCGATTGATGAATATTTTATCATTTTACTATTAACCTTCGACTAAAGTACACTTTTAATATGAATGTAGATAAATTCGGACACTACATTCACAAAAGAATGCGTCTGTCAGAACTCTTTGATTGTTATGATAATGTCTTAACAAAATCAGATAGCGGAGAGTTTGATTTAAAAGCATCAAGATTAAGAGGAATAAGATCACCCATAGAGGCAGACGATGCTGCTAATAAGGATTATGTGGATCATTCCCAAGATAACATGAAGAAAGAAATAAATAAACTGATTGGGCAATTGCAACATTATGTTCAACTCGATATAAAAGCAAAGATTTCAGATGTTTTGTCTCACTTGGAAGACAAGTTTTATACCAAATCCGAAATAGATAAATTCCTCAAGAAACCTTCACAATGACGAAACAACAAATAGTTAACGAAATACACAAACAAGCACGACGAAATTTTCTTCGAAGACCTGTTATTATGAAGGGAATAGATGACTTATGGCAAGCTGATCTGATAGATATGCAAAATTTAAAAAAGTATAATAGAGGATTTAACTACATCTTAGTGGTGATTGACTGCTTCTCAAAATATGCTTGGGCTGTGCCTATAAAATCAAAAAATAAAATTTGTGTTACTAATGCATTTGAATCTATACTATACAACAGTAATCGTCAACCTGTTAATTTACAAACTGACTTGGGAACAGAATTTTACAATTGCACATTTAAAACTCTTATGAAAACATACAACATAAACCATTACTCTACTTTTTCTTGCAAAAAAGCTTCGATCGTTGAAAGATTTATCAAAACAATCAAAAATAAATTGTATAAATATTTTAGTTTAAATGGTAGTTATTACTGGTTAGGATTACTAGAGATTGTCTTAAAAACGTATAATAATACTAAGCATCGTACCATTCAATTTAAACCGATAGATGTAAATAAATCTAACGAACTGCTTATTAAAGATAACATAAAAAAAACATACAAATATACATCAGTAATGAGTAATGTAAGGACACCGAAGCTCAATGTAGGTGACTACGTTCGAATAAGTAAATATAAACAGCATTTTGAGAAAGGTTATACTCCTAACTGGTCAACTGAACTTTTTACGATAACAAGTATTAAAAACACACATCCAGTTACGTATCACTTAGAAGATCAACGAAAGCAAGCTATATTGGGAACTTTCTACGAACATGAATTGCAAAAAACTAGCTATCCCGATGTATACTTAATTGAAAAAGTTTTAAAAAAGAAAGGAAATAAGTTGTTTGTGAAGTGGTTAGGTCTAAACAATGGAGAAAATAGTTGGATCGACAAAACTGCAATTTTAGATTAAAGTTTATATTAAATAGAAAGTTTAGTTACATTTGTTTCATTACAACTTTGGTGATGCAAGGAGGTGGACTAGTTAATAGTATCATTAATAATTTACCGTTTGAAGTTCATTTGCCTGGTTACAATTATTGTGGGCCTGGCACAAAACTTGAAAAACGTTTACTACGTGGTGATCGAGGAGTAAATAAGTTAGACGACGCTTGTATGCAACACGATATAGCTTACGCAAAACATACAGACCTTTCTCTACGTCATAAAGCTGATTTACAACTTCTAAATATGGCAAAACAACGACTTAAATCAAAAGATGCGGGCAAAGGTGAAAAGCTTAGCTCATGGTTAGTGAGTAAAGTAATGAAAGCCAAACTTAAAACTGGTGCTGGCATCAAAACATTCAAGAAATGTGTATCTAAAATAAGATCTAAACTCAAGAAATTAAAACACCATGATAGTAAATCATTAATCGACGCTGCTTATTCGGCAGCTATGAAAGTATTTCCAAACAATAAGAAAATTCGGATACCACGTATGATACCTATCCCAAAAACGGGGGGTATTTTACCTTTGATCCCTATATTTGCTGGTCTTTCGGCTTTAGGCACTTTAGCTGGGGGTGCAGCAGGCATTGCAAAAACCATTAATGATTACAAAGCCGCTCAGAAAAATTTGCAAGAAACACAGCGACATAACAAAGCTATGGAGGGTGTAGCATTGGGCAAAGGGTTATATATTAAACCGCACAGAAATGGTCATGGTATATTTATAAAATCTTCAAAAAACTGAAATGTAAGCTGCCTAATCGTGCCCTAAGTAATATAGACATAATACAGTACGCATGTGACATCCCTTACTTCAGAGGAGTTTTTATGAGAGATCAATTACCAACTGCACCAAAAGATATCGAATGTGGTATTGTTAATTTGGACGAGTCTAGGAACGAAGGGACGCACTGGGTGGCTTATGTTAAAGTATACGACTATTGTGAATATTTTGATAGTTTTGGTGATTTAAAACCCCCTAAGGAAATGATACGTTATTTTAAGAATTGTAATGTTTTTTACAACTATACTAGATATCAGTCATTCAATACTGTTAATTGTGGACACTTATGCTTGAAATATTTAAAGAATTTTTGGAATAAAAACATATAAAATATATAACTTTCTTTTATTCTCCCCATTCGCAAGATGTCAGTCACTTTGTCAATAACAGGAAATTCGTCAAGTTTATCCACTTACTATCCTAACACCTTGCAATTAGATGGACAGTATGAATGTGCCTTATTACACATTTCAACATTTAATTCCATTCCGAATATTGATAAAACGAACAACAAGTTATTTTATGGATCTAATGGTGTTATTGAAGTACCTGAAGGAACTTATGAATTACAAGATATTAATGATTACTTAAAATCTGAATTAAGAGATGCATCAATCAAACTTCAGTGTAATAACAACACATTGAAAGCTACTTTGTACTGTACAAAAGATATAAATTTTATGAAGAAAAATACTTTTCGAAGGTTGTTGGGGTTCGAAAAACAAATTTTGGAAGCCAATAAATGGCATGTGTCACAGTTTCCAGTAAACATTTTACCAACAACCGTGATCAGGGTTGAATGTGACATTGTAAGCGGCTCATACATAAACGGTGAATCAAGTCACATTATTCACGAATTTGCACTAAACGTACCACCTGGATATCGGATTATAGAAATACCCAAAAACGCTATTTACTTCCCCATTAACCAGAGCAACATAAGTTGCATAAATATTAGACTTTTAGATATAAATAATCATTTAATCAATTTACGTGGTGAAGAAGTACAGTTGTATTTACATCTTAGAAGAAGAAATGATTAACTATAATAAATATGAGCATCAACATACTAAACACGTCAGTTGGAATCAAGGAATCAATCATACAAGAGCTCGCTCTAAGAAGAAAATAAAATTAACGAAAGAAAATAAGGCATTCTTAAAAGCAATCGGCTTATTAAAATGAATATTTTAGATGTTTTATCGACTCCCTCTTATGATAATAGTGTAGAAGGCATTGAATATCATTCTTATAAACCCTACGTAACTAGTTTTAATAGAAATGATGAAATCCGTATACCCATCAATCAACAGGATCTATATGTACTACCATCAGCAAGCACCTTGTATTTGGAAGGAACTCTCATCGTTAGAAAAAAAGATTCAAAGGATCCTGCTGCTAGCGTTCAGTTTACAAATAACGCTTTACTGTACTTGTTTCAAGATATAAGATACGAGCTAAATGGAGTGGAAATAGACAAAATAAAGAATGCAGGCGTAACTACCACCATGAAATCTTTAATATCGATGAACGAAAGTGAATCAAAGATAGCTAATTCTTGGGGATGGAATATTGACGGTATAAAAAATATTAATGGAGGAAACTTTTCTGCTTCTATACCACTTTGTAACATAATGGGTTTCGCGGAAGATTTCAAAAAAGTTGTCATAAATTGTAGACATGAACTAATACTATTAAGAAGTAATACAAACTTGAATGCCGTAAAACTCAATACCGGTGAAATTATAGAAGACATTCAAATTAACAAAATTATTTGGCGTGTTCCCCATATCAAAATATCAGATAAGGAAAAAATTAATTTCTTGAAACTGTTGGAAAGAGATCGAGCGCTTCAAGTGATATTTAGAAATTGGGATTTGTATGAATATCCAACTTTACCTAAAACTACGAAACATACTTGGGCGATTAAAACTTCCTCTCAAATAGAAAAACCAAGATATATTATTGTTGGTCTACAGACAAATAGAAAAAATAATTCAAGTGCTGACATGTCTCAGTTTGATCACTGTCATCTTCGCAGCGTTAGAGTGTATCTTAATTCAACATACTTCCCATATGAGAACCTAAACGCTAATTTCGCAAACAATAAAATTGCTTTATTATACGAACAATATGTTAAATTTCAACAGTCATATTACGGACGTCGTTCAGAGCCCTTGTTAAGTGAGAAGCAATTTAAAGACTTAGCACCTTTATTTGTTGTTGACTGCTCTAGACAGCCAGATAATTTGAAGGCGGGTCCGGTTGTGGACGTTAGAGTGGAAATTGAAAGTGATTCTGACATACCTGATCAAACTGCTGCCTACTGTCTTATATTAAACGACTGTATAATTGAATATAAACCATTGAGTAATACTGTGAAAAAAATATCATGAATCAGGATACCATCATATTAGACGTTCAAGGTTTCAAAGATCTATGCAACAATTTTATAGTAAAGGAATTAGCGTTCGCTACTCGTGATTATACACAATTATTCTTAGTGAAGCCTCCATATTTATTTAAATATTTAACTACAGATGAAAAAAGACAAGTAAAATGGTTGGAAAAGAATAGAGGTATTCGTTGGAACGAAGGATATATTGACTACAGAGAATTTTATCGCATAATCATTCCCTATCTAGAAAACAAAACTATTTTAGTCAAAGGTTTGGAGAAGGTGAAGTGGATAAAAGACATTTGCAAAAATTGTAAAGTGTTAGATCTTAGTGAAGATCAGTGTTCAAATATGCTTGAAATGCATAAGATATACTGTAACGAAAAAACTAATTTTAATTGTAGTATACACTCAAAACAATGTGCTCTAAAAAATGTATTATGTTTGAAAAAGTATTTGGAGTGGTAATAAAGTGTATTGTTTACATTTCGACTTTTTAATAAAACTAACTTTTATATTAAAATTGAATTTTTATTTCATTACACATCGCAAATACCTAAACACTATAAATTAAACGAATAAACAATATATATATATATATATATACAACGAAATACAAATACAACAAAGATATGAAAAATATAATAATAAAAAACTGTACTACATCTAAATTATTAAAAATCACCTTCAATTAAAGATTTCGAAATCTTCCTAACTAAAGATTCAGTTTCATCCATAACACTGTCCATGGCGTCCCTTACGATGTACTGAGCGCTTATCACAACATTCTCATTTTCACTTTCGCTGTCACTTGTTTGATTGTTGTTGCAGAGATCGATAACAGAAATTTTGATTAATTTTAGACCTCGTCGTTGTAATCGGCTGACAACAAAAGATTTCGTGGCATTCTGTTTTTTTAACGTTTCTCTGCGACGCTGCTTCGGTTTTTTCTCTTTCGGTTTACATAGTTCTGGTTCACTGCGGCACAGCTCAGAGAATCCTTCGTAAGGATCCTGAGCATACTGGCTAAACACAATTTCTGAGTCAGATATCTGAAACAAAAAGATAAACAAAATATAATTTCAATACTGATGTGCACATACGTAATTCAAAAGTACGTCAGATTAAATTAACTTACTTACCGTTGACATGATTATGTATAATATGCAGCAATTTTATAGTAAAGGAATAAGCGTTCGCTACTCGTGATTATACACAATTATTCTTAGTGAAGAGCTCTAATTATAGTAATATTCCGTAAATAATAAAAACGAAACCAACAATCAACTTTATATAAGACGCTAAAATTGTTAGCTTTGCATTTAATTAGGTCTGCAGATTAGTTGTTTAAAAACCGCTCTTTGTAAATGGACTTAGAGCTCTATATAATAAAAAGGTATTAGTCTTAATTATAAACTGCAACCTTGTAAATACAATACGGTAAAGAGCAATGAACTGTCATCATTTACGCAAAACATGTACACATTGTATGAATAATACCTATAATATCGAATCATTGCAATCACGAATATTATAAAACAATTTTTAAGGAAAATAAAACAATTAAGGTAAAGATTATTATATATATTTAGCTTAGACAGTTTAATAAAACAAGTTGGTACTCAAAAGATGTTGTTTATTAACATGTATTTATAAATTAAACCTCCTTTAATATAAATATAAATATATATGTAATATAAATATTACAAGCATAAGTATTTTATTAGGAATATATATATATATATATACATAACATTTAAAGTTTTTAAATATCTTAAATAATACTCGTTATGTAATAAAACAATGATACAAACATCAACTATTATTAACACTATAATATTAATTATTTAAATTACCTTTTAAAATAGAAGAATGCCCCCATGCTCGAGTTGCAACATTGCCTTTGGATATTAAACGTTTATCATCATTACTTGATAGTGCTATTTTATTCACACTTTGTGTAAATATTTCATGTTTAATGGATTTGAATAAGATATTTTTTCGATGGATTATGTCTTTATTAAATAACACATGCTGATAATCATCAATAGTTAAGTCACGTACCACACAAGACTTAATTCCTTTTGCTTTTTTAATGACATTATTCATCGTTTTTATTGAATATAACTTAGACCTCAAACCAACAAATTCAGTAATCAGTTCGCCACCCATTTCATCTTTAAAAAGTCCCGGGACTTTTTTATTAATTTGCGGTATCATAAATTCATTATTAATGTTGTAGTTGCTAGTATCAAAGTACTGTAAAAACTTATATTTAATATCATTATAGAAATCATCCGTGTATATAATATATACAAAAGAATCCGTGTCTGTATAGCATAATTGTACTCTGTCGCCGTAAAAAGGCTTAACTATATTATAATGAAAATGATACATGTGTGATTTAGATAGTTCTAAAACTGTAAAGCCTATGTATATTGGTTTATCTAATATTAAATGATCAGGTTTCATTTGTATTGCTACTAAGTTTTCTGATAAAACTGAAGCGCTATGAAAATATGGATTGCTTATGAGTCTTTCAGCACAGATATATTTTTTGGTTTTATTATTTGGACTATTCCATGAGTTTACTAAATGAACAGTCACTCTTTTTTCAGTATTCTCTAAAGTTTTTCCAAATACGCTATTGTTTAATAACTTAAAGAAATCCTGTTCAAATACGCTTTTTGCGTTTTGTCGTAATTTTGTATTTAATTCAATATATTCCTTTAAATATGAACTTTGTCGAAACGTAATGACTCTATGTATTTTACGTAATAATAAACCATGTTCAAGACATTTCTTTAAGTGTACATAATGAATCACATAGTTATACTTATTGTATAGATTTGAAATAAGTTTTTCGGTTTTGCCTCCTGGCGGTATGCATTTTTCCGCACAAAAAGGTAAGTCGTTGTGTAAAATATGTAACGTTTCAGGGTACAAGAGATCTACTTCTAGTATATATCCCCATTCTGCGTTATCTTCAATATTTTCTATGTCTAACTGATCTATTTCATGTTGATTTAAAAATCGGAAACCTGAGTGAGGTAAATACTGACACATACTATAGCCGTAAAGATTGTTACAGTCTATATAACTTATAAAACTCCGTGGTTTCGTTGCATCACATGATGACATATATTGATTATTAGCTTTTGCATAGCGATGGGAACACATACATAAACCTCCCCTAATACCGCTTTGAATCATACGCACAATAGATAGGTCTGTTATGAGTTCTAACTTAACACCTGTCTTTAAAAGCATTGCATCAAACGATAAACTAGGAGCAGTAATATAAAACGCGGGGTCGAGCTTATAATGCAACTTACACGTTTTTCGAAACTTTTGAAATATGTCCGTAAGTAATAGTACGTCAGTCTTTAAATATAAGTCAGTATATTCACCCATCGTCTTTATGTTAAATTTGCGCCATACCGATTTAGCGTGATCATAGTCCTCTTGTGAAATATGTTCATTA
Organism: Autographa gamma; assembly: GCA_905146925.1. NCBI lineage: Eukaryota > Metazoa > Arthropoda > Insecta > Lepidoptera > Noctuidae > Autographa > Autographa gamma. Next base: position 3,180,011 of record LR989880.1, read on the forward strand.
CTTAAAGAGTTGAAAAATAATTTTTTTGCTGGTAACGTTTTTTCTTCATAGCATTGCCAATTACTCATGTAATCGTAAGGATAAATGCCTTTTCGGGTAAGTAAATTAAACTGATCATTTATAGGAAAATGAAAACGCAAGCTAATAAAATCATCAATTTGCATAGTTTTTGATAGCTTATCTAAACTAGTGCCTAAGAAATTAAATGAATCTAGAAATCTAATTTGTACGTATTCATTCTCGTTGATATGCATAAATTTAGAAAATGAAATATATTTTTCTTTTGTTTTAGGGATGATATTTAACTTGCCAGGCGTTTCTCCTAATTTTTTAATAAAAAGATGACAGTCGTAACCTGACAAATTATGAAAAAATATTGGAATAAACATAGGCATCTTATATTGTAAATTACAATGTCTATGAGCTGCACCACGATATCGACCAGTAATATGACAATGATCTCTGACTTTATTATTCCACAAAAGATTATCGCATATGTGACATTTCCAAGCTTTTTCGTAATGCATTGCGTCTTTCTCAGAAAATATAATTGAAACATTTTGAGATAAAATGTTATAAATTCTCTTTATGTCTTCACTTAGTAATTCTATAAATTTGGACACACAATTAATTCCACGATACGTTTTGAATTCATTAAAATTATCATTGCATGATGAAACAATATTATATGCGAAGGCCGAAGGAATGTGTCGTTGTAAGCGTGACGTATTAGCGGTGTCCGATTCATGGCCGGAAATCGGTTCGAGTAATGTTTCGAAATCAGCATAGATAATGAATGGAACGTCTTGTTTTTTGTTATAATTTTTAAATTGTAAGAATGTTCCTTTATCGGGCAAAACAGTAACAACCCCCGCACACAAATGTTTTTCAAAACGATCTTCACTAGGGAAAAACACTAAACAGGTTTCGCAAAAATATATCTTATTATGATGCTTTGTTATTTGACTTTTTACGAGGCGTGTCAAATCTTTAATGAGACAATAATGAGACGATTTTGAATTTTCCAAAAACAGTAAATGAATTATCTTGGATTTATGATAAATTTTATCGGATTTGTATAGAGGACCCGTTATAGTCTTACTATCTCTTAAACCGTAAATATAAATATTTAAAAAAGGATTGTTTTTTTCAAAGGTACTTATATCTGAAAAAGTAATTGGAAATGATATATCATTTACGTTCAAAACGTCGCGGAAATGAGGATACGATGTTACTCTCTCAGGATGCTTCTTGGTTGGATATAAAGCGGCAACTACACACCACAAAAAACAGCACTCGTCATTATTGCGAATATTCAAACATGCTTTCTTATTTATAATATATTTCGGTAAATCTATAAATTGCGATCCACTGAGAGGTTGGTATTTATTAATATTAATTTCTAGATGTGAATTATTTAAAAACGTCCATCCGCTATCCCTTTCTTGAAAATCATCAATTTTTTTTAATAAAATCGATCCAGCTTTTTCATAGATAGACTTGAAATTGTAATTCAAATGAATAATGAAATTTTTCGTTGCAAAAGACTTTAACTCTTGTACATCATTTTTAAACATTAAAAAATAAGCGAAGTATTCAAAATTAATTTTAACAGAATAATGTTTTTGAAGCGAACTATCAATTAAAGATTTAACCTGATCATTAATACTTTTAAAAAAAATCTCTGGGTAAATATTTATTTCAGTTTTAGGTGTGGTAATCCGATAACTTGTAATACGTCCTTTCAAACAGGAATGTATCATTTCGACATTATCATTGATACGTATAGTACTATTATTTTTATGTTTATTAGTTCGCAGATGGTTACACCAACGACGAAAATCTACCTCAATGTTGCAACCCGAGCAGAATGGCATTTTCAGAAATACGTTAACAAATAATCTTAAAAAGTAATGAATTACCTGCTATCTGGATATATATATATATATATATATATAGATTAAATTTGTAACTGTATGTAGATATGATTATAGCCCGTGATTACAGCAAGTAGGTTTTCTAAACTTCACGCTTTCAATTTATTGTTGGTCAGCTTGCAAACCACCAGACTCTGAAAACAGAGACAGAATTTAAAATTAATATACTTAGATAAAATGATTTTAATAAACGCCTTATACTTTCGTTATAGGAGATAAGATAAGAAAAAAACACAAATTACAACTACAAATAATAATAAATATAATTTCAAGAAACTATGAAACCTTCATTCGGATAAAAATTTGATCACTAACATGATAATATGATAAAAAATTACCAACCTTCAAATATTAACATGACAATAATTTCTTTGTGTCTCTATTTATTTGTGTCTTTCTGTCTCTATTAGATGTCCAGGTAAGATAACACTCTTCTTGCGTATTTTATGCTTCTGGATGCCCCCTCTGCTGATCCAGAATTTTATTCTTAATAGTTCGTCTGAAAAGAAAAAAAAATCAACAATTATTATATTTGTTAATTCTGATAATGACTTATTCTGATATTTAAATAATGTTTAGTAAAAATGCACCATTGTAAATCAAATGAAAATTACATCTAACAATTACCTTTTAATAATTCTGCGAGCAATTACTATAAATATTATAATGATTGGGATGTTTTTCTTTATTGATACACAGTAAAATCTAATATAAGAACAAACTCTAAGTATATTAAAATTAAAAACTTACATAAATAAAAACTTACAGGCGTCGAAAAACTCATCGTAATCCTTGTTAATGTAAAAATTCGTAATATAATAATTTATATTTAGTTACTAGTCTAGTTCATTTAAAACAAATCATGTATTCAGTTTTATAAATTAAAGACACATTTGTCAATAGTGATACCTAACGTGTATTTGCTCAAAACAAAAGTGTCGTATTAATAATTGTAACCTCACACCGGAAAAATGAAAAAATTGATGATTTTCAATAAGTACTATGATTGCGCAGTACACAACTGCATATTGCAAGAATGCAATTTCAACCAGGGTTGACAAACAAATGCAAATCAATCATAATATTATTATAATTAAATTTTTACTACATTTTAACCGACTTCCAAAAAGGAGGAGATTTAATATTCGGTAATCATTTCATTGATAACGTGGATATTTTAAATTGATTGATTATATTTATTATAGCATACAAATTTTGGAACCAAATTATAGTAAAGATTTTTTTTTTTAATCCCTTAGTGATAATTTATTATAATCGTTATATTTCTTAATATTTCTTTACATGTAATTACACCGTAGATATGAGATGTTTTATAATTGTCTGTCAACCCTCTTCATAGAATTTACCACAACTTGATAATTAATATTAAAGTATAATATTTAAACTAATAAGTCAGGTTGTAGTAAATAATTTATTAAAACGGCACTTTCACACTTTAACAGTAAAAATGAGATAGTTCATCGATAATCAGTGCTACATGTATGATAATTATATTGACAGCCCTGAATCCTTTTGCTGCATTAGCAAATAAAAGTTCAGAGTCATAATTTTTCTTTAAGTATAATACGGACAAATAAGAAATGTCTCACTTGTTTTTTGTTTTATGAAATAAACTTCCTTTTAATTTAGCAAATTTACATGACTAACCTGACTTATAAGGTAGCGTTTCGGAGCTCAATACATCGGAATCGAGTTCGAGCTTCAGTTGAGAACCAAGTTCATCGCTACAGTACAAGCATTCTACAGTACCTATAGTGCATCCAGTAATAGTTATATTGTTTTAATTATACTTCGAGTGACTGCTATTTAAAATGTAAGTCTTTATATTTTTTATTGATTTATTTATTCAACTAAATTTAAATTTACTGATATATACGTTTAATCATATGTAACTAATTCTTTGCATTCATCCTATTGAATCTTATAGTTTTCTTATAAGTCAGAACATTAAAAGTTTATTACCACTTAGTAAATTAGTAAAAACATTTTATTTTCTTTTATTATAAAAAAATCAAGTGACATACAGTACTTAAACTTATTGAAACATGTTTAATAATTTTCTAGGTCTGACTCTGAGTGTGAACAACGCCGCATCTCTACAGATGTTGAACGCAATGCTGAGCTCCAACCGAACAATTCTACCCCTTCAAGCAAGCGTAAATCTACTTCCGCCAAGAAATCCTCGGCTAGTTTAAGGTAATTATACAATTTTTTTATGTATTAATGATGTATCTACTTACATATATTATTATATCAATGATTAATTTCTACGTTGTTTACGTTTATATAAATTTCAACTTACTTACCTTTGATATGTTCATACAGCATCGGTTAACTTATTTCACGTTCATTTTCATATTCTGATAAGTAATTTACAACGAATTAAAAATGATTGCTTGTTTCAGAAAAAAGGCGAAGTCGTTGGACATATTCAACCTTAGTCGTGACCGTAGCGACTCTAAAGATCCTTCCTCGGTCGCATTGTCTTCGTTCTTCGTTAATAGAGTCGCAAACGGTAACGAACGGCGAATAATAAACGCGGTGGGTGACTACCTAATCGATTTGAAAGTTTACCAAACCAACGATGCACGCAATACTGATTCACTTGATCTCTGGAAGAAAGCATTGGTTCGGATAAAGTTCCAAACGGACGACGATACACCGCAATGGCGCAAGCTTCAGTCTCTAGTGCAATCGGTGGATGCAATGTGTGAGAGCCAACCAACATTTATGTCCAATTAACCTATATATATATATATACGTTTAATAAAATATTATATTGAACATGATGTTTCATTTCTCAGCCGAAACCTTTCGCATGAAGTTTACTGCAACCGTTTTGCGTTTCAAATCACAACTATAAGCGGGTCGCGTGATGCTAAATTCTACTGGTTTGCATTCATTCAGTATTTATTTATTAATTTGCCGTTATAAAACTTTATTACGTATTCCATCAAACGTCGTGTTAATTACCAGAAATATTATTGGGTATTCTGTCCCACGTCGCGAATGCGCAAGCATGAGCGAACAAATTCCATCAAACGTCATGTTAATTACCAGAAATATTATTGGGTATTCTGTCCCACGTCGCGAATGCGCAAGCATGAGCGAACAAGTGGGACAGAATGCCCAATAATATACTACTGACGCCGTATGTAAAATGCCAAATTATAATATTTGTCTGCGACATGCGTAATGGTATTTTCCCCGAGATGTCAAAAAATTTCAATACTAAATACCATACTAAATACCAAATATAATATATACCAAATATAATACTAAATACCACTCCATAAAAAAGATGCCAAAGAATTAATGAACAATTATAAACCCAAGCACTAATATCTATCATACCAAAAATATTTGAAAAACCAAACATATCAATATTTAGAAAAAAATAAAATTCTATGCAACGAACAAAAATGTTTTAGACAACACATGAGCATAAATCTAGCATTCTATGATTTTTTAAGAAACATAATGTTAAAAGTCGATAAATGTACGCCTGTATGCTCAGTCCTCTGTGATATGACCCAGGCTTTTGAATATGTTGATCATAAAATATTAATAGGCAAATTGGAACGCTACGGTCTAAGAGGAAACATCTTAAAACTCATCAATTCTTACCTATCTACTAGAAAACAAGTTACTGCAATTACTAAATTAGATAATAATACAAAAAACCTAAGAGTCTATCTGTCTCGCGAATGTAGTGTTGCATTTGGAGTTCCCAAGGTAGCGTTTTGGAACCACTATTATTTATATTATATATTAATGATTTACCTAATTCAATTTCACAACCAATATCTCTTTTTGCCGACGATAGCTCAATAGTAATTGCAAAAAATAATCCGAACTCATATCAAAATTATATAAATTCATCCATCTCGTCTGTAATACTCTGGCTAAAAAATTATTATCTAAAAATAAATTTAACCAAAACTAACATAATAAATATTAGTCAACGCAAAGAAACGGGACATATGAACATAAGCTATAACAATCAGATAGTACAAGAAGTGGATAGTACTAGATTTCTCGGGCTAACAATAGATAAAAATCTCAATTGGAAAGCACACATTCAGAACATTTGTAAAAAAGTAAGCCAATCATTCTACGCACTTTATAAACTTGCACCAACTGTAAATACAGATACCCTAATAATTGTTTAGTTGCGTCTGTATTACGATATGGAATATTTTTTTGGGGGAACTCGGTAGACAAAGAGTTTGCTTTTAGGCGATCCCTAGACGATCAACTATATTGCGCAATATTGTGAATTGTGTAATATAATTAATCGTCTAGGACTAATATTGAAGATTGCGCAATGATTGAACAAAAGTTTGAGCGCGTTTAATTTTTATTGTACCATATTTTTCTATTGCATCGTGTAGGATCAGTATTGCGCAATATTTTTTAGTCTGTGTTTCGTCGGCAAGAAGAACACCCGCGTGCTTGCTTCCCAAAAATGGCAGAAAAGATAATACGAAAGTTATGGAAAGAGAGTTTATCGTCGAATGTATTTAATATCGCGAATTTAGTATCGCTTAGCCACAAGCAATACAACTACACCTGCAGCTAAATCTCATGCGGACATGTTGCTTGGATCAAACTTTTCTCCGACTGAACACGAAAACATTGCACAATTTGCGAAGTTCTTATTTTTGTGCAATATAATTGAACGTTTGGATTTAAATTGCAATTCAATCTTATTGTTAGATTATATTATACTTCCAACACTTCGTATTGTAATAACTAATTATGTCTAATATACATTACATTTTAGGTTACCAAGAAACTATGTACAACTTATGGGAGCGGCAAATATCGGTATAGAGAAACAGAATTTAAAATAGAGAACACCAAGTTACTTGTACAAACTCTTTTAATTTCTTGATACTTTTAATTTAAATAATACACGTTACACAATCACATCTTTTATTCCCTCATTAACACTAATTACAATAAATGAAACATAATTAAATATTAATTTACCTGTAATATTTCAGTAGCCCACAACTTGTCTTCACTCACTATATTTTAGGTGCAGAGTACTTCCTACTCCTCCGACGGTCGAAACCAAAGAGAGCGCGTTGCCGCGTCTTCTTTCGAATTACAGTTTTCAATGTTGCCATTACAATAAAACTGATCTGCACTAGTTTAATATTTAAAATGTTACCAGTAAAATAAACTAATTATTTGCTTTCAATTAAACCTAACACTCGACCATCCTGATTATGTGCATGTCCCCATGCACAATTACAAACAACAACCTAACACTTGGCTCTATTGGTTTGACTCTCATAACAACAGTATTAAATAGCAAAACATTTAAAATCACATCAATCAAAATAGATATATAAAATGTAAGTATTACATCACAATTATGTTCACAAAATCCTAAGTAAATCGATCAATCAAAATATCTTCATTTCACATAAGCCTCAATCTACAAAAGCACTTACACAACATCAGAAGCTAGTGCACTGTGAACCCTCAATTCTCACAGCAAAATCATTATACATAATAACTTATAAATATGCATTACCAAGTTATTGTGAACCATCAATTCTCACAAAACTTGGCAATACTTGGTTTCACTTTTGTATTCTAGTGGCGTGAACCCTCAATTCTCACATCCAATAGTTTAGATTCATACTCATCTCAGTTCATTACATAATCAAGCCATTGCAAACCCCTTAATTCTTGCAAAGACTTAATTATATTCTTCGCGGTTTACTTCGGTTCATTCCGCAGTGCGGAGCGCGCTCGGTTAAGGACGCGCCCACTGCATACGAATATAATTATAAATATTAATTTAATTATATTCGCGATTTGCGCGGCATAGGCCGACGCACGATACAATGGCTTTGAGTTCCGAGCAACTCATAGCTAATGAAGTGTTGGCGTTCTTACAACACGCCATCGACACCATGGACGAGATCAGCATCATCCAGATCTGCAAGTCCAATTTTAATGCAGAGGAAATAACTTCGGCAAAAACTCTGCTGTATAAGTCGGTCGGACAGATCGACAGAATGCCATCCCGCCGTAAGGACGACAAGGGTGAGAAGAGTCTTCAGGACATCATCAATCTCCTGAAGACAATGGATCCTGATGACGTGCCGTCGTTTGTGGCGAAAAACTTAAACAAGTTGCCGCCAGTAACATTCGACCACGTTGATGTAACCAGGTTGCTCAAGGACATTACAACCCTGAAAGCCAGCCTGGCGGAAGTAGTGTTGAAGTTGGAGGCCTCGCAAGACACCATCAGTGAGCTACGTGCCGAAGTAACATCTTTGCGTAATTCGCTGGCCGTAAGTAGTTCACCGGAGGTCAATAACATCAACACGCGTCGCGGCGCATGCAAAATCGTGTCAGCAAGTTTCATGAGCGCGACACCTGAGACACAGCAATCGCCTGCGTCCCGCCCCGCGCCTCCCCCCGCGGAGGTGTCGTCTGTCGTCGTGACGTCAACGCCTCAACGTCACTACGCCGCTGCTGCTGCCCGCCAGACACCCAAAGCGAGCAATTTATTGAGGACCGAGAAGGCTACCGGGAGCACCCGCAACGAACGCCTTCCTAGTGCGGCGTTACCACGTCAGCCGGATGAAGAGGGCTTTACCAAGGTCGAGAGAAAGAAGAAAAGGCCTCTTCGTCACAACCTGTGTGGCACCACACCGACTGAACATGTCCTGCGCCCTGCTGTTCCTGTGACGCATATGTATGTGTCCCGTCTCCACTTCACCACGAAGGCCTCCGATGTGGAGGAGTACTTGGAGATGATAACGAAGACCCGGTTCGTGGTCGAGAAGTTGGAATCGCGCAACACAGTTAATTTCAACTCGTTTGTTGTACGCGTCCCGACCTATCGACTATCGGCGATCCTGAAAGAGGAGATATGGCCGAAAGGGGTAGTATTTAGAAAATTCCGCGGCCGCCGGCGTCCTCCGGATGTCACAATGCTTGCGTCACACTTCGCGAAAAAGTGACTTAGTTATAAGTTAATATTATTGTATGTATGTTAGTCTGTAAGGTATATATAATATGGGCCTCTGTAAGCTTTGTTTAGCATTGTTTTATATTGCCTGAAATAAATGAATATTATTATATTATTATTATTATTTACTTAATTGGTGTAAACCCTCATTTCTCACAACCATAATCAAGCCATTGCAAACCCTCAATTCTTACAACTAATTAAATAAATATATAAATCGTAATAATATTCATATATTATTTAATCAAAATAACAATCATCTCTCATTTGATACATTCATATAAAACATTATTGCCAAAACCATTAAAATCCAAATCTAATCAGTATGCATTTTGTCAATTTCTATTTCATTAATATCGATTTCTCTATCATCTTCATTGTCATCATTAGTATCATTATCAGCATCATCATCAGTATCATCATTATTTAAATCTAAAGAAGCTATGTGAACCCAAGGCGACATACGAGTAACAGCAATTGTTGTTTTACGTTTATTTTTACTATTAGTTAAGCCCGGTATGGCCTCGACTTTATAACGGTCATTCTCTAATACATCTACTACTCTATATGGACCTATATAAGATGGCAAAAGCTTTTTACTTTTGCCATCGTTGTTAAAATTAGTTTTGCTGATTTTAACTAAATCTCCTTCACTGTAAACGCGGAAAGGACGTTTGTTCTGGTTATTAAGTTTCTGTTTGTTCTGCTCTAAGTCAATATTGTCCTTAGCCGATTCTCTAATTAACGTAAGATTTGATACATCTCGAGTTTCTGCTACTATTTCATTTAACCTAGGGTCTATTTCAGACTTCATACCAAACCCGAACATAACCTCCGAAGGTGTCTTACCGGTCGTTTTTTGGAGAGTATTGTTTAAACCCCATTGAATAGCTCCTACTTTGTTGTACCACTCCTTTTCATTTTCATTATCATTAAGATTCTGGGCTGTTAGTGCACTAAGAATTGTGCGATTGTACCTTTCAACTTGCCCGTTTGATCTTGGGCTGGCTACCGCATTTAGCACATGTGTGATACCCTTGTCTAAGCAAAAACGTTTAAACTCATGTGACGTAAATGATGTTCCACGATCGCTTATAATGCGATCTGGATTACGGAAAGTATTAAATATTTCTTCTAGAGTTCGTATCGAAATTAGTGACTTAGTGCTTCTAACCGGTTTAATAAAAACAAATTTCGTAAAAGCGTTTACTACAACAAGAACATAGCAATTACCTCGTTTTGACCGAACAAATGGACCCAAGTGGTCGATGTGAAGAGTATGAAAGGGTACCTCTACTTTTGTTATCGGATGTAGGTGACCCCATTTGTGCTACTCTTTTTGGAATAGGCGCACTCGATGCATGTTTGGACGTACTTCTTGACAAAACGGGACATTTTCGGAAACCAGTAAGTACTTTTAATTCGCTCCAGGGTCTTTTCAACTTCAAAATGTATTTCATCATGATTCTTACGTAATATCTGCCACCTTGCTCCCTTGGGTACCACCCATCGTAACTGGCTTTTATCCCCATCCAAATAACGGAACAATTTATTATCCTTAACACAATAGTTTGAAAATTATAAATATAGTTTGAAATCCAACCCCATACCACTGATTTCTATTCCTTCTCCTTCTCTGTTCATGCTGTCCGACTGTGAAATGCGCTGCCGCCTAACATACGGGACTCTCCTTCCATTTCTGTTTTTAAAAGACGTACAAAAGAACACTTTCTTTCCTCTCTTCCATAATTTTTTATCCATATATATATATCTGTTTTATTTATTTTTAGTAGTTTTGTTTATATATTGTTTATTTTGTGATTTAATGTAAATTTTTATTAATATTAGTTTATTTAATTTTTCTTCTTGTACACTGTGTCTATGTCTCTTTTATAATATTTCCTGTCATAGGTCTGCTGGAAGAAATTTCATTTGAAATAAGCAGTACCTTTGTACCTTTTTATCTTTATATATTAAGTATTGTTTGTAAATTGTGTGTACATAAATAAATAAATAAATAAATAAATAAAATAGTTGTCCCTCATATACTTTAAGCCTTATGCATCCAGGTCACTAACTAACGTATCATGGGTTCCACGTAATTCCGAATCACCTAGTTGCAAAGTAGCTAACTGTTAAGTATGTGTGCGTGTACCTACGCACCGACATGTTAAAGGGGTGTGCGTGTTACGCACTCTTGTAAACTTAGCAAATAAACGTCAGTGCGACACTAGCAAGCAGCCGTTTCACTTGTGTCCTTATACCTAACATTGGCGACGAGTACTTACCCGCGCACGTGAAGTTATACTCAAAATGGCCGGCACAGTTTTTGGGTTATTAACAGTTTTTGATCACAATGTACAGTCGTGGGAGACATACAAGTGCCGCATTAATGAGTGGTATGTGGCGAACGACATCACGCGGACGAGTGATCCCACGGGAACAAAGAGACGAGCTATTTTGCTGAGCACACTCGCAGATTGCACATATAAGTTGGCAGCGGACCTTGCTTTGCCGAAGCAGCTACAGGACGTACCGTATGACGACATTCTTCATCTTTTGGACGAGCATTTCAATCCAAAAAAGTGTGGATTTGGAGAACGGTACAAATTCTACGCGGCTATGCAACAAGAAGGGGAGACGTATGCACAATGGGCCGCAAGGTTACGGGGTCTGACGGCGCACTGCGGCTTCTCTAACGTGGAAGAAGCCCTGCGGGACAAATTTGTAATGGGGATGTTGCCAGGACCTGACAGAGAGAAGCTTTTTGCAAAAGATCTCGCGGGCCTAACATTAGCGAAGGCGATAGAGTTGGCGGAGAGCGCGTGGAGTGCACGTGCGGCAGCGAGCGCCACGGGCGCCGGTGCGCAGGCCGCGCCGCACGATCAGCTGTTCAAGATTGCGCGGGCGCCGGTGCCGGCGCATGCGGCGCCATCGCATCGAGTGGATGGGCCTCGCTCGGGTGTTAAAGTGCAGTGTCAAGTGTGCGGCTATGTGTCGGTTCGCAAAGGCGAAATGTAGGAAATGCAATGCTACGGGGCATTTGCGTAGGATGTGTAAAAAGTTGAATTATGTCGAATCGAGAGCTGTGGACGAGGGCGACGATGACGGTGAGTTTTTTAATATTCGCTCAGTACAGGGGGAACCTATGTTGGAAAAAGTATCGGTCGCTGGTATTGAATTACAATTCGAGATTGATAGCGGTTCCGCCGTTACGGCGTTTTCTTTTGAAACTTATAAAACATATTTTAGCAGTGTACCATTGTCGATAACTAATAAACTAACTGTTAAAATTGTTTGTGAGGGTGTAGTGCAGTTACAAGTAAGTTATGCGAACACATCGCATGTGCTATGTTTTTATGTCGTGCGAGGCGGTGGGCCGCCGATTCTTGGTCGCGATTTTATTTCAAAGTTTAGCTACCAATACAATATTGTAACCAATTTGATAACAATGATTTATTTAGTACACTGAAAAGGCGTTATCCATCGGTTTTCTCGGATAAGTTAGGATTATTTAATAAGTTTAAAGTCAAATTACAGTTAAAGGAAAACGCGAAACCAGTCTTTGTAAGGGCCCGGCCGATAGCTTTTGCTTTTAAAAATAAAGTAGATGAAGAGATAGATCGTTTAGTCGGTTTAGGTATATTGAAACCGGTTGAGCACGCGCGGTATGCGTCACCGATTGTGCCCGTGTTAAAGCAAAACGGATCTATACGTATATGCGTAGACTTCTCGACCGGTGTAAACAAACAATTAATTATTGATCAGTATCCTTTGCCTACAGTAACGGAACTTTTTTCAAAATTGCATGGGGGCCAGCAATTTACCAAATTGGACCTGTCAAATGCTTATAACCAATTTATGTTAGATGACGAGTCACAAGAATGAACGTGTATAAATACGCATAGGGGAATTTTTAAGCAAACGCGCTTATGTTTTGGTATTGCAAGCGCGCCGGCCGTGTTTCAGCGCGCAATGGAGGGCGTGCTGGCTGGCGTGCCCGGTACACTCTGTATGCTCGACGATATTTTGATTACTGGGAAATCAAGATCAGAGCATTTGGATAGATTACATCAAGTGCTGCAAAAGTTACAAGACTCAGGACTCACGCTACAAAAAGAAAAGTGTGTGTTTTTCCAAGACGAGGTCAATTAACTGGGGTACGTTATAAATAAAGAGGGATTACACAAATCACCACAGAAAATAAAAGCTATGTTAGAAGCACCGGTGCCGACTAATATTAATCAATTGCAGTCATTTTTGGGGTTAGTTAATTATTATAGAAGCTTTGTCCCTAACGCATCATCGATTTTAAGTGTACCACGTGAGCGCGACAAATGGATGTGCGATTAACGCTTATGCGACAAAACTGTACTGCGACTCACCGTAGTTCGAATGCACGCTAGTGCGACACACTGTAGATCGACATCTCGCTAGTGCGATATGAAGAAATAGAACATAAACATATAGAACCGACATAGGCTCAGACATCCATTGCTTGGTTAGGTTCAACTTTGTGACAGAGATCAATAGGTTAGGTTAGGTTAGATATTGTGACCTTGCAATGGAGCGAGCGAAGCGAGCGACGGCCTTTGATTATTTAATATCTACTTATTTAATATATGTAATTCAAAATGTATCTCAACAAACTACTGTAATACTGCATCAACGTACTACACTACCCTTGCTAGGTGTCAAACTACTGCAATACTGCACCAACGTACTGCACTACCGTAGTGTCGCACTACCGTAGTGTCGAACTACTGTCGCGCAATCGTTTGTCGCACTAGCGAGATGTCGATCTTCAGTGTGTCGCACTAGCGTGCATTCGAACTACAGTGAGTCGCAGTACAGTTTTGTCGCATAAGCGTTAATCGCACATCCATTTGTCGCGCTCACGTAGTACACTCATCGATTTTGGGTCCGCTGTATGAGTTGTTGAAGAAGGGTAGTAAGTGGTCTTGGACGCGCCAACACAATGAAGCGTTCATCGCGATTAAGAAATGTTTAGCTTCAGATCAAGTTTTAACTCATTTTAACCCAGACGCTACTATCATTTTAACGGTAGATGCGTCACCGATTGGTCTGTCGGCAATATTTTCACAAGTGGAAGACCGATTTGACCGATCGGAGAGACCGATTTCTTTTGCTTCGAGAACGCTGAATGTCGCTGAGAAGCGTTACTCACAGATCCAAAAGGAAGCGACCGCGATTATATTTGGGGTTAGGCGTTTCCATCAGTATTTATATGGCAGATCGGTTCCGTTTATTCTCCGTACCGACCATAAGCCATTATTGTCCATTTTCGGACCACATCGGGGTATACCTGAAGTTTCAGCAAACAGACTTCAACGATACGCACTTTTTCTGAGCGGCTATAATTATGAAATCGAATATGTGCGTAGCGCAAATAACAGTGCGGATTTCTTATCTCGCGCTTGTCTACCCGAGGGGGCGAGTGCGGAGAGAGGCGTGCAGGGCGTCGACATGACAATGCCTGATCTCGATCGCGCATTATATATTAATTTTGTGGTAGACGGTAGCTTACCAGTAACCTTGAAAATATTACGCGAAGAGACATTAGCAGATGTGATTTTGTGTAAGGTGGTGCATTTTGTGATGAATGGATGGCCTAGGAAAATGTCTGATGATAGTATGAAACCGTATCATGTATGTAGGACGCAGTTGTCTTTTGAAAATGGGTGTGTGATGCGAGGGCACAAAGTGGTAATTCCGGAGAAGTTAAGATCAAAACTATTAAGAGAATTGCATCAATCTCATTTAGGTATAGTGAAGGCTAAGGCTGAGGCACGAGCCCGGTTTTGGTTTCCTGGAATAGACGCTAGTTTAGAGCGTATGATAGGATCGTGTGACGTATGCATGCAATTGCGACCTTCGCCAACACGGGCACCAATCGCGCACTGGGAATATCCTCCAACGCCATTTTACCGTGTACATATAGATTTTCTGGGGCCTATTAACGGTTACTCGTTTTTAGTGGTAGTGGATGCTTATACTAAGTGGGTGGAGGTGTATAATATGAAGGGCGGTACTTCAACTGCAGCAACAATTGACAGAATGTACGATTTCATGTCAAGATTTGGTATTCCGCATACATTGGTTAGCGACAATGGTACATCATTCACTTCACATGAGTTTGAGGCTTTTTGTAGAGTGAACGGAATTGCACACGTGACGTCACCAGCGTACCATGCTGCCAGTAATGGGCACGCTGAAAGTTTTGTAAAGATTTGGTTTCTTAGGTTTACGCGAATATTAGACATTGAAATAAAACTACTTTTTACGGATTTTTTCGCGGTTTATATTAAGATTTTAAGACGTTTCGACACCTTTGCAGGTATCATGGTCACGGGTAGACTGTCTACCCGCTCTTCAAAAGTTAGGTGACAATTTCCCAACACTCGCCTAAGGTGAAATTTGGTCGACTTAACACCCGCTTCCCAAAGTCCGCCGAAATGAGGTGTGTACGCGGGAATGAAATTAAAATTGATCCCGGAGTTAGCCAGCTGTTCGCCCAAGGAATCACAATTACCCTTGAGAAATCTCGAAAGTTCATTGCATGCGCCCACGAAAGTAGTGCCGTTATCTGAGTTGATATTATTGGGTTTCCCCCTCCGCGAGATGAAACGAAATAATGCCAGTAAATACTTGTCACTAGTTAAGTCACTTACAAGCTCCAAGTGAATAGCCTTGGTGGTAAAGCACACAAAGATTGCTATACAGGGTGAATATCAAGTCGTTGTTTTCCCGAAGCGAAATGAGTTTGTATCGGTCATACAATCGATTAATATATGTAAAAAAAAATTGACTCAATAAATGGCGGATTAACAATTGTTATAAACAAAACTCGAAAGTGACTTGACCCAGTAGTAATACATCGCGCTATACCTACGCGGGCGGGCGCGCGGTTACCCCGAACGCCGCGCGGTCGTTGCACTTCGCGTGTAAACCAGCTGATCGCTACTCGTGATTTAATAAAACACAAAACCAATAAGTAATTCAAATTTTCGCTTCAAACTTTTACGGGCTTAGGATCGTCATAAATACTTAAAAAATCAAAATAGGTATCTTTAAAAAAAGTCGGAATTTGATAATTAAGTATTTAAGGCGTAGGTATTTAAAAATGGAATCGACTTATTTACAATGATTTTGATTACCTAACCTACTTTTAAATGTTTATTTACAAAGTACGAGTACTTACACTTAACGGTAGCGGAGTAATTGTTCGAAATGTAAACCACTACGTTCAATGCACAAACGAGCACGTTTTAACTGATTGTCTTTCAGTTTCATTAAAGTGTCTCTGTCACGTCTCACGATATTAAAAGCGTCCACTATCGCACTTATCAAAGAGTCGCGTGTTTGGTGTTCCTCACGATACACCAAGTTCTTGAGCTCAGACTCTACCACAAATAAAAGTCCAAGGGAGTCAAGGCCGGGCTCCTCGGTGGCCAAGGGTGTGGCCCGCCACGAAAAAAAAATGATTAGGATGCAGTCCTTCTGTGTTGAGCACTTTCATCGCACATTCATCACTTGACGTCATCGACGTTCGCGCACAGAACACTAACTAAGCCGTAGGCACAGAGCGCAACATTTGGCGGCATTCTATTGTGTTTCGGCGCTTGCCGCGTGCATGCAAGCTAATTTATACCGTATCACCATGACCGAGAGCTTATTTTGCTCTGAACATTTATTATTGATTCTTTCTTTGTAAGTTTGCCGACAACACGTGGCGGCGGCGTGTGCGTTTCGTGTTACCTACAGGTGCCTACGTGATCTCTAGTGAGTGAACTACTATTGATTATCGCTCTTTCGAGTTTATGAATACTTTTTTAATGATGTGAAAAAAAAACATTATGTTTTTTAAGTTAAACTTTGTATTTCGATAGTACTACTGATGGGTAATCGTCCTGCCGCGGGAAAACAACGATTCAATTTTCACGGTGTATACACTTTTACTAGCCTACATCCGCGACCTTGCCTGCTAGCAGCCATAATGGGACCAGCATAGTTCACACCAGTGCATTCGAAAGGATAGCCACCTGGAAGGATACGCTGCTGCGGCAAATTGCCCATTAAAGGTAAGGGTTTTACCCGCTAAACGTGAACAACGCAAGCACTTACGATAACAGCCTTTTGCTAAACTTCTTCCGCCAATAGGCCAGTAAGAATCCCTAATGGAAGCCAGTAATAACTGAGGGCCTGCATGCATCAACTTAACATGTTCATGATCGAATAACAACTTCGTAAATATATGAGTGGACTGTAAAATTATAGGGTGCTTTTTATTAAATGAAAATGTTGAATTACCTAAGCGTCCTCCAACACGCATTATCTTATCTTTATCTATAAAGACGTTAGATTTAATGAGGGAGCTTTTAGAAGGCAACTTTTGATTATAAATAAGTAATCGGTACTCAGGAAAGGATTCCTTTTGACAAATGATTATAACAACATTCAATGCATCCTGCATCTCCGCGTGCGACAGAAATTTAGTAGGTGATTCAATTTTCCTACATAATCTAACAAATCTTAAAACATATGCTACACTACGGATATGCCTTAAGTAACTAGAATACCGACTAAAATCTAAAAGATTTAAATTAACATTATTGCTAACGCTAGCACTCAATGATACTTGAGGTCGAGTTTCCGGAGCTGATCTAACTCTTATGATGGGTGCTGAGAAGGCCAATGAGACTGCGGAAGCTTCAAAAAACTAGGGCCACTCCACCACAAGTCCGTCGATTGCAGAACACTAATATCCTCGCCACGAGATAGTAGGTCTGCAGGGTTCTTGTCGGTCGGGATGTGTCTCCAACTACAGTGCCCCGCCTTGTCTAAGACTTCAGCAACGCGATTGCGTACGAATGGCTGAAGCTTAGAAGGCAACACCTTTAACCATCCTAACACAACGGTGGAGTCAGTCCAGCAATAGACGTGAGTGAAATTAACTCGCAGTGAACTCACGACTTTTTCACACAAACGAGCCCCGACTACAGCACCACATAATTCCAACCTTGGAATAGTGGTTGGCTAAATTGGCGCCACTCGACTTTTGGCGACTAACGGACGAACCATGCATTCACTTTCATCATTGGCGCTGCGTACGTATACGTAGCACCATACGCACGCTCCGATGCGTCTGTAAATACATGCAGTTCTAACAGACTACTAAAACGACAAACAACAAGACGAGGAACACGAAAATTATTTATAAATGCTAATGTTCTCACCAAAGAGTTCCACCTGGAATGCATTGCAGAAGTTAATGGCTCATCCTATGAGAGTTTATCTGACCACATGAGATTTATCTTAAATCCCAAATGGAGTTACTTTCATTGGGTTTTGACAGACATGAAACCGCTATGCGGCGCAAAGTGCTTCTGATCCACGGCGTTGCTGAAGAAAAAAATGAACAGGTACATGACATTGCTGTAAAAGTTATTAAACAACAAATGAGGCTGACTGAGTTGAGCCGGGAGAACATACATATTTGTCACCGTCTTGGTTCAGTGAAGCGCAATTCTAAGCCTATACTTGTACGATTCTTCACCAACGAACACCGCCATCTTGTTTGGGACAGCAAAAAATCTCTGAAGGGTTCTGGCGTCACCATCTCCGAGTTTTTGACTCAATTGCGACACCAGACTTTTATGGCCGCTCGCAAACGGTTTGGTATGACTAATTGTTGGTCAGTTGAGGGCAAGATTGTGGTCATTACTCCCGACAAGACACGCCACAAAATAGAATCGATGGACGAGTTGCATAGGCTATCTTCAAAGTTTCCGGTTAACAATGATGACAGTTTACCGACGGAGGACTCTGTTTCATCCAAATCACCGCCTGCGGACCCCTCTACACCCATAGGCAAGGTCCAAAGAAAAACTCGTCGTCGGAATTAAGTTTTTGTGCTGCTAAGTAACTCCTTTCATAAACTGTCTTTTTTGCTTTGCACCGCTGCTTTTGGAATACTATGTTGTGTCGGTACATTTTTAACTTTTATTTGATTAACCGTCTTTTCACTCTTGCACGATTTATTTTGTTTAGTTAAGTATTTTATAGTTTTAAGTTTTACTTTTTAGTACTTGTCGGTACTTCGGTGCACAGCGTGTTTGTTTACATCGGTGACGGTGACATTGACAACTGTCATTTGTTAGTCAATTGTCATTGATACTATGCACGTTTTGTTATCTGACGTTCCGTTTCAGGTGTGGGATGGTTTGTGTTGCACTGCATTAAATTTCAATTATTTTCTGTGTTTGTTTTTTTTTGATATAAATGTAACATATATTATTATGTGTTTTGTTGAATTGTTGTTCGTGTTATGTATGTGTATTTCTTGTGAGTCGGGAGGTTGTTTTCTAAGAAATCCTTGATTTAGGTAAATTTTAATTATTATTATTATTTTTTCTTTTTTTTTATACAATTTTTTAAATACTTTATTTATATAGTTATATATGTATAACATAGATATTAATGATAGCTTCTTCTCATGTTCTTCTACTTCGAGTTTTGTTAGTGCGGACAGCCATGACTCGTCGGTTCCGCGTTCCTTGCATGACAACCTTTCTGATCTTTTCTCTAATTACCCTAGTAACCTTCATATCGCCCATATAAACGCTCAGAGTGTTCCTGGTCACTATTCAGATCTTCTGGCATCTTTTAGCAGCGTTCACCTTGACATTCTTCTCATCTCTGAATAATTTTTAAAGCCTTCCCTTCCTTCAACTCACTTTCCTCTTCCTGGTTTTGTGTTGCTTCGCAACGACAGGACGGGAAAGGGCGGTGGTGGAGTTGCTGTCTATTTACGCGCAGATCTACCTTATAAGGTTATTTGTTCTTCTCCTTCACTTTATTATGAATCGGCTGAATACATCTTTCTGGAAGTTCTGGTCAACCATACTTGGTTTGGAAATAAACGAGGTATAATATTTAAGTAGACTGTATTTTTTTTTGGTTTATGAGAAATAAAAATATTTTGATTTTGAATCCGAACATGCTACGTAAGATTGTAGGTTAGGGACCGACTTATTATTACTATTTCGCGATTTATTAAAGTTTTGTTTACTTGTATTATTATTACTAGACGAGCTAGACGAACTAGGCTGCTTATTCTGATATATTCGACACTGATCTTTAATGGATGAAAGAAAACTATTTAGGGTAGGTATTTTATTTTGATGTTCGGTCATCTCGAATGCACGAACGGTTTCCGTGTCGAACTTTTTTAATGCGAGTTGCAATAACATAAAGTCTGCAAGGTTTTCTAACTTTAGGTTTTTAAGGGAATTTACTGCGGTAACAAAGTTATCAATAAACAGTTGGAAATTCGAAACTGACGCGGGACCAGACAATTTAAGATTCAAAGCTTGATCAAAGTAAGTAGACGCGAGGATGCGAGTATCCTGATATCTATCAAGAAGTGACTGGAAAATGACCTGATAATTCTGAGCACTTCGTGTGACACCTGCGAATGTAGATTGCGCTTTCGGTGACAGCTTACCTATTAAATAGTACAACCTGTCAGCGTCCGTCAGCGAGGCGTTATCGTGCACTGTAGACTTGAAACTTGCATAAAAAATGGCCAGTTTCGTATATCGCCATCGAATGACACGAGTTCAATCGCGGGCAGTTTCGGTGCTCGGACAGCCGGTCCGGCGCTGGGCTTCGCGGACTGTCGATTATCTAACTGCGATTGTATACGTTTTATGATACAATAAAGATCTTCGAATGAGGTGTACGCCTGATAATTTGGTTTAGATTCAGGATTAATAGAAAGTAATTGTGCGTTATAAGCGTCTAATAATTTATGAAAATCGGTTCGAATATCGTCTACTGTCATACAATAACTAAGAAATGATTCTTTGTTGACATCGGAAATTTTGGCGGTTTTTGAACGCTCGTAAATGTTTTGCATGCGCTCAAATAAAACATTGCGTTTAGCTTCTAAGATAGCTAATTCATTCTCGTCAGAAGTACATTTCTTTTGTTGCGACATTTTATATACCTAATGTAGGTAGAAGTAAATAACCTAAAGTTATGCTGTAGTTTTATGTTATGCGGAAAGTAAGTACTTGTACCTAATAATAAGGCAACGACTTTATAGGCGGTGGTAAAAGGCGCTTGAAATTATGAATTTACAAAACGACTATATACCTAGTTTATAATTATTATTGTAAGTCAGTATGTAGCTACGTTGAGTATATTACCTACTGGGGGTGCGGGAATAACCACGTAATGGGTATATATCTATGAACTAGGAGTGCAGCTAGGTGCTACAACTACCTAGGTAGGCACTTATAAAAGATACCTACGCGAGCGGGAATACGAATATATGAATCCGGCTCGAAGGACCAAAAAAATGGTTTGGAAATAAACGAGGTATATGATTTAAGTGGACTGTATTTTAGGAGGATGGCTGATTATCGCCAAGACGTGAGCGAGCGATGTAGGTCTATGGGAAAAGCACGCATACCTGGCTCTCCAGCGTTGGGCAGTACAAGATGGCGGGCGGCGTTCTTCCCGATGCGATCACAAAACTGTCACGTTCACACCCGCGGGCGGATTATCACAAAAGTTCGCTATCCGGCAGCAGCAGTAAGGAGGCGATGCAGCACAGGAGCGACACGGGCGCGGTATCGTATGCCTCCTCTCGGCGATTCGTTTATTTCCAGCGGTTTGCGGAAGCGCGTACGTGCGTTACAATGACCGAACGAATGAAAATGAGCGGTCATTCGCAAATCGTTCAACAGTGTCTGTCAACTGTCAAATGATGTTTGAAAAGTGAAATTAGAAAAGATAGATGGCGCTACCATTTCCCCCCGGCCTTAAAGGGTTGCCTTTAAAAGAAATATAATAATAATAATCTAGATATGTAAGGTGTACTACCGCATAACCTATACACAGTCTAAGACAGCGAGCGTTAAAATATTTTAAATTAATTGCGTTAACAAAGCGGAACAAATTATAATTGAATTACAAACTAAATACCTAAACTAAGAAAGAGATCCAACTTCAAGCTAGATCTTACTGAGTCGGTAGCGGACAGAGACGTACAACAGGGCGCACGTAGCTACCCTTAGCGGTTCTTACAGTAACGACGCGGGTTGTGCCGTCCTTTGCGGTATGTAACTTCTCAACAATGCCCAGTGGCCATGAAAGCGGTGCTGAATTACCATTTATAATAATTACCAACGTATCCTCCTGTATAGGGGATGCAGGACTATTCCATTTAGATCAAGCCTGAAGTTGGTGAAGATATTCTGAGCGCCAGCGCCGCCAAAACGACTGTACGAGGTTGTCAAGAAGAGTATGTCGCTGAAGCAAGCTAGAAGAGTCTGCTTCAGGCGCGGGAAGTGACGACAATGGCACAGTATTTAAAAAATGCGCGGGAGTTAACGCGGAAGGTTCAGCAGGGTCACTACTGAGTGCTGTGAGCGGGCGCGAGTTAACAAGTGCCTCGATTTGCACGAGGACAGTTAAAAGCTCTTCGTAAGAAAGGATTTGTTGACCTATGACTCTGAAGAGATGCGTTTTAATTACTTTGACCATGCTTTCCCAACATCCGCCAAAATGTGGTGAAGCAGGCGGAATAAACTTCCAATCAATGCGATTAATGGAAAGTTCCTCCTGAAGACGTGAACTATACTCTTTATTGAGAAATTTATAGAGATCGCGTAGATAAGAACTTGCACCCACGAAACCTGTGCCGTTATCCGTGTATAAACACTTTACGGGACCACGTCGCGAAAGAAAACGTTTTAGAGCTGCGAGAAATGAAACCGTACTTAAATCCGTCGCAACTTCGATGTGCGTAGCGCGAGTTGTAAGGCATGTGAAAATACATAGCCAAGCTTTACGGCTTTTGACGCCTCTACCACGAACTGGTGTGTAGTGCAGTGGTCCTGCGTAATCACAACCGGTATGTGTAAACGCTTTATCTACCTGGATGACACGTTGGCTAGGAAGATCTGCCATTGGAGGAAAGATTGAACGCGGACGGAATTTAAAACAGGTGTTACATTTATGAATTATGTGGCGAATTATTCGTCGTGCAGCGAGAATCCAGTAGTTTTGCCTAAGTAAGGACATGAGTAACTCTGGACCTGCGTGGAGATGCTTCTTGTGATAGAAATCAACAAGAAGGTTGACTACATGGTCGTGACGCGGCAGGATGCAAGGATGCTTGTAGTTGTAAGGTACGTCCGAATTTGACAAACGACCGCCAACACGTATGATGCCGTGCTCATCGAGAAACGGCTTGAGCTTAAGAAGAGCGGGAGAACAAGGAATGTTATTTTTTAAATTTTGAACATCCTTACTAAAATGAACAGCCTGTAGGGCGCGCAACAATGTATACTCTGCGACCTCAAAATCAGCTTGAAACAGAAGTTCCATTAGGTAATTTCTTAATAAACCTACAGACATAACGATGACACGTAGTAACTTAGACCACGCTGACATGCGTAGCGCTAGTGCGTAAATAAGAGATTCCGCAACCTCAATGGTCACGGGATGAGAGACAGACTTCCGCTCAGGTATATCCTCGTCCTCTGCATCGTGGACAGATGGATGTATAGGCCACTCTGATGGATCACGAGAAATCCAAGAAGGGCCATGATGCCACAAAGGATGATCCAGAAGATTAGCCGGAGTAACACCACGAGACAGGCAATCCGCAGGATTCTCAATACCCGCGACGTGATTGAAACAAGTAGCAGGAATAAGTTCAATTATTTTAGTAATGCGATTGGCGACAAAGGTCTGCCAGCGGTGCGGAGAAGAATTAATCCAAGCGAGCACTACTTTGGAGTCTGAAAATGCATATATCTTATTGATGGAGTGATGGGGCGCAATTGTGTCTTGAACTTTGCGAAGCAACCGAGACAGCAACAGAGCCGCGCACAACTCCCGTCTCGCAACCGAAATGGTTTTGACAGGCGAGACCTTAGACTTGGCACAAACTAGCTGCACAGAGTAGTTAGATCCAATGCGGACTTGCAAATATATGACTCCGCCATAAGCGCGTTCACTGGCGTCAGCGAAACCTATTAAGTTATCAAAACATCCATCTACTAAACCTAGATGGCGCGGCACAATTATTTTATTGAGTGCGGGAAGTTCAGCACAAAACTGTTTCCAAGCAGCGACAATATGGTCGGGAGGAGTGTCATCCCAATCACATTTTGCTAACGTACAAAATGGTAGGAGCCACAAAACCCATTATGTCCCATAAACGAGCCATTGTGGATAGCATTGCGCGTTTGGTACACTTATCACCTGGTGATAAGATGTCAAAGCGGAAATTATCACAATGTCTGTCCCAGCGTAAACCAAGAACCTTGTGATGTGCGGACTTCTCGAACTCAATGTCCGGAGAAGCTTTATGCGAATCAGGTATGTGCGCGAGAACCTCTTTGGAATTGCTTGTCCATTTGACAAGGTCAAATTGGCCTCGTTTGAAAAGCTGAATAAGCTCTTCACAAAGCGAAACTGCTTGCGGAGCGGATGCGACACTACAGACAATGTCGTCCATGTATAAAGCGGAAGCAGCAACAGTGGCTGCAGCGGGAAAGTTGTCGCCTTCATCAGCGATCAACTGGCGGACAACTCGTAACGCGTGATATGGACTAGACTTAATTCCAAAACAAACGCGATTAAATTGATACACGGTTAAAGGCTCACTATTGTCAAAACGATATAAAATTCGTTGAAATCTACGGTCGGATTCGCGAATGCCGATATTGAGAAACATTTGTCTACAATCAGCTAAAGTGCAATTTTGAAAAGGCGGAATTTAATTAAGATGTTAAATAAATCACCCTGTAGATCGGACCGGCATGCAAAATGTCATTGATCGACTGACCCGATGTAGTTCGGCAACTAGCATCTAAAACCACACGAAGTTTAGTGGAGGTCTTATCTTCGCGAACCACGCCGTGATGCGGAATATAATACGCGGGAAGAGAATTGCCCTCGTCGTTTACAACTGGGCTTAAAAATCCTTTATTTATGTAATCACGCATGACGTCATTATAAGCACCGCGTAATTTAAGCGACGCATCGAGTTAACGTTCTAAACAGTATAAGCGCCTAAGTGCAGCAGCGTGCGAGTCGCCTAAAGAATACGGGTCGCCACAGAACGGCAACGCTACAACTCTACCACTATCGTCGCGAACAGTGGTAGCGCGGAAATGTTCTTCACACTCGAGATCCTTACGGCTCAACGAGGGCGGTGCGGAGACCTCTTCAAGCTCCCAAAATCGCTTAAGAAGAGAATTAATATTATTTTCTTGAAGAACAGAACAGCAAGACGTAGTATAATGTGTATTATGCAGCGTAGGTACGGCACCCATAACTACATAGCCAAATACCGTCTCAATAGCGGGAGGTAAATTATATTGCTCACTACGTACAACATTAGGTAGTAGTAAGTGCGGAAAAACTGAAGCACCGATCAAAACATCGATATTACCCGGCTGCGCAAAGTGAGCATCAGCGAGCGGCAATGTCTCGAGGTGCGCGAGTAACGACACGTCCACGTGAGCGCTAGGCAACGTGTCCGTAATACGTTCCACAATAAGCGATTAAACGTTGAAATTAATATCATTATTGAAACGCGAATGTATTTTAATATCGACGGAACCCTTACAAGATTTTTCTGAACCACCGATCCCTTTAACTACTAAGTTAGTATTTTTAAAGTTATTCCAAAGTCCAAGACATTTGAAACAATCCGAAGTAATGAAGCTACTTTGTGATGCACTATCAAGTAAACAACGAACCACGCGCGGTGTGTTGTTCACATCATAAATAATAACTTGCGCGGTCGCTAATAATATCGTAGTAGACGCGGTACATTGACGCTCGGCTTCGCGCTGAGTATGTTGAGTGCGTGCGCACTGCCGGCGTGCGAGCGCAATGAACGTCGTACACAAAGAAACTCCGGGCTGAGACGCGGGAAGGACAGGCGCCGTGGTACGAGCGGCCTGTGCCTGCGGTAAAGAGAACGAAACAGATGGACTAGGATTTACGTTTACGTTAAGGTTACCGCGGTCAAATAACGGAGATTTTTTCTCAAAATGCAATAACGTATGATGTTGTTGATTGCATGAGCGACACTTAGTTTTACTAGAACAATCGCTTGTTTTATGCTTAATACTCAAAAAAATAACACAAGCTTTATTTTCTTAACGGATTTAAAACGAGCAGTCGAATTTAAATTATTAAAGGCTGAACATTTAAAAAGGTGGTCGTGAACAATATTGTCGCACAGACACTTGTGTGAGTTATTTGCGGAATTCGATTAGGACTACATATTGATTGTATGTAAAGCATGTTTTTATTTTTTCTTTAATTTCGTGAGATATTCTTTTATTATATTATTTTCGTCCTTTGTAAATGTGACGGCAATGTATATTGAGTTGAATGTTCGATTTTATTTTTTCTTCCATTCTGGATGTCTTAGTTTACATTAATCTAAACATTCTGCTGTTTACGTTGTTTTCGCATATTTTAAAATTAATGTAATCATAACATCGTTGTTAACCTTTTTTTTAAAAGAGTAACCTATGGAGTTTCTTGCCGGCTCTTCTCTATAGGAATGACACTTTGGAACCGAGCAACTAGAGTCAGTACTTTTTAACGTAACGTTTCTTAAGCGCCTTTTTTTTTGGTTTATGAGAAATAAAAATATTTTGATTTTGAATCCGAACATGCTACGTAAGATTGTAGGTTAGGGACCGACTTATTATTACTATTTCGCGATTTATTAAAGTTTTGTTTACTTGTATTATTATTACTAGACGAGCTAGACGAACTAGGCTGCTTATTCTGATATATTCGACACTGATCTTTAATGGATGAAAGAAAACTATTTAGGGTAGGTATTTTATTTTGATGTTCGGTCATCTCGAATGCACGAACGGTTTCCGTGTCGAACTTTTTTAATGCGAGTTGCAATAACATAAAGTCTGCAAGGTTTTCTAACTTTAGGTTTTTAAGGGAATTTACTGCGGTAACAAAGTTATCAATAAACAGTTGGAAATTCGAAACTGACGCGGGACCAGACAATTTAAGATTCAAAGCTTGATCAAAGTAAGTAGACGCGAGGATGCGAGTATCCTGATATCTATCAAGAAGTGACTGGAAAATGACCTGATAATTCTGAGCACTTCGTGTGACACCTGCGAATGTAGATTGCGCTTTCGGTGACAGCTTACCTATTAAATAGTACAACCTGTCAGCGTCCGTCAGCGAGGCGTTATCGTGCACTGTAGACTTGAAACTTGCATAAAAAATGGCCAGTTTCGTATATCGCCATCGAATGACACGAGTTCAATCGCGGGCAGTTTCGGTGCTCGGACAGCCGGTCCGGCGCTGGGCTTCGCGGACTGTCGATTATCTAACTGCGATTGTATACGTTTTATGATACAATAAAGATCTTCGAATGAGGTGTACGCCTGATAATTTGGTTTAGATTCAGGATTAATAGAAAGTAATTGTGCGTTATAAGCGTCTAATAATTTATGAAAATCGGTTCGAATATCGTCTACTGTCATACAATAACTAAGAAATGATTCTTTGTTGACATCGGAAATTTTGGCGGTTTTTGAACGCTCGTAAATGTTTTGCATGCGCTCAAATAAAACATTGCGTTTAGCTTCTAAGATAGCTAATTCATTCTCGTCAGAAGTACATTTCTTTTGTTGCGACATTTTATATACCTAATGTAGGTAGAAGTAAATAACCTAAAGTTATGCTGTAGTTTTATGTTATGCGGAAAGTAAGTACTTGTACCTAATAATAAGGCAACGACTTTAAAGGCGGTGGTAAAAGGCGCTTGAAATTATGAATTTACAAAACGACTATATACCTAGTTTATAATTATTATTGTAAGTCAGTATGTAGCTACGTTGAGTATATTACCTACTGGGGGTGCGGGAATAACCACGTAATGGGTATATATCTATGAACTAGGAGTGCAGCTAGGTGCTACAACTACCTAGGTAGGCACTTATAAAAGATACCTACGCGAGCGGGAATACGAATATATGAATCCGGCTCGAAGGACCAAAAAAATGGTTTGGAAATAAACGAGGTATATGATTTAAGTGGACTGTATTTTAGGAGGATGGCTGATTATCGCCAAGAGGTGAGCGAGCGATGTAGGTCTATGGGAAAAGCACGCATACCTGGCTCTCCAGCGTTGGGCAGTACAAGATGGCGGGCGGCGTTTATTTATTTATTTATTTAATAATTTATGTACACACACAATAGTTTAGTAAATATAACATGTATATAAATGATGTACAAAGGTACTGCTTATTTCTTTAGAAATTTCTGCCAGCAGACCCGCGAATGGAGAAGTCGTGAATATTGGTAGCCATAGTGTGCGACTTAATACAAAACTACAAAAATTATAAAATTTAAAACAATCATTTTATTAAACATACATATACGTACATATACTACAAATAACTCGTATACATATAAATACATATATATATAATAAATATTAATATATATAATAACTCAATCATAAGGAGAGATAATGCTCTTTAATGCGTTTCTTAAAAATAGCAATAGATTTGGAATCACGGATGTTAGGCGGTAGTGCGTTCCAAAGCCTTACTGCGTGAACGGTAAAGGAGTAGGAATAGAAATCAGTGGAGTGGGGTTGGAAATGCAACAAGGATTTTATTTGCGTTCTGCAAGGGATATTAGGAGGTCGGGTAAAAGTGAAGCGTTCACGCAGATAAGGGGGATAAGAAGGGTTGTGCAGGACATTGTACAGGAGACATAAAATACGAGTGTTCCGGTGAAGACGGATTGGGAGCCACTTGAGCTGCTTGCGAAGGTGGGATACGTGGTCATATTTGCGTAGGCCGAATACGAAGCGAATGCATAAATTTTGTAAGCGCTCAAGTTTATTAAGGAGCTCCTCGGTAGCATCCAAATAGCAAGCATCAGC
Organism: Autographa gamma; assembly: GCA_905146925.1. NCBI lineage: Eukaryota > Metazoa > Arthropoda > Insecta > Lepidoptera > Noctuidae > Autographa > Autographa gamma. Next base: position 3,208,965 of record LR989880.1, read on the forward strand.
ATAGTCGATGATGGGTTGGATTAAAGATTGGGCTAGGGTGATTTTAGTCTGTATAGGTAGGAAGTATTGAAGTGACTTTAGGGAGTGAAAAGAGAAATAAACTTTACGGCTAACTTCGGCAACTTGAGGACGCCACGAAAGGTTCGCATCAATTGTTATCCCCAGGTCTTTTACTGTATCCGATAAGTTGATCGGTATTCCATCGAAGTAAAGACGCGCCATCGATGATAAGTTTAGCCGACTCCGCATGGGCTTGCTACCTATGATAATAGCCTGAGACTTCGATGGATTTACTTTCAGGCCATAAGAACTAGCCCAAGAGCAAATGGAAGCTAGGTCTTTATTCATGGCAGCAATGGCAGAGTCTGCTTCAGCCACTCCAAAGTGGCGATAAAGCTGCAAGTCGTCTGCATAAAGATGGAAGTTAGAGGAAATGACTCTAGTTACAGAGTTAATAAAAACAGAGAAGAGAAGAGGAGAAAGGACGCCACCCTGGGGAACACCCGCCGTGAGGTCACACCAATCAGAGTTAGACTCTTCGAGGCGAACACACTGCGAGCGACCCCGAAGATAAGAATCTATCCAGGCTAGGGAAGTGGTAGAGAAATTTAGAGATTTGAGGATACCAAGTAGCACATCAAAGTCAACCGAGTTGAAGGCGCTGCTGAAATCCAGCAAGACAAGGACCGTCATCATCTTATTCTCCATTGCCCAGCGGATGTCATCAGTCACCTTCAACAGAGCAGTGACAGTACTATGACCAGAACGGAAACCAGATTGAAAAGGAGAGATGAGAGAATTTGACGTCAAAAAACCAGTGATCTGCCTGTGAACGATATGCTCGAGTACCTTGGAGAGGTAAGGAAGGATGGAGATGGGTCTGAAATGAGATGAGAGAGAAGGATTAGAGATCTTTCGGCGTTCTTCCCGATGCGATCACAAAACTGTCACGTTCACACCCGCGGGCGGATTATCACAAAAGTTCGCTATCCGGCAGCAGCAGTAAGGAGGCGATGCAGCATAGGAGCGACACGGGCGTGGTATCGTATGCCTCCTCTCGGCGATTCGTTTATTTCCAGTGGTTTGCGGAAGCGCGTACGTGCGTTACGCGCCAGGCGTGCGGAAGGATTGGGCGGGGGTCACATCGCGCTACAATCACCGAATGAATGAAAATGAGCGGTCATTCGCAAATCGTTCAACAGTGTCTGTCAACTGTCAAATGATGTTTGAAAAGTGAAATTAGAAAAGATAGATGGCGCTACCAATACTAAAATTTTAGTCGCTGTACTGTACAGCCCAAACTTACATATCAACTACTTTGATGATCTTGACATGCAGCTGAATAATCTGCGTCCCCAGTACAGTCATATCATCATAATGGGTGACTTTAATACGTGTTTACTGAAGGATGATTCTCGTGCTCGTAGACTGTAAATCTAATATCATCTGTAAACCTACACATTCTTCCTCTTTCTGCCACTCACTACTCACCGAATTGTTCTCCTTCTTTACTCGACCTTATGATTGTCTCTTCTCCGTCTAATGTTTCTGATCGTGGCCAACTTCCAGCATGCTTCTCCTATCACAATCTACTCTATCTCTCCTATCGTGTACGTACTCCCAAGCTTAAACCTAAGCTTCTACATTTACGCAGCGGGTATGAATCTGGAGGCATTACAGCGTGATGCGAGTATTATCGACTTGAGCCCTATGGCAGATACCAGCGATATCGACGAGAAGGTGTACCTTTTTAACAGTATCATACATAAACTTTATGATCGTCATGCCCCAGTGCGACTCGTCAAAGTAAAGCGCGAACCAGCGCCTTGGATCTCAACTGAAATTCAGGATGCCATGGCTCGAAAGGACAGAGCAAAGCGGAAATATGAACGCAGGCCGACAAGTGACAACCTTTCACTCTACAAGATCACACGCAACCGCTGCAATCATCTGTGCCAGACCGCCAGAAGAAATCACTTTCACGACAACTTGGTTGACCGTAGCTCTGGCGATGTCTGGAAATTTCTTAGATCTGTTGGCGTTGGCAAATCACCGCAGAATGCCTGTAAGGATATCGACCTTACGGCCTTAAATATTCATTTCTCCATGCCTCCTATCACTCTTGATCCTTCTACCAAATCTGCTACACTACTTGAACTTTCCTGTCTCCCTGCACCTCGCTGTCCCCCTCTCTATTTCTTTTCTGTAGCCGTGCCTCAGGGTGGTGTCCTATCACCTCTCCTTTTCTCCATCTTTATTAACTCCGTCTCCTCTGTTATTTCTTCTAACTTCCACCTATATGCAGATGATTTGCAAATCTACCATCATTTTCCAGTGTCTGAAGTAGATTCTGCCATAGACAATATGAACCGCGACCTGGCTAGCATCAGTAGGTGGGCTAGATATTATGGCCTGTAGATAAACCCTGCAAAGTCACAGGCTATGATAATTGGCAGCAGGCACTACCGTCACGCGCTTGATCTGTCCTCTCTGATACCTCTCACTCTTGACGGTGTTGTAATTCCCTTCACCGAAACAGCGAAAAATCTTGGGGTAGTGATGGATTCACATTGATCAGGTTAACGAGGTAAGTCGTAAGGTACACTTCTCTTTCCACTCGTTGAAATGTCTCCAGTCATTCTTACCTTTGAAAACAAAAATTTTACTAGCTCAATCCTTAATTCAGCCGATCATTGATGACGCCGATGCCTGCTACCTTGATGCCACAAAGGAGCTATTAAATAAGCTTGAGAGATTGCAAAATATTTTTATTCGTTTTGTCTACGGTCTCAAAAAATACGATCATGTTTCTCACTTCCGCAAAGAACTCAAGTGGCTCCCGATCCGCCTTCGCAGGAACACTCGCATCCTATGTCTTTTATATAATATCCTTCATAACCCCCTCTATCCTTCCTACTTGCGTGAGCGTTTTTCCTATGTGCGTTCCCCTGATGTCCTTTGTAGATCCCATCTCAAATCCCACCTCAAAATCCAACCCCATACCACCGATTTTTATTCCTTTTCCTTCTCTGTCCATGCAGTCCGACTGTGGAATGCGCTGCCGCCTAACATACGGGATTCTCCTTCTATTTCTTCCTTCAAGCGTCGAGTAAAAGAACACTTTCTTTCTTCCCAAAATTAATGTTTATCCACCTATAATATATTAGTTTTGTATTTATTTTGTTGTTTTTTGTTATTTTATTAGTTAATTATTGTTTATTTATGCTTTATTCTTACACACTGTGTCTACGTCTCTTTTAAATGTATTCTTTCGCAGGGCTGCTGAAAGAAATTTCATATGAAATAAGCAGTACCTTTGTACCTATTTGTTCTGTATGTGTTAATTACTTGTGCTTGTCTGTTGTGTGTACATTAATTTATAAATAAATAAATAAATGAGTTGTAAAAACATTTTCATGGTTACTACGCAAGGAGATAAAAGTCCTAGAGGGTCAAATATACGTGCAATGGCAGAAAGTATATCACGCTTAGTCACAGAATCCTTAAAAGGTAGTAGAGAACTTGAAAATCCCAACTCATCAGAAGTAGCAAACCAGTCGAGTCCTAATAATTTATTAGATTCACTAGCTCCTTCATCTAAATCTAATAAAGACTGAGAATCCCCGTGAACTAATGCAGGCACGTTAGACCGCCACTTTCTGAGTGGCATGCGAGCTGACGCGAGTGCGTTGGTGACCTCCGTGCGAATAAACTCGAGCTCGTTAACGTCATCAGCTCCAGTCAACAGGTCATCAACGTAAAAATCATGGATGATGACATCCTGGCTACCCTATCTCTGTTGCCTAAACAAGACTTACCTACAGAACTCGAAGAGGTTTTAATGGCATCGTTTCGATAGTCTAAACCAACCTGTTTTAAACAACGCGTGGCGAGAAACGGTGCGCTAGCCTTACCGTATGTCACGGTATTTAGCTTGTAAACCTTGACAGGATCAGAGGTATTATCACGCCAAAGAATCTGCTGCAGGAACCTATCAGATGGGTGGACGAATATACATCTATACATCTTCGCGACGTCGGCCGATAAGACAAACTGATATTGCCGAAACCGAAGCAGTATAGACAAGAGATCGTCCTGCACCGTAGGACCTACCATCTGCAAATCATTAAAAGAACATCCTGAGGAAGTAACACAGCTTGCATTAAAAACTACGCGAAGCTTGGTAGTAGTGCTAGTTTCACGCAGTACACCATGGTGTGGTATGAAATATCCACTGGGACTGTCACAATGCCTAATTTCGGTCATATGTCCTAATGTCTCATATTCAGACATGAAGTCGCAGTATAGCTTAATGAACTCAGGTTTCGACTTCAGTCTCCGTTCCAAACTGGATAGACATTTAGAAGCCCTTTGGAAGGATTCTCCTAAAACAGAAGGACTTTGTTTTAACGGAATACGAACACTATCTAAACGTGTCGTATTCTTAATAAAATGCTCTTCACATAATTTTTCCTCTGGTAAATAATTAGAGGATTGAGAGTTTATCTCCTCCAGATTCCAAAACTTTACTAAATCCGTTTGAATTTTATTAAAACTACTATCAACGCTAGAGGAAGAGGATTGCATAAAATTGCAAACAGTGACAGCTGATTTACCGTTATTATAGGTAACAGGGCCAGAAACTATCCAGCCTTACACTGTCTGACATAATACTGGCTTACCTACACCTAGTCTAATTGTCTGCGAACCAACTAAGTCCCAGAAGAGATCAGCACCTATTAATAAGTCTACCTCTGAAGGTTTATAAAAGTTGGGGTCGGCTAAACAAATAGCATCGGGAATGTTAAGATCGGAAATGTCGACTTCGCGACACGGCAATACACCAGTTAACGATGGCAAAACGAAACAATAAAACTTAGAACTATAACTATTGTCTAATGACTTCATTTTAATATGACACATTTGGCCTACGCGTGAACTCACTTTATTTATGCCGCATACAAATCCATTTACCTGACTAGTATCTAAGTTAAGCCGCCTACATAAATGTTCTGTTATAAAACATGAAGTACTACCACTTTCAAGCAGGGCTCGCACTATGTGCTGACGATCATATTGATCACATAACTTGATGAGCGCGGTAGATAATAAAACTCCGCCACCGTGTTGTTTACGCTCGCCACTCGATGAACCGACGACGTCCGCGGCTAGCGTTAAGTTATTAGCAGTCGCATTATTAGTGCGAGCCTCGGCGTCAATGGGCGATGACGTTGATCTTGATACGGAATGGGACGAGCTATTATTGTGTACTACGTTGTTATCGCGGGATGTTGAAGCACCTGTATTAGCGTATTATGTCGGCGCTTAAAAATCTTACATCCCGGCTTCCTGCAACGGTTAGCAAAGTGATCTGCGTTAAAACAATTGTAGCACACCTTATAGCTAGGTATTAATTTAAGACGGGCGTCTATATTGAGTGCAAGAAACTGTGAGCAGCTAGACAACACGTGATCACCTTTACAGTGCGGACATAACCTATTTAAATTAGTGCTGAAACTATTAGAACTCTGACACGACCATACTCGTAGATTTGAGTTTATTGGAATGGGAACTAGGTTCACTTTGAGTGGAAAGATTAACACTATGGATTTTTAAATCTAAAGTTTCTAACAACACAGCGCGATCGAAGAAACTGCATGAATGCATCAAATGTTATGATGTTTTCCTTGCCCATACGACTTTTGTGCTGCCCCCACTCACGATACGTAACATTATCTAACTTACGAGTGACTAAGTAAATTAGTAAAGTGTCCCAATACTTCACAGGCTCCCCTAAAGATCCTAACGCACGTAGGTTTTTATTAAGTTGGTCAATCAATTCTTTTAATGCAACGAAAGATTCCTTAGAAATGGCGTTAATATTAAATAAGGATGAGACGTGGTTATGCACCAATAAGCGTTTATTATCATAGCGCTCACAAACGAGCTTCCAAGCTATATCGTAATTGCTTGCGGAAAACTCAATGGCATGGATCACAACAGCAGCAGATCCTTCCAGCGACGATCGCAAGTAGTGGAATTTGTTAACTTACTCAATATCATCATAACAGTGAATGAGGCTAGTAAAAGTGTCACGAAACTCTAGCCAGTTACTATAACACCCATCGAACTTTGGTAGCTGTATAGTGGGCAACTTAACAGGTTTACGTTGACTAATACGCGTACATTTATCACTGCTAGCAGACTGCTTATCATCATTATTGTACTTACATAGCAACTCCTGCGATCTAGATAGTGCTTTGTAATATAGTGACTCAAACTCGGAACGCTCCGAGAATTGTGCTTTGTCGTCTTCTACCATGCATTCTAGTCGCAACTTAACCTCATCGTACTGCTCATACAAACTTTCGATCTTTCCCATACGCAATTGCAACTCCTGAACCTCACAACTAGTTAACTGCTTGTCACATGATGCATCAGGGTGATTGATAAAGGCAGTCAAGCGACCCTTGAAGCTACCTCGCTTCTTAACCAGTTCTCTTTCTTCGGACATATTGGGAACCGAGTGCAGTCGACCTGGAATTTGTTGAATAAGTACTTAGATTTAATTTGTACAACAAAATTTATGAATAAGTCTGTACCTATATAAAACAAGAATATTTTGTATGTATAATGTGATTTTAATGTAAATAGTGAAGAATTATAGTACTGTATATAATGTAAGTAGTTAACAATAGTACTGTATATAATGTAAATAGTCAACAATAGTACTGTATATGATGTAAATATAAATGATGATTTAAAGTTATCGATTTTTATTTACGACAAATTCCACAATAGCTATACTTACACAGAAATAACTAATACCTGCTCGTCAAACTTAAGAAGCAATAAATAACTTAATAATTTTTAAATACACGTACGGTCACTAATGAGTTCAGAATTAAACTTTAACATTGACTTAACACCGATTTAACAATTTACCTACGCACAAATTAACGATGTGAATAAACTATCAAGTTAGAATGCAGCCGTACAAATTATTAACGTAGTTAACTATTACTACTGTACCTAAATAATATTAGGATACGTACTCGTATAATTGTTAAAGCTAGCAAACTAAATTATGAACTATATAACTATTCACAATGCAAACAGGTAAAGCTAATTAACACATGATGATAGTTAAAGAAAAAATAACACTAACCTGGTTTAATCCTTAATTACACTATAATACTACCTGATCGAGTGTTGGGTGATATTTATTTTAATAATATTCTTAACACCGTAATGAATTTAGAGTCCTTTGGTCACACCACACTTTTCCGGCTCATCACCTTGTTGGTAAAAATCCAAAATAATCCCCAATTTCCTTGATTATTATGAAGTTCTTCTATTATCCAAATAGATCCGGTTCGTTAGGGCCAAATAATGTCTATGAATTTCGGGGATTCCAAAGGAAACTCAATGATTGTGTACTTAATAAATTTTATCTTGCCTCAGACGAACAAGGTTATGTATGGAAGAAGTGTTAAAGCTGATTGACCCACAGATACAAAAAAACTTAAAAACTAATTACGCCTAATTGGCGGGACGCGTTGCGTTGCTCTTAGGAAGAGTGCAGGCGCTGCGCTCGAACAGTTTCCACATCGTGAACGGGATTTCGAGACAATGCATCAACATGCGTCATTTTCTTTCCTGCGCGATATTCCACCGTACAATTGAACTCCTGCAAAAGTAACCACCATCTCGCTATACGGGGTATGAGATCGCGTTTGCTAAATGTTGAACGCAGCGCTCTACAGTCTGTTACAATCTTAAAATTCTGACCTAACAAATACACCCTAAATTTTTTGAGTGAGCATATTACTGCAAGGGTCTGTAACTCGTAAGCATGAAAGTTCCTTTCTTCAGGTGACGTTTGGCGACTGTAATAAGCCACTGGTAGGAAAATCTCGTGATCATGAAGCCTTTGCATCAATATACCACCAATACCTAACTTGCTAGCATCAGTGTGCAATTCGTACTGAGCGGCTGGATTATAAATCGCTAGTATGGGCCTATCAATTAATCTATTCTTTAGTTCCACGAACGACTGCTCTTGCTCTTTTCCCCACTCCCAGGCAACATCCTTTTTAAGAAGTTTATTTAGGGATGTGAAAGTATCGCAAATAAATTTTCTAAAATAGCCTACTAGACCTAAAAACTGACGTACTGAATGTTGGTTGAGGGGACGAGGAAAATCTAAAATGGACTGAGTTTTCTTGTCGCCAGGCCGAACTCCAGACGCGCTTATCTTATAACCTAAATAATTAATCTTTTCTTGCAAAAAATTACACTTGGTTAAATTAAGTGTTAAATTGGCCTGTTCTAATAATTTCAAAACTTTCTCGAGTCTTACTAAGCATTGTTCTACGCTATCACCGTAAATTAAAACGTCATCCATATATGCTGTAGCTTCTGTAAACCGAGACGAACCTAGAACCCTATTTATCGTGCGCTGAAAGACGGCGGGCGCATTTGCCAATCCAAACGGCATACGGTTAAATTCGTATTGTCCGTCTGGAGTGACAAAGGAAGTGCTTGCCCTGATAAACGGGCAATTTCGTCCTCGATAACAGGCATAGGGTATCGCTCCTTAACTGTTATCGAATTAAGTATACGATAGTCCACACACATCCTTACCCCGCCATCCTTCTTACGAACCAATATAATTGGACTCGCGTATTCTGAGGTAGACTCTTTTACAATGCCCGCGTCTAACATCTCACCGACTAATTCTCTAACCTGTTCGCGTTCTTTGTTGGATAATCTATTAGGACGGTAGACAATAGGTTTGCGACTATTTAATTCTATGTCGTTTAAGGACGCCGCAAAAAAATGTCTATACTTTTGCAATAACGTTAACAAATCTTGTTTTTGAGAATCGCTTATTGTATCGCCTATATGAACGTTACTCTCGTCAATTTTGTTTTGGTCTGATACAGTTAATACTTCAGCCGTCGTCGTGAGTATCCTATTAACTTTTTTTACTCCAGTACCTCTTGCTACAACCGTCCCTTCTCGCAAAAGAACAACCTTCATCATTGGTATAACGTCTATGTGTAACAGACCATCTTTTATATAATAAACGCCTCCATTAACCAAAAATTGTTGATTAGGTCGCCCTATAACTTTACTATTAAGTAAAATATTCCCGGTATAACTTGAATCTGATCTAACTTTGACAGTAATTGGACCAAAAGCTTCTACGTCAGCTGCAATTATTAATGGTATACTTGCGTCCTCTATTAGACTAATTTTATTTAAATCCGAGCAAAAGCTATTCTCATTAAAGATCATGTCATTTGCATTCTTATAAACTAATATGTGCGACTGTTTGGTAAACGATTGGCCTACTAACTATACTAGATACTATGGCAATGCTTCGCCTATAAAAGAAGTGAGATCTAAATAAATACCAAGTTCCATAAAAATACTTCAAATCATAAATAGTTATAGGAATGCACACTTGATTTCCAGCAGTTTTTAAGGTACATTTTGAATAAGTATCATGTTACAAAGAAATACCTAAAATTATAATAGTTAGAAAAACGCACACCGGTTTTTTTACCAATTTCCTGATACAAATCATTATTTTCAATACTTTTCAATGATGTTACTTGGCAAGTTTTCACACACTACACACCTTTTCAATGCAATTAATCGACACCTTTGGACTGCAACGTGTCAAGTATATAATTTTCTATTAGAACTTGCCAAGTTACATAATTAAAATGTACTGAAAATAATAAATTGTATCAGGAAACTGCTAAAAAAACCGGTGTGCGTTTTTCTGACTATTATAATTTTAGGTATTTCTTTGTAACATGATACTTATTCAAAATGTACCTTAAAAACTGCTGGAAATCAAGTGTGCATTCCTATAACTATTTATGATTTAAAGTATTTTTATGGAACTTGGTACTTATTTAGATCTCACTTCTTTTATAGGCGAAGCATTGCCATAGTATCGAACTTGGCAGCCTTTTACATTTATGTTTTTGATGGGATTTCATTTATTTTTGTTAGGTGTATGTTCTTTATTATTTTTTTATCAATTTTGCTTTATGTACCTACTTACATATAATTACATACATCAAAAACGTACTTTATTCTGTTTGTAAGTACGCTACCTACATAGATAATTAAAAACTTGGTAATACCTACCTACCAGTAGGTATAATGTAGCCCTAGAAGTGCGCCATCCTATCTCATCCCGTGGCGTATCAGAGGGTGAGATGCGCAGTAGTATATATAATTCCATCTTAGAGTATATATGATTTCCATGTTCTTGAATATGCGATTTTATTAGTTGTAAAATTAGAAATTATTTAGACTGTGCGAGAAAAAAATAGTCTTTTCATTTTTGTTTGACTGATTTATCGAACCTAGTGTGCGATCTGCTTTGCACTTCGTAAATCGTGGGTTCGGTTCCCGCAACAGACACACACAGAGTGGTGAAATTTTTTATTGTTTTTGTCATTAAGACAAACATGTATTGTTTTAAATTGTTATGTATCTAAAGGAGAATGACCATTTCCAGTATCGCTTCAATCTAAATTGTGCCATAATTTGTAAGTATTGCCATATATGCCAACCAACACCAATGTGCCATAATAATTCCTTTTTTTATTTTTAAAGCCTATTTATAATAGTAGATAATCATACTGCCGCGTTGGCCTAGTGGTGCTAAGCGCGCCTGCTACGCTAGAGGTCTTGGGTTCGATTCCCGAGTCGACCAAGGTGCTATTGGGTTTTTCTATGAAATTCTCAGTAGCAGGTCGGAGTTTGGATTTGTGCCCGGTTAGTGGCAATAGGCTCGCCCCCTATTACATGGGACCTAAACATATCGGCGAACTGTGGGTGTGCATTGGTACACCTCTGCCTAACCCTTCGGGGATACAGGCGTGATGATATGTTATGTTATGTTATGATAATCATAACTTCTCCGGAATAAAAACTGATAAAAATAAATGTTTAACAACGTAAATATATTCAATGACATACTATCTCACAAGAGATGGCACCACAAGTAAAATTAAAAGGCGCTATGGTTTCGTTACATGGCTATGTATATAAGGTAAACAGTTTTTGAAAAACTGCTTTCAAAACAACACTGTGTTTGTTTTTTTTTGTATGTGGGTACTTATCAACTTCGTACATTACTACTTACACTCTACACTCTACACTTTTTTTTCTTTGTTAATTATTTTTATTTTTCTTGATATGTTCGTTTTGTATATGACGACCTCCGTGGTCGAGTGGCGTAAGCACCGGTTTCAAGGTGTCGCTAGCTCTGAGGTCCCGGGTTCGATCCCCGGACGGGTCAATGTAGAAAGTCACTTTTCTACATTGTCTCGGGTCTGGGTGTTTGTGGTACCTTCGTTGTTTCTGAATTTCATAACACAAGTGCTTAATAGCTACTTACTTTGGGTTCAGAGCAATGTATGTGATGTTGTCCGCATTTATTTATTTATTTATTATTTATGTATTTCTGTGTGTTGTCTTGTGTACTGTACCAAATAAATGTTTTTCTATTTCTATTCTATTTCTATTTCTATATATAATGTAAATATAAATGATGATTTAAAGTTATCGACTTTTATTTACGACAAAATCCTCAATAACTATACACATAAATAAATAATACCTGCTCGTCAAAAACTTAAGAAGCAATAAATAACTTAATAATTTTTAAATACACATACGGTCACTAATGAGTTAAGAATTAAACTTTAACACTGACTTAACACCGATTTAACAATTTACCTACGCACGAATTAACGATGTGAATAAACTAACAAGTTAGAAAGCAGCAGTACAAATTATTAACGTAGTTAACTATTACTACTGTACCTAAATAATATTAGGATACGTATAATTGTTAAGGCTAGCAAAACTAAATAATGTACAATATATCTATTCACAATGCAACAGGTAAAGCTAATTAACACACGATAGTCGAACAAAAAAATAACACTAACCTGGTTTAATCCTTAATTACACTATAATACTACCTGTTTGAGTGTTGGGTGATATTTATTTTAATAATATTCTTAACACCGTAATGAATTTAGAGTCCTTTGTTCACACCACACTTTACCGGCTTATCACCTCCGTGGTAAAAATCCAAAATAATCCCCAATTTCCTTGATTATTATCAGGTTCTTCTATTATCCAAATAGATCCGGTTCGTTAGGGCCAAATAATGTGCAGGAATTTCGGGGATTCCAAAGGAAACTCAATAATTATGTACATAATAAATTTATGTTGCTTCAGACACGTACAGGGTTATGTATAGAAGAAGTGTTAAAGGTGATTGACCCACAGATACAAAAAAGCTTAAAAACTAATTACGCCTAATTGGCGGGACGCGTTGCGTTGCTCTTAGGAAGAGTGCAGGCGCTGCGCTCGAACAGTACCACCGTAAGTATAAAACATATCACAACTTATCCGACTATCATTCTTTCTCTATGTTACGGACCAGAGCTATTGAAGTAGAAAAAAGCTGCTTCAATACGTACATGACTAAAATAGAATCTGCTATAGTTAACAATCCAAGATCATTCTGGTCTTATGTAAAAAGCAAAAGAACTCAAATTCTAATATTCTTTATTCAATTTAGGGCACACAGTAGCACTTATCGAACGTCAAACAATACAAAAAAAAATAGACAGCACCCTAAAGGTCGGTTCATATCCGGCGAAAACGCACCACGCACTACCGGCCGCGCAACGCCAGAACAAACAAACACGCAATGAGACATCCAACCCCCACACCTGACGCGCTAACGCAACATCAGTTGAGTGTGAAAGGCTGAACGCCCCGGCGCCAAGCGACCGACAATACGCGACGCGCCCCCCGCCAGAGGTGAACCGACCCTAAATGCCCACCCTTCACCGTTTCCTAAGTGCTTTGGCTGTGGAGAAGAAACGGCGCAACAAACTCCCCAGTAGCACGCTGCCTTTACAATAATACTGAATAAAATTAAGGGACCGCGCCAGATAAACAAGTGTTTGAGGTACTAAGAAATATAAAAGTATAATATATATAAGGTGTTTCCGAAATATCTGCCTCGGCTTTAATAAGAGGTAGTATTGTGTTTATAGATTACAATAGTAAAGATAAATTATTGGTAATTTATCATTTTTTATTTCATACAAAAATAAATATCGTATAAATTTGAATTGACTTATTAGTATAAACCATCCCGTGTCATAAGCTGTTGCCGCTCCGCACCGAATTCATGCGCTGTTGCCATTCCTATCAAAGCATGCCGCCGTAAGCGCCGGCTGGCGCCGCTCAGTCTACAAAGCCCTGCCCCGTGCGCCCCCACCCTCACCCGCTACCCCGCTCGTCGCACGCGCCTATCGACCGCCGGTCGCCAGTCGCCTCCCGCGCGTTCCGGAAGTTAGTTTAGTGGTTAGCGACAAGGATTTCGCGCGCGCTTTGATTAAAAATCCCTCCCAGACGACGGTATTCCAATCAAGGCTATCTTGAAATGGTATCGTGCTACCGCGAGTGTAACTCCATAACTGCGCACGCGGTAAACTTATACAAGCAGAGGTTTGGTGTGCGAGTAAAATCATAACATCATACCATTCTGGATGCCGTGTACAGGTTTAGAGAACACGGCCGCTTTGACCCGCCTCCAGTTGACGCAGGCAGGCCTTCATACTCGGCCGAACTCGAAGAGAAAGTGTTTTATTACGTGTACATTAGGATACATTAGTAGAAGGAGGTGAACAAACTTTATTGCAAGTTTATTTGGCGCGTAGGTACTTTAGTTAGATTAATATCGAATAATGATAAGTTACAGTAACTTGGCGTGTTTAAAAGTTAATCATTTTATTTACAACAACTGCACCGTATTTACAGTTATTTACACACTCCCTACCTACTTATCTACAAAACTGTTACGCGTACTATACCTATTACACTAACTTGTCAGTCCAAAGCCTGTTTCAAGTGTGATGGGAAGTTTATCATCTTATTTACCTACGTCAGTTTTCTTGAAGAATGCGGTTGCTGGTAAGTAGTTGCACTTTTAAAACACTTGTACTTGCGTATTATTGCGTACCTAGAAGATTTTGATGTGACAAACTAGTCAGCTGATTACGTTTCTCATTCATAGAAAAGATTGAAAGAGATAGCAGTTGTTTTCATTGACGAACCGTCACATTGCGCATAATTTGTGAAACACGTTATGCAGAATAGAGTTAATGTTCATTTAACTATTTTAATCTCTAAAATTTAATTGACTGTTCGGGGGTACGAAATTTCTTCAGTATTGTAATCTATAAACACAATACTACCTCTTATTAAATCCGAGGCAGATATTTCGGAAACACCTTATATAATGTTCATGTGTTAAGGTTCACTTTCTTTTGCAATTATGGAACGGTGTTTTAATGAAAATAACAAACGTCTTTACTCAATGATGATTTATTTGCAACTGTTTCTGCATCTAGCTACATGCATTAATATATGAATTGGACATACCGCCCACCAAAACATTAGTTTTTAATCAATATGCAAAATTTACTTATTTATATACTAATTACATCAAATTACATGTCATACACATCGAACAATGGACTGTTAATAATATCTGCTTCAAATTTATAAGCATTTATACTATAGGCAGACATCCCAATTATTTGCCACACTAATATTAAACCGCCCACCGTAGCTCACTGTCTTATTGGTTCTTTAAGCATTATTAATTTGTAGAAGGGCCTTCTCAACTCTTTATTATCCATAGTCTGGACTGTCAGAACTCTTACGAGTTTGTCCTTTCCAGGATGTATTTGTTTCACCCGACCTAATAAACATTTCGTAGGGGGCAAATTATCCTCTTTAATAATCACTACATCTCCAATAGCAGGCTCTGGAACCTTCACTTGCCATTTGTATCTTTGTTGGAGCGTGTTGAGATACTCTGTACGCCATCTATGCCAGAAGTCTTGAGTCATTTTCTGAATAATTTGCCATCTAGTTAAAAGACTGACAGACTGGTTTTCGTAACATTTATCAGGAACTGAGATCAAGGGCTCGCCCACTAAAAAATGCCCTGGAGTAAGCGGCACCATAGTATTTTCCATTTGATAAAGAGGACGCGAATTAAGACACGCCTCGATCTGTGCTAAGAGCGTAGACATCTCCTCATAGGTCAGTTTTGTTTCCTTATTTATCCTATAAAGGTGTCTTTTAGCGGACTGAACTCCAGCTTCCCACAGACCACCACATGTAGGCATCTTTGGTGGTATGAAGTGCCATATTGTACCATCGTTAGCTAGGAGTTCAGCAGCTTCCTTCGCTATATTATTATTTCCCTTCTGGAACATTTCCTTTAATTCTTTGGCCGCGCCAATAAAATTGGTGCCATTGTCGCTCCATAAGTTTGAACAGTGGCCTCGGCGCGCCACAAATCTCCGAAATGCGGCTATAAAAGCTTGTGTTGTTAGGTCTGTGACTGCTTCAAGATGTATCGCTTTAGTGGCCATGCATATAAATAAACATATATAGCCCTTTTTTGCGTGGTGTCCACGGCCTTTCGATGTCCTTATGAATACCGGTCCAGCGTAATCAACTCCACTATTCATAAATGGCCGATATTGATTGACTCGAACGGCAGGCAACTGGCCCATGAACTGGGTTTTTACCCTTGCTTTATCCAAAATGCAGGTCTTACAGTTATGAATACATTTTCTTACGCCAGACTTCAAACCTATCACCCAGTATCTTGTTCTTATAAAAGCTATCATCGCTTGTATTCCACCATGCAATGTCTTAATATGAGCCTCTTGAATTAATAATTTAGTTATATGCTGATTACTGGGTATTACAATCGGATGTTTTGTTATGTCAGCTATGGAGGCATTTTCAAGCCTTCCTCCCACTCTTATTAACCCATTTTAATCTAAAAAACGGGCGAGTGTGATGAGTGAACTTCTCTTCTTCACGCTTCCGTCTTTCTGTAAATCTTCAATATCCTTCTGATAAACTAAGCCTTGATAAAACTTTATACATAATTGTAATACCTCTTCCAGCTCATTAACGGTTAAATAATCCTCTTTTGAGTCCTTGTTTCTCTTTTTAAATCTTCTGCAGTAAGCCAATATTCTTTTCAGTCTCGCAATCGAGGAAAAATGTTCCCAAATTGGTGTGTCTTCTAAATTTATGTGAAATGATGAACCCTTTAATTCTAAGTTAGTTTGAGGAATTTCATAAGTTTCTATATCTAAATTTCTATCTTTTAACCATATAGGCCCAGTCCACCATAAGTCTATAGAAGCCAAGTCGCTTGCTTTTACGCCTCTTGTAGCGATATCGGCTGGGTTATCGTTAGACTGAACGTGTCTCCAGCGGTCATTGTCTAGAATTCGTGTTATGTCTGCCACTCGGTTTGCTACAAATGTACGCCAACGACTTAGTTCTGATTGCAGCCATGACATAACAACCATTGAGTCAGTCCACGCAAAGATTTTGTTTTTAGGTATATTCAACAGGTCTACCAGATCATTGATTAAGTCCGTCAGTAACGCTGCGGCGCATAGCTCTAATTTCGGGACCGAAAGTTGTTTTAATGGTGCAACCTTTGTTCGAGATGCGATGATTGTTATATGGACCGTGTCCTCTTCAATTACCTTAAGGTAAATAACAGCAGCATATGCGTGAGTAGATGCATCTGCAAAACCATGCAATTCAATGTTTGTACCGCTTGGTGTAGTTCTCAACCAGCGTGGTACCGTAATGTTTTGCAGGTGTATTAATTCATCTCTATATGTCATCCACTCGTCTATCAATTCTGGCGGCAGCTCGTCATCCCATCCCATGTTACATAGCCACAGTTTTTGTATAAGAACTTTAGCATTTATGATCACCGGTGACAGCCATCCAAGTCTGGCTGTGAGCAGAACAGATATTATAAATTGTGTAGATTTAATGTTACGCTTAAGTGAAAAATATCATTGTAAATTTATTTTCTGTGCCCTACCTTACTCCAGTAGCTTAACTCACGAACAGAATGGGTACATTTATAATTTAAATATGTTAATTTATAACATAACACATTTACACAATAGCTCAATTTTGTACTTTGAAACAAATAAGTTTATTAGTAAATTTAGAATCACACAGTACAATATGTATATGTCTACTATAAATAAGCGACGATTTGCTAAGTTGTTAGCATATAATTTACATGATGCTGGTACTTATGCTGTACCTAATGTTTTTGATAATGTTAGTAATAGTACTAACAGTTTATGTATTAATTTACTAGATAAAGATACTAATTTTGTATCTAATGTTATTGATAATGTTAGTAATACTACTAACAGCTTATACACTTCTTGTAATTTAAACTACAAGATAGGACAACAGGAGGGCTGCATGAATTGAATGTTGTTCATTAAAACATGCAAGGTCTCTCCGGCAAGGAATTAGAGTTAAGTTTATTTATTGAAAATTACAGTGTTCATTTATTATGTTTAACCGAACACTGGTTAAAAGCCCATGAGGTAGTGATTTTTAATAGCTCGTTTTATTCCATACAAAGTGCGTTCGTAAGAAAGAGTGCCATTCGGGGAGGATCACTTATTATTGTTTCCAACAAATTAAAATGTAAAGAACGTCTTGATATTGTGAACCTTTCTATCGAGCGCACTATTGAGCTGTCTTGTGTTGAATTAGAGCAATTTCTTATAATTTGTGTGTATAGACCCCCTTTGAGTGACTTTAATTTATTTGTATCAGTAATGGAAGATTCACTCTCTAAAATTAAAAGTAGTAAGATACGGATTATAGTATGTGGGGATTTCAATGTAAATATTTTAGAATCAACGCCAGTGTCTATCAGACTCCTTAATTTATTTAAGTCTTTTAATTTAAATAACCTGTTTTGCGAACCAACTAGGATAACAGCATCTTCTGCAACTTGCTTAGATAACATATTTTGTAATAGTGAAGCGAGTAATAAGTTTACTTTAACAGATGTTACTTCTGATCATTGTGGTCAATTTGCAAGCTTTCCACATTTAGTTGTAAATAAACCTCAAAAGTTATTAGTAGGCCATACACAGCGCACCGGTGTACTCGTTTTAAAAACAGCATCATGTCCAAAATACAGCCATCATTTTTTGGATGCGACAATCCTAATGACATTTATGGAGCATTTTTTGATGTTGTAACAAATGAGTTTGAAGCTATTTTTAAGTGTAAAACTAAACATGTCAAGTGCACTTCAGCCTCTTTTAACAAATGGGCCACTGCTGGTATCTACAAATTAGAGCTAGACTTTATGAGCTATATGGTATGAAAAAATATAACTTTGATATTTCATTTGTAACTTATGTAAGAAATTATTCAAAATTATTCAAAAAAGTCTGTTATATGGCTAAGTCAAAATTTATTAACGATAAAATCAAAAATTCTACTAATAAAATAAAAGCTACCTGGAACATTATCAACCAAGAAACTGGTAAGCTCAAGAAACAAGAAAACGGACTAGAGATTATTTTTAACAATCTATTAGTAAATAAAGCCCACGATATTGCACAAATTTTTAATAACTTCTTTACTGACATACCTGTAGCAACAACTAGCTCCTTAAATTCATCAGCACCTGAGGCTGAAAACCTACTGCATAATACTGTGCCTGTATGTGATAATATTTTTAGTTTTGAACATGTAACTCCTTTAAATATAGTAAATGCTTTTAAATCGCTCAATAAAAAGAAAACCGAAGACTTTTGGGGCATCTCTGTAAACCTTCTTAGTAATATAATAACTATTGTTGCCCCATCACTAGCTATCATTTTTAATAAGTGTGTCGATTTAGGTATCTTCCCTGACCTTATGAAATGTAGTAAAGTTATACCTCTATTTAAATCAGGTAATAAAAACGAAATTTGTAATTTTCGGCCAATATCGATCCTTCCCGCATTCAGTAAAAATTTTGAGAAATTGATGTTGAAACAACTTTTAATTCATTTTAATATGAAACATCTCTTACACAGCGAGCAATACGGTTTAACTAAAGGACGTTCAACTACGGACGCTGGTGTAGCTTTACTAAATCATGTTTATAGTGCCTGGGAGAGCTCGCAGAACGCAATTGGGGTGTTCTGTGACCTTTCCAAGGCATTTGATTGCGTTCATCATGGTACTCTTATTCGCAAACTCGAGCATTACGGAATTAGGAATAGAGCACTTAATTTAATTAACTCTTATTTATGTGATCGACTACAATGCGTCGATGTCAATGGTGATAGGTCAACCGGACTACCAGTGAAGCTAGGTGTGCCCCAGGGGTCAATATTAGGTCCATTTTTGTTCTTAGTTTATATTAATGACCTACCGTTCTTTTTAAAAGGCACATGTGACGTCGTGCTGTTTGCAGATGACACCTCTTTAATTTTTAAAGTAGATAGGAATAGACACGAATTTAATGAGATAAATGCTGCACTTGTTAAGGTTATGCATTGGTTCTCATCTAATAACTTAGTTTTAAACGCGAAGAAGACCAAATGCGTAAAATTTTCCATGCCTAACGTAAAAAATCTTGGCCCTTATTTAATTATTAATAATGAAGTGCTAGACACCGTAGAATCAACAGTGTTTCTGGGAATAACTCTAGATAGTAAACTTTTATGGTCGGCACCACGGAACAGAAAAAACAAGTGGAAGTGCAATACGCCAAAATTACTATAGGAACCGCTGTCGCCAAACTCACACAAATAATCCTATAATAACATATGCACTACAACGAAATAATCCGTATGATTGGTAGTTTTAAATTTAGACGAAATTAGCCTACATCACAGAAAAAATATAAACCCTGACTCTCTAAAAATAAGGTTAATTTTGCATTAGCAACAATACGTATTTACGGTCTACAGTCACACTTAATTCGATTGACGAGTTAGTTTTGCTACTCGACCATAGATGGCGATATATAATCAATATAAGCAATTATCAACATAATTGCTTTAGATATACGGTTGACAATGGCGTGACTCTAATGATACTCGGCCAAGGACACACCACGTATTACATTTAAATTCTTTATCGATATCGATAGATACCCGATTTTTGTTCAAATACGATAAATACGATTCGTTGGGAGTACATTTATTTATTTGTTACACAAACCGCTGTACCTTTTAAACCATTAATTAATAGACACACAAGACTGACAGACAGATAGGTAATAGTGAGTTTCGCCCAGAGTGCACACTTATGATATGATGTCTTAAATTTAATATAGATTGTCAACATGTAATTAAAGAAGGAATCAGATAAGTAAAACTTCGGGTTTTATAGTAAAAATTCGTCTTTAATATTCCGCATATTATTATGTTGAAATTGTCATGATTCTCGTGAATTAAATGGACTTTTTGCCGTGAAACTTGAAGAAATGAAGTGCAGTGTCGATTTCACGAGTTTTCATCTATCCACCGGTGGATGAATCAGGATTTAGCTTGCCGGCCGGCCTCCCACAACGCAAGGACGCACTCTCTATCCATTTCTCTTTCATGCTTGTGACTTTGGGAAACCTGAAACAAATTTTTAATGAAGGTTAAAAAATCTATTACCTACTGTTTGTAACACTCTGTGTGTAACGTCTCAGTCATTAATAAATTATAATAATTATGTTACTATTTAAACATTGATTATATTTTTGCTTTATACCACTTAAACGACCATAAATTTACTTAATATAAATTTCGTGTATGAATTAAGGTGACCTCGTATCTATATTGTAATGCAAAACGAAATAAATAACTGTTTGGGTTAAGATAGTTATTCCTCGTATCGACATCAATCGACAAAATCAATTTTCGACTTGACCACATCACTACATTGAGTAGCGAAGGTCTTTCTAGAATGTTCTATGGAAAAAAACAATCGAAAATAAACTTTGTCTTCACTGCATAAGGTTTATTTTGACTAACCGTTCTATTATTTTTTTGTAAATTGGAAGAAAATAAGATTTTTACAAAAACAATAAAAATCGTACTTACCGATGATACGAAATACCTCCATTTGTAAGATTTCTTCTCCTACTATCATTTTTGCACGCTAAAACGGAACAATACGGCATAGCTAGGTAAATATTAATTTGTCACGAGACGAGCAATTCGACGCGATGACAGACGCAACTGGGATCGGTTAAGCGCAAGTTAAGCGTAACAACGCTTAATTGTGACACGCGTGCCACGCCTACTTAGCACTTCCACCTGTTTTTTCTGTTCCGTGGTCGGCACATATCTCGTGCCTCGCGAGTAAGCTTAGCTCCGCTGCTTACGCCGTTAGGAAGGTAAGACAGATCACTGATATGGACACAGCTCGTCTTGTTTACTTTAGCTACTTCCACAGCATCATGTCCTATGGCATATTGTTGTGGGGTAAAGCGGCGGATTTAGAAACCATTTTTATTTTACAAAAGCGAGCTGTTAGATCCATTTACCAGCTAGGTTCTCGAGTTACTCTTAGGGAGCGATTTAAGGAGATAGGTATTTTAACTGTAGCGTCTCAATTCATTTTTGCAAATATATTATTTATAAGACAAAATATTCAATTATATGCCAAGAACAGCGACATCCATAGTATAAATACGAGAAATAGGCATAAGTTATGTTCTAGATCACATCGCCTGCATAGGGTACACAATTCATTTGTGGGGCTTGGTATTCGCTTTTACAATAAAATTCCTATTAGTTTGTTAGAGTTGCCCTTTAACTCCTTTAAATGCACAATTAAAAATAAGCTATGTTTAAAAGCTTACTACTCAATTAATGATTATTTAAATGATAAACATTGTTGGTCGCCGTGATAGACACAAGACGGTTCTGTATGGATTTATAACAGTTTTATTCATCCTTATGTTGATAGGCATACATTTCGTATGTAACATTTGTTACCTATTTTTATTTTATTGTTAGTACGATTATACAAATGTAGGTATGGTGTACCTACAAATGTCCAATGAACGATATTTGTTCGGTATTTTTTTTATGTATAATTATATTAATTATAGAATTTAATTATGTATCCACTCATTTTATTGTGATAAGGGACAGTGCAGTAAATCAGTATTTGAGGATTTCCTTTTTTGCTTTATATTTGTTTAAGCCGGCAACAGTTTCGTCATGCTCCCTTAGTTGTCACTGCCTGCGGTGGCGTTTTGGGTCGGGTCTCCTCCTTCCCTCTAATATGGCGAGGGAGGGGATGGCTGACCCTTGCGTCATACTCGTGAACGGGTGCTGCTTGCGGTGACTGGTCGTTCTGTTGACCTTGGATAAGATCAGTGTCTGAACTTTTATATTATATATATTATACTTTTATATTTCTTAGTACCTCAAACACTTGTTTATCTGGCGCGGTCCCTTAATTATATTCAGTATTATTGTAAAGGCAGCGAGCTACTGGGGAGTTTGTTGCGCCGTTTCTTCTCCTCGGCCGAAGCACTTAGGAAGCGGTGAAGGGTGGGCGATTTAGGGTCGGTTCATCTCTGGCGGGGGGCGCGTCGCGTATTGTCGGTCGCTTGGCGCTGGGGCGGGCGGATGCGTGGTGGGGCGTTCAGCCTTTCACACTCAACTGATGTTGCGTTAGCGCGTCAGGTGTGGGGGTTGGATGTCTCATTGCGTGTTTGTTTGTTCTGGCGTTGCGCGGCTGGTGGTGCGTGGTGCGCTTCCGCCGGATATGAACCGACCCTTAGGGTGCTGTCTATTTTTGTTTGTATTGTTTGACGTTCGATAAGTGCTACTGTGTAGCCTATATTGAATAAAGAATTTTTGAATTTGAATTTGTTTGTTACTCTCTTGTGCATCACTCTCTTGTGTTGTATCCCTTTCTTCATGTAAAAGAGAATGGTGTTTTTTTTCCGCAGACTCGACATTTCCTCTTTTGTTTACATTTGTAGACTATGTGATTTGGTACTAGGCAGTTGAAGCAGAGGTTTTTATTCTTTACAAATTCACGCCGTTGCTGCACATTCTGTTTTGTAAATTCTTTACAGCTAAAAATGTAATGGTTACCCTCGCAATATGCACAAAACGGCGATAAACTGCTGGTGCTGTGCGTGGAGTCACCCTTATCATTCTTAGTATCCTTTGCTACAATATGGTATGCTTTGTGACCTTGTGTCTTCTCCTTTTTAGTAGTGATGGGAGCGGTTAGCTCGAGAGTACGAAACTTAGACTCGAGAAACTTTTTCAACTCCGCCCACGTAGACAACTCATCACTATTCTCATTGTAAGAATGCTCTTCCCAACACTTCAAAGTCTCTGAATCCAATTTCTGTATTACGAGAAATACTAAATATCCCAAGTGGTTGTGTCTATTTTCATGTTGTTGAGACTGTTGATGCATTCTACAGTATTATCGAGCAAAGCTGTAATTTGAGCAGCTGATGGGTTACTTATCTTTTTCTGAAAGTAAAACTTCTTAAAAACTGACGACACAATCATCTTCTTACTACCGAAACAACCTTGAAGTAGTTCCCATGCGGTTGCATAATTACTTTCTGTAATTTGAATATGTCTTAATAACATCTCTGCTTCCCCGGCAACACTAGTCTTTAAGTAATGCAACTTACGTACATCGCTAATATTGGTTTTATGAACGAGTGCTGTAAATATATCTTTATACGCAGGCCATTCTTCATATCTGCCCGAAAACGTAGCTAGCTCTATTCGCGGGAGCTTGGCAAACGGTAACTGGCTATCCAGTGACGAAGTAGACATATTGGACGCTTCGACTAATCTCTGTTGCGATTACAAGTTCGTTAGAAGATCGGTTAAATCGGCTTGTAAACACATATACATTTCTTCTTACGTATAATATTCTTCATTTAGAAAGTAAGGCAACACGCCCCGCTGTTCCCGTGGTGTACACTTCGTAAGGATACTATGCGTTTCTTTGAAGGAATCCCAATACTCCTCAATGGTTCTTATTCTCGCTTTAACATAACCCGCTGTCAATCGCTGTTTCGGACATTTCTTTATGTTAACTTGAGCCTTTCGTATCATACTAGCCACATCTTCTAACGTAGATAACAACTTTGATTGTTCTTGAGTCGGTGTCGTCATTTTGTAGCATTAATATTTAAAATAGTCCACGTGGTTTTATTCGCACAAACACTTTCAATATCGTCACAATGTTTTAACCACTATTCTATGTAAGTTTATATAAAAAGGTCTTCAAATTCGCTAATTACTTGTAAACAACTCCAATCCTTATCTGAGGAATGCGGTCCTCTATTGTAGTCGCGCGAGTCGGCAAGCCGTTCCATTCACTAAATTATCCGGTTCGATTTGGACCATATGTTTATGTGTTAAGGTTCACTTTCTTTTGCAATTATGGAACGGTGTTTTAATGAAAATAACAAACGTCTTTACTCAATGATGATTTATTTGCAACTGTTTCTGCATCTAGCTACATGCATTAATATATGAATTGGACATATAATATAAATCTTTAGACACTGATCTTATCCAAGGTCAACAGAACGACCAGTCAACGCAAGCAGCACCCGTTCACGAGTATGACGCAAGGGTCAGCCATCCCCTCCCTCGCCATATTAGAGGGAAGGAGGAGACCCGACCCAAAACGCCACCGCAGGCAGTGACAACTAAGGGAGCATGACGAAACTGTTGCCGGCTTAAACAAATATAAAGCAAAAAAGGAAATCCTCAAATACTGATTTACTGCACTGTCCCTTATCACAATAAAATGAGTGGATACATATTTAAATTCGTGCCAGAGCGATCATAAATGGTGAAATCAGTTAAACAAAAATGAATATGTTGATAAAATGTTATTTATTCAGCCCTTTTCAGTCATATTCAGTATACGTGTAACAAGATTATATGTAAGAGTCATACACATAAAAAATATGGAATATTTTATTTAACATAATTGCTAAAATATCAAATTATCTTAAGTATAAAAATCAACTTTTGGCTTAGTTTCATTTATTTGGACTTAATTACACCACTTCTAGGTAAATGAAACAAAATTAAAAACCTTTTGAAATCAACCATTAATACCTCCAGTCTTTTACAGTTATAAAATGACTAAGACTCATTAAATATTCGTTTTTCAAAGGCCCTAGTGGGCCGCTGCAGACACAACCTGAGCAAATGGGGCATCAATGAACGTTCGCATACCCAATGTGAATGCGCCACCGCCCGTCCTGCACCATCACCGTTGCCCTTAAGGACCTAATAGAGGCCAACGACAAAGCCATTCTGGGGGCAACTTTCTGGTAAAACAGAGTTTAGGTCATTGACTCGAGGAGAAGAAGAAGACGAAGAAGTTTTTCAAAAGTGCTTAAGAAAACGTATGTGCATTTTTCCTCTGATAACTCTTGGCTTTACAAGCCACTGTGCGTATAGATCTGGATCACGTTTTATCTTGGCCATTCTACTACGCTCAGCCAATTTCTCCCTAAGACATTTTGCTTCAATAGGCAATTTATTTCGAGTCATGATTTCAATCTGCAAGAATGGTTGCCATCGAGGTAAATTACGTCAGCCCGCTACGGACGCCGCGTCACTGAAGTTGTGGGTCTCCTGGAGAGATGGCTAGAGCGACGCCACGGGTTCCTCACGTTCCGTCTGGTGCAGCTGCTATCCGGGCACGAGTGCTTCGGATCGTACCTGCACCGAATCGGGCGGGAGGAATCCCCTGCATGCCACCATTGTGGCGCGGTGGAAGACATGGCGCACCCTCGAGTTCTGCACTGCCTTCGAGGTGGTGCGCCGTGCCCTAAATGCGGTTATTGGCCCGAACCTTTCGTTCGCGGGTGGCAGGCTCGCGGACAATCGCGTCTGGAGGGCAGTGTCTCATTTCTGCGAGATCGTCATGTCGCAGAAAGAGACCTCGGAGTGCGAGCGGGAAGCTGTCCCTTCTCCGCCGACGGCGGCCAGGTAGGGCGCGGACGAGAACCTCCGTAGCCAGATCTTCTGGCTACGGGGGTTCATCACTGAGCCTTCAATGCACGCGTCTTCTCCTTGCTGGGCGGGGGTGGTGTAGTGCCATGCACTGCCCCCGCTGTCCTCCTTCCTACATAGGACGGAGGTCATGTCGGGCCCGCCGCTAAGCGGACAGTCGCCAGGGGCGTTACGGTGCTAAAACTTCTATTGGTCCCGTAACGCCGCTACTAAGGCGAAGGATGGCACCAGGTGTTTTGTCGGAGTAGTCGGAGCCTTTCTCAAGGCTGTGGAAGCCCGGACTCTTACATCCTCAACCCCCTGGGGATGCAAGGCTCAAGGCTGGCTCATTAAGGAGTTTCACCAAACAAAAAAAAGATTGGAAAAATACGTCAAATTTGATTTATGGGTTTAAGTTACCTGAGTACCCAGGAAAGGTTATAAATTAAAGGTAACATGCATAGGTCATAATTTTTCATTGTTACAGTCTGCTACTACTACTGAAAATAGATTTATAACGTACAATTAATGCAAAATATCATTGCTCTGGACTTTTTGGACAGAGCAATCACATCCGTGTGTGTGTGTGGGACGATCCCTTCAGTTTTGTCGTGATTAATAAGGATTGCTCTAAAAATAAAGGCTGTTATAGAAATAAATTTGACACCTTTGTTGTTTTTGATTAAATCAGTGATATTTAAATCCGTTACCCTATATTTTCTAATTATTCTACTAAGGATAATTAATCAATCACTATCTATTACATAAATATGGAAAAATCTTTGAAAAGACAAATCGTTGAAGCTACAGAAGCCGTGAAGAAAAAAGTACGAAAAATGAAGGATATTGAAATAAAGAATAAAGAGGCGCTGGAATCAGTTTTCGAGCCTGTATCAGAACCCTTAAACTTAATTGCTAATATTAGTAAACAATCTGCTCCACAAAATATTGAAGATGAAGAAATTGAACTTCCCTATAAAGATAAATCTTTGCAGAAAGAAGTTTTCAGTGACAAAGAAAGCAACGATACAGACCATTATGATTCTGAGGTCGACAGTGACTCTTCTTATAAATCACTAGGTGAAAAGAAACAAGATTGCAACACAACATCCCAGTCAGTTTCCCCAGAAGCGTTAGCAGATATTCCATTTGGTGTCAGATACGATCGTGGCAAGTTGATGTTGGGTTCTGCTCATATAATTGTCAATGACGAATACATCATAGTATCAGATCGCAAGTATCGAACTACGCCTGGATTAAAACAGTTGCTACTGAAAAAGAATATAGATTTGAGATTGGTAACAGAGAGTGATGCAACATTATAAATCAATGCTACTGGATACTAATGCACATCGTCGAGATAATGATCCAAATAAACCGATAAAAAATAATAAGGGTCTAAAATATTTACAAATTATTAAACCGCTTTTTATTCAATCGAAAGGGAAAGGACCGTTAACAAAAATGTGGAAGAAGAATGTAGATTTTATATATTGGGATGATCCCAATGAATTGGTAGAACGACTAAAATTGCTAATTCCATCTCAAGATGCTGGTAACACAGGGGTTAACAACAAAATTATATCTATAATAGAGGAATTGCGTGAAAGTAATATAATAAATACATAAATCGTTTGTGTTTCATTTTACTGTCAACCTTTCAAAACAATACACCTTAACCTTCTGCGACTGAGATGGTAGTCTGTCAGACACCGTGAAACCAATGCAACGTTGTCAATTCGCAATATCGCGTGATATAGTTCTGTCGCGCTGAGTACCTTCCTAAAATGGTTCGCCGCAGCCCCTAGAGAGGCACCAGCGGCTGCGCGATCTACACGTTTGGTGATACAAGCTGTTGGTGTCCATCAGACTTAAGTACAGCAATAACATCTGATTCTGTTAGACGTCACCTCATAAAGATCCGTATACCTCCATAGGGTCTCTCAGTCATAACCTCAGTAAAAAATATAATCTGGATATTTTTTACTTCTATTTATTCTCTGGATACTGTAGTACCTATTTTTCATACTTATGATCGTAATTTATATCTAATTGTTTCCCAAATAAAGTAAAATAAAAAATAAAATAAAATAAAAAAATGGATACTACCTAAGTGTCTCTCAGATATAACCTCAGTATAATATTTTCAAAAAAAAGTCGCTTGCTCAGTATAATATTCTCAGCAAGAAAGTAATGCAGCATATGCCCCAGCAGACTGAAAGGGCAGACCAGATTTGCCTGCTGTGCTTGTAGAAAAGCTATTTGCCTGCAGTGTTCAGCCTAAATTTGCGAAGACTGTAAGTTTTAACCTAAAAATTAAGGTCAACTTTAAGAATTATTTGTGCCATACGATTTTGTTGATTTTTTTAGTAAAGATTCTAAGTATTATGTTTAAATTAAAAATAAGTAAAATTTATAAAAGTTTCTTTTTTGAAAAGTTTTTTTAAATAATAACTAAGGTAAGTTACCAAATGTATAAGATTTTGATCTCAATAAATGTAATTCTATAACTATCGACACATAATTTTTTTATAAATCCTATTTTTGTAGTTTGGTAGTATATGAACCATTTAATATAATAAATAATGATTTCATATAATTAAATTTAAAAATCTATGATATTTCTGCCATTTTAAATGACGTCTGACAGACTCCACCTCAGTCGAATGTTAACAGTAAAGTCACCTCAGTTGCAAAAGGTTAAAGATGAATGTAGACAAATTCGGTCATTTTATTCGCAAGAGATTGCGTTTACCAGATTTATTTGAATTTAATGATAATGCACTGTTAAAATCAAAAAGCGGGGACTTTGATTTGAAAGCATCGAGACGATGCGTCTCCATCTACGGGAGAACAAGGATTACGTAGATCGATTAAGTGCTAATACGATACATGAATTAAATAAATTAATTGGTGCATTACGTTCTCAGCTCACGTTAGATGCACAAAAGACAGTTCAAGCTACTTTAAAAGCAAGGATACCCGAGGTTTTAAATCATTTGGAAGAAAAGTTTTATACTAAAGCAGATGTTGATAAATTGCTTAAAAGACTGTAAATTATGTCAAAACAGCAAATTGTGAATGAAATACACAAAACTGCACGAAGAAATTTCCTTCGACGTTCCGTTGTTCTAAAAAGTATTGACGACTTGTGGCAAGCTGATCTGATGGATATGCAAAACCTAAGAAAATATAACAAGGGCTATAATTATATTTTAATAGTGATCGATTGTTTCTCAAAATATGCATGGACGAAGCCGCTAAAATCAAAAAATAAACTTGATGTCACTCATGCATTTGAAAGAATATTACTTAACACTCATCAAATTCAAATTCAAATAAGTTTATTTTCAGGTATTAACCCATAACAAAAATTACACAAATACACAAAATGAAATATAAAGAAAATAACACAAACATAAAAGTAGAAAGACAGTATAAAAGTAAATAGTAAGAAAGTATAAAAAAAAAATGTTTTGTATTATTTATACAAAACATTTTTTTTTTATAATGTTAAAATTATACATAATACATAAACACATAAACAATACTTAATAATTTACAAACTGATATGGGAACAGAGTTTTATAATAACACATTTCAAGGGCTTATGAAAACAAATAAAATTAACCATTACTCCTCGTTTTCTACCAAAAAAGCTTCGATTGTTGAGCGACTAATTAAAACTATAAAAAATAAATTGTACAAATATTTTAGCCTTAATGGAAACTATAAGTGGCTGGGTAAACCATTGGAAGCTATACTGAAATCGTATAACCACACAAAACATCGAACTACTCAATTTAAACCAATCGATGTAAACAAGTCTAATGAACAAGTAATAAAAGAAAATATTTTGAAAACACATAAACATGTATCAATTCCATGTAAACCTAAGTTTAAAGTTGGTGATTATGTCCGTATCAGCAGATACAAACACAATTTTGAGAAAGGTTATACCCCTAATTGGTCAACAGAACTTTTTACTGTAAAGAATATAAATAATACAACACCAGTGACATATCATATACAAGATCAACGTAAGCAAGCGTTAGGAACCTTTTATGAACAAGAACTTCAAAAATCGAACTATTCTGGTGTTTATTTGATAGAGAAAGTTTTAAAAAAGAAAGGATCAAAACTTTATGTGAAATAGTTGGGTCTTAGCAATAGTGAAAATAGTTTGATTGACAAAGCTGCATTAGTGGAGTGAGTTATAAAAAAAAAGTCATTGCGCTTTGTACAATGCAAGGTGGTGGACTAGTTAATAGTATAATAGAAAATTTACCGTTCGAGCTTCATTAGCCTGGATATAATTATTGTGGACCCGGAACAAAACTCCAAAAACGTTTATTACGCGGTGACAGAGGTATTAATAAGTTGGATGAAGCTTGTATGCACCACGACATTGCATACGCTAACCACACGGACTTATCACATCGTCACAAAGCTGATTTACAACTAATGAATATGGCAAAACAAAGACTTGAATCAAAGGACGCCCGGAAAGGTGAAAAACTTAGCTCATGGCTAGTGAGCAAAGTTATGAAAGCCAAACTAAAATCTGGTGCCGGAATTAAAACGTTTCAAAATTTTGTATCAAAAATAAAATCAAAAATTAAGAGAATTAAACACAAAGACATGAAAGCGTTAATTAATGCTGCTTACTTAGCAGCAAAACAGATTTTTCCAAAAATTCTGAAAATTCGGATACCGCGAATTATACCCATACCAAAGACTGGAGGTATTTTGCCTTTAATTCCAATTTTTGCTGGCTTATCAGCTTTAGGCACTTTGGCTGGTGGTGCAGCGGGTATTGCAAAAACCGTTAATGATTACAAAGCAGCTCAACAAAATCTGCGAGAAACAGAACGTCATAATAAGACTATGGAGGCTTTAGCGTTGGGTAAAGGTTTATACATTAAACCGCATAAAAATGGTAAAGGATTATTCATAGAACAACAAAAAAACTGATAAAGAAGCTACCTGATCGCCCTCTGACT
Organism: Autographa gamma; assembly: GCA_905146925.1. Taxonomy (NCBI): domain Eukaryota; kingdom Metazoa; phylum Arthropoda; class Insecta; order Lepidoptera; family Noctuidae; genus Autographa; species Autographa gamma. The sequence goes on from LR989880.1 coordinate 3,239,914, forward strand.
AATATCGACATCCAAGAACATACAGGAGACATCCCACACTTTCGAGGAGTATACATGAAGGATCAATTGCCAAGAAAGCCAAAGCAGATTGTATGTGGTATTGTTAACTTGGACGATTCTAAACATGAAGGAACGCATTGGGTAGCTTATGTTAAAGTATCCAACTATTGTGAATACTTTGATAGTTATGGACACTTAAAACCTCCTCTGGAATTAATGCGATATTTTAAGAATTGTGGTGTTTATTACAATAACACAAGATATCAAAAGTTTAACACAGTAAATTGTGGTCATCTGTGTTTAGAATATCTGTGGAAATTTTGGAATAAATATGTATAAAATTAACGTGTTTCTTTCATTTCAATCATTTAGAAAAATGTCACTCACTTTATCGATAACCGGAACCTCGTCTACCTTATCGACGTACTATCCTAATACTTTACAACTAAATGGACAGAATGAGTGTGCATTATTGCATTTCTCAACATTTAATTCTATTCCAAACATAGATGAAACGAATAACAAGTTTTACTATGGTTCCGAAATCATTGAAATACCGGAGGGAACGTATGAATTGCAAGATATCAGTGATTATTTAAAATCTGAGATAAAAGGTGCATCAACTAAACTAGATTGTAATAACAACACTTAAAAAATTACTATACAATGTACGAAAGACATAAATTTTGAGAAAGAAGACACTTTTAGACGTTTTCTAGGGTTTGATAAACAAATATTAAAAAGTAATAAATGGCATGTGTCTCAGTTTACCGTCAACATTTTACCTACAACCGTGGTCAGTAAATGGAGAACCGAGTCACATTATCCACGAATTTGCACTCAATGTACCACCTGGATATAGAATCATAGAAATCCCGAAGAACGCAATATACTTTCCAGTCAATTAAAACAACATAAGCTATATCACATATCAGACAGTTAGATATTAACAATCGTCTAATAAATTTACGTGGTGAAGAAGTACAACTATATTTACATCTTAGATGAAAAAAATGATTGACTACAATAAATATGAGCATCCTCAGGTCAAAAATATCAGTGCCAATTTAGCAACCAAGAACATAAGAGCTCGCTCTAATAAAAAAATAAAATTAACCAATAATAATAAGGCATTCCTGAAAACTATCAGTTTGTTAAAATTTCTACAAGCCCTACGTGACAAGTTTAATAGAAACGATGAAATTCGCATACCCATCAACCAACAAGACTGTATTTGGAAGGAACTGTAATTGTTAGAAAAAAGGACTCAAAAGACAAGGCATCTAGCGTTCATTTTACGAAAAATGCTCTCCTTTACTTGTTCCAAGATATAAGGTACGAGTTGAATGGAGTAGAGATTGATAAAATAAAAAATGCCGGCGTTACTACCACCATGAAGTCATTAATTTCGATGAATGAGAGTGAATCAAAGATATCTAATGCTTGGGGCTGGAACATTGAAGGTATAAAGAATATTAATGGAGGTAACTTTTCCGCATCTATACCTCTTTGTAATATCATGGGTTTTGCTGAAGATTTTAAGAAAGTGGTGATAAACTGTAAGCAAGAACTAATATTGTTGCGAAGTAACACAAACCTAAATGCTGTAAAACTCAACACCGGAGAGATTGCAGATGACGTTCAAATCAATAAAATTATATGGCGCGTACCACACGTTAAAGTATCTGACAAAGAAAAGTAAAATTTATTAAAACTTAGAAAAAGATCGTCCGCTCCAAATGATATTCAGAAATTGGGATCTGTACGAATATCCTGCTTTTCCTAAAACTACAAAACATACATGGTCTATTAAAACTTCATCGCAAATAGAGAAACCAAGATACATAAATATTGGTTCACAAACAAATAGAAAAAACAACGCAACTTCTGATATGTCCCAGTTCGACCACTGTTATATTCGTGACGTAAGAGTGTATCTCAATTCAACTTACTTTCCTTATGAAAATCTAAACGCTAGTTTTGCAAATAACAAAATTGCACTAATATACCAGCAATACACTCGATTTCAACAGTCGTATTATGGCAGGCAATCGGAGGCCCTACTAAGTGAGAAACAATTTAAGGACCTAGCGCCGCTATTTGTAGTTGATTGTTCTAGACAAGCAGACAACCTCAAAACTGGTCCTGTGGTGGATGTAAGAGTGGAAATCGAGAGTGATTTGGACATACCAGACCAAACCTCAGCATACTGTCTTATATTAAACGATTGTATAATTGAGTATAAACCTTTGAGTAATATTGTAAGGTAAATATCATGAATCCCGATACAATCATATTAGATGTACAAGGATTTAAAGATCTCTACAATAACTTTATAGTAAAGGAGTTGGGTTTTGCCACACGGGAATATACACAAACTTTTTTAATTAAACCACCGTACCAGTTCACATACTTAACAAGAGATGGAAAGAAGTGGAATGGTTGGAAAAAAATATGGGTCTACGTTGGAGCGAAGGCTATATTGATTATAGAGAATTCGAACGCATGATCGTACCATACCTAGAAAATAAGAATATCTATGTAAAAGGTTCAGAAAAAGTGAAGTGGATAAAAGAGATGTGTGTGAACTGTAATGTATTAGAACTTCATGAAGAAAATTGCCCTAAACTATCTGTGTTAGCTTAAAAGTACTGTGATAGAAAAACTATTTTTAATTGTAATCATCATCTAAAACATTGTGCACTTAGAAATGTGTTATGTATAAAAAAGTTTTTTAAGTGGTAATTTTATAAGTTTGTAAGTTAGCTATAAGTATGTAATAAGGTTTTAAAAAATAAAACAATTTTAATACAGAAAACATGCATTTATTCTCTTAGAATTTATATACAACCCCTGTTTACAAATAACATTACGATACAAAAATACAGAGTTACATTAGATATTAAAAACTAACTTAACCTAATATTTATTCTAATTTAACAACTACAATAAGCACTAAAAATCAGAATATTTTTACAAGGCTTCTAAAAACACTATCGATTAACGATTTCGATATTTTCTTAACTAACGACTCCGTTTCATTCATAATAAAGTCAACAGCATCTTTAACCACGTACTGCGCTTGGATAATAACATTATCGCTATTACTGTCACTATTACTGTCTGGAGAATTGTTACACAAATCAATCACTGAATTTTTTATTAGTTTACTGCCTCGCCGATGATGTCTAGTCATGACGAAAGATTGAGTCGAATTATGTTTCTTAGATTTTTCCCTGCGTCGAGGCGTAGACTTCTTTTCTTTCGGAACCTGACTGTTAGCCTCGCGTTCGCATCGAATTATCTTATTAAATTCTTCATAAGGATCCTGAGCGTATTGACTAAACACAATTTCAGATCCTGCTATCTGAAATAAAATTAAACAGAACAATAAATAGGGTTATTTAATATACTAAAAAGGTTTACAAATTTCAATCAAAAATTTAAATACCTAACACTCTGACTCAGATAAATATTTATTTTTTAAACCATTGAAATTCTTCATGGATCGAACCCACAACATTCAGCAGAGTACAAGCAACGCAGTAATCATTTAAATCACTGCGATATATATCTTTAATCACAAGATTCAATAAATAATGTATCATACTTATTATTGTTCGAAACTTATTATTGTTCCAAATTGATTGGCATACACTCTGTATGCAACATTACATTGTTTAATTTATTTTATTATTAATGCAGCTATACGCATGTACATTAGTGTACTATTTCAATGCCGCTTTGATAAGGGACTGTGCAGTGAATCAGTGCTTGGGGTTTTTTTATTTTTCTTCCTAATTTGTAAATGTTTTCTTTAAACCGGCAGCAGTTTCGTCATGTTCCCTTAGTTGTCATTGCCTGCGGTGGCGTCTGGGGTCGGGTCTCCTCCTTCCCTCTAATATGGCGAGGGAGGGGATGGCTGACCCTTGCGTCATACTCGTGAACGGGTGCCGCTTGCGGTGACTGGTCGTTCTGCTGACCTTGGTCACCACGTAGATATAATATTTTTTACTCTTTTATAGTATGATACCCATCTACCTTAACTACTTGTTCACTTTGCGCGGTTCCTTATTTTTTATTTTTTTATAATTTTATATAATTTTTTTGTAATGACAGCGTGCTACTGGGGAGTTTGTTGCGCCGTTTCTTCTCCTCAGCCAGAGCACTTAGGAAGCGGTGAAGGGTGGGCGTTTTGGGGTCGGTTCATATCTGGCGGTGGTAGCGTGTTGTCGGTCGCGTGGCGCTGGGGCGGGCGGGCGCATGATGGAGCGTTCGGCCTTTCACACTGACCTGACGCGTTGGTGCGTCAGGTGTGAGAGGTTGGATGTTTTGTTGTGTGCTTGCTCGTTCTGGCGTTGAGCGGCCGATGTTGCGCGCTGCCTTTTCCGCCGGATATGAACCGACCCCCTAGGGTGCTGTCTTTTGTAAAAAAAATTGACGTTTAATAAGTGCTACTTTGTAGCCTAAGTTACATAAATGATTTTTGATTTGATTTTAATTTTAGATACGTATTTTGTATTAATGTTTCATAATAATTAAATTTATTAGTATTATTTACTTACCGAAGTCATGTTTATGTGATGTAGCGCGTATGTAGTACCTAAACTGAATAATATTTAACAAATAACAAAATTAACATTAATATCGTTAACAAACAGACACACGTGAAGAAATGACTACATAAATGATTTAATAATCATCGAACAATAGAATGTAGCTTGCATTAATTGCAACACCTACAAATGTAAACCATGCATTTTTGCTCGATGCCGTGGTCAATGAACATGATGGTTACAGTTTCGTATTACATTTGAGCAACACGTATTAACATGAAACTTGATTATTTACCTTAGTTAGCTCAGTGGTGAAACTAACGGACTTCAATGCAGAAAGTCTCGGGTTCGACTCCCTACTAGCTTCTTTTTTCGATTTTTTTTTTCATTCTAGTACCTATATTAATAATATGGGTTTTTATGGGTTTTTATCTGGTAAACAAATAAAACAAGTAAATTGATATAACAAACACATTTATTACAATACTAAAACTCTTTATTTATTTCTAAAACCTATAGCTAACTAATATAATGCTAATTAACAATTATACAATTAATTACTTAACAATTCTTAATTTTATCAATACCTTACAAAATAAAAAAAAAATAACATTAATATAATAATTACAAGATATGACGTATTTTATTGATTACCTAATTATGAATGAGTGACCCCAGGCTTTCGTTGCTATTTTGTCTTCCAAAATAATTCGTTTATCATCTTTACTAGATAGTGCAATTTTATTAACGCTTTGTGTAAAAATTTCATGTTTCAATGATTTAAACATATTTTTTTTTTTTTTCAAATAACTCCACCGTCTAATAAAATGCTTTCATAGTCTGTTATATCTTAATCTCGGAGCACATATGATTTAATTCCCTTAGCTTTTTTGATAACTCTATTTGAAGTTTTTAAAGAGTAGAGCTTTGACCTCAACCCTACAAAATCAGTGATATATTTACCACCCATTTCATCTTTAAAAAGACCCGGAATTTTTTTATTGATTATAGGTATTTCAAATTCGTTCTCATTATCATAGTTACTGCTATCGAAGTATTGCAAGAAATGGCGTTTTAGATCACAATAAAAATCGTTGGTATATATTACAGTCTGGATACCGAAAGTCTTTCTTGCCACATTTAAAGCATATAATGAATCTAGGGGCTTTGCAGCTTCTTAACGAATGATTATTAGATCGGCATCTAGGGCAGTAAACGTAATATCTGGGATCTTTACTTTGAGATATAGCGGTAACAGGTATAGTTTCAATAGAACTAGTATTATAGTTTTTAGGGCACTTATTTGCATTATATGGTGTACCAGTGCTAGTGGCACTTCTGTTGTAAGCAAATTCCGGTGCTAAAGTATCCGCAGTTATTTTTGGAGGTTCTCGAAATTGAGAAACGCGAGTTTGATAGTTCTCATAATTACGACATGCAGCACTTAATTCCGCTATAGTTTTAATTTACGGGCGGCAAGCTAAGGTACCAGCATAGCAGGGTCTAATATTATGTAGCAGTATTTCTAGTTTCTCCTCTTCACGGACTACTTTGGATAATCTCGAGAACATGCCCTGCATTATAGCTACATATATGATAATAGACTCTGATTCCCCCTGAGTTCGTAAGCGTATTTCGTTCATTAGCCTATAATCGTAGTCAAACTGAACAAAGTCTTGCTTTAATAAGGTAACTAGTTGGTCCCAAGAATCAATAGAATCACGTACGCTTCGAAACCAATGCAAGGCATCTCCTGTGAATATCTCAGTTGCAAAAGCTAATACGCGATTAGGTTTTATGTCTCTAGCTTTTATACGTTCGTCGACTTCTTGTATAAATGCTCGCACGCACGATTTTCCATCAAATTTTAATTATGATAATTCTGCAGCAATACCGCGGTCACAAGTAACAGATATGTTAGATATAGGTGTATCATCCTGTTCACCGAAATTAGCAGTTTTTGACAGAACCGCAGCGAAAGCAGCCAGGTCTTTATAATAACCTTGTATTTTTTGAGTATAATCCCTATGCAGCAACTCGTCCTCTGAAGTCTCGGGTTGTATTCTAGAAAGCCGATGATAGATGTGGTGGGCTAGGTTCTCCGATCTTAAATATAGGCTTTTATCATATTTAGTTTTTAAATTTTGAATATTATTTTTTAACTTTGTTAAACTGTCCTTGGCACTTTTTAGATCATCAGAAGGCTCAAGATGCGATTCTAATATGTCTTCTGAAGGAAGACTTTTAATTTGCTTCATTATTTGTTTTCTTAGATCTTGAACATTATCAGCCGGTACTCACTCCTTATTTCTAGCTCATATTCAAGTTCCGATTTTTGTAAGGAAAGATATTTAATTTGCTTTGACATTATTGTAAATATAATTAATAAAGAACAATGGCAGAATTTGGTCTGGACTTTTTTTGGCGTCCATAAATTTCATAAATATTAATCAAATTTAATTAATTTTCTACGATTTTTCAATTATTCACTCCTTCTTGTAAAAGCCGGAGTTATTTTTATGTTTTTAAAAGCTCATAAAATGATGTTCGAATTAGGTACCTACAAAATTCAAAATTCAAAATCATTTATTTAACTTAGGCTACAAAGTAGCACTTATTAAACGTCAAAAAAAATACAAAAGGACAGCACCCCAGGGGTCGGTTCATATCCGGCGGAAGAGGCAGCGCGCAATACCGGCCGCGCAACGCCAGAACGAACGAGCACACGATAAAACATCCGACCTCTCACACAAGACGCACCCACGCATCAGTTCAGTGTGAAAGGCCGAACGCTCCACCACGCGCAAGCCCGCCCCAGCGCCGCGCGACCGACAATACGCGCCGCCACCCCCGCCAGACATGAACCGACCCCAAATCGCCCACCCTTCACCGCTTCCTAAGTGCTCTGGCTGAGGAGAAGAAACGGCGCAACAAACTCCCCAGTAGCACGCTGTCTTAACAATAATATCAAATCAATAAGGGATCGTGCAAAATGAACAAGTGTTTAAAGTAAAATGGTATCATACTATTATCGAATGAAAGGTATACTATATATCTACAGAGACCAAGGACAGCAGAACGACCAGTCACCGCAAGCAGCACCCGTTCACGAGCATGACGCAAGGATCAGCCATCCCCTCCCTCGCCATATTAGAGGGAAGGAGGAGACCCGACCCAAGACGCCACCGCAAGCAATGACAAACTAAGGGAGCATGACGAAACTGCTGCCGGCATAAAAGAAAAAATAAAAAAATAAGAAGAAATAAAAAAAACCAAGCACTTATTCACTGCACAGTCCCTTAACAAAACGGCATTACAATAATACACTAATATACATACGCATAATTGAAATGATAATAATAAAAAAAAAGGCAACATATTGTTACATACTGAGTGTATGCCTATCACATTATATAAATTATATTGTACAATAATTAAAATCTACATAACGATTATCTAATTTTAAAATATCATGTCAGCAAATAAAAAAAAAAAAAAAGGTAATTATACAATAGTATAATTGAGTCAAAAATATTGTAACATACTATCTGTATGGCAATCAAAAAAAAAAAAAAAAAAATTATATATATATATATGTATATATTTATACAAATAAATAAATAGGAGAATAATAATTCCATACAGAACCGTCTTGTGTCTATCAAGGCGACCAACTGTTTTTATCGTTTAAATAATCATTTAATGTGTAATAGGCTTTCTTACATAGCCTAGTTTTAAGGACAGATTTAAATGAATTAAAAGGTAAATCTAACAGGCTAGGGGGTATCTTATTATAAATCCTTGTACCAAGCCCTACAAACGAGTTGTGAACCTTGTGTAGCCGGTATGATGAATTGCATAGTTTATGCTTATTTCTAGTGTTTATACTGTGCATATCACTATTTTTAGCATACGAGTGAATGTTTTGTCGGATGTATAATATGTTGGCCAGAATAAATTGTGAAGCAACAGTCAAAATGCCAATTTCCTTAAAACGCTCTCTAAGAGAAACCCTTGAGCCTAACTGGTATATAGAACGAATAGCCCGTTTTTGCAGCACAAATATGGTTTCGATATCTGCAGCTTTTCCCCACAACAATACACCATACGACATTACGCTGTGAAAGTAACTAAAGTAAACAAGGCGAGCTGTATCCACGTCAGTCAACTGCCTAACCTTCCTAACAGCATAGGCGGCTGAGCTAAGCTTACTAGCAAGATATGAAATGTGAGCTGCCCATTTAAGTTTGCTGTCAATTGCAATTCCAAGGAAAACGGTAGATTCAACAGTCTCCAGCACTTCATTACTGACAATAATGTTGGGGCCAAGATTTCTTACATTTGGTAGCGCGAATTTAATACACTTGGTTTTTTTGGCGTTTAGGACTAAATTATTAACCGTAAACCAATTAGTAGCTTTAACAAGCGCATTATTAATATCATCAAAATTTGTCCTATTTCTGTCCACTTTAAATATGAGTGAGGTATCATCTGCAAAAAGAACAGTTTCACAGATGCCTTTTAAATAGAATGGCAAATCATTTATATAGACTAGGAATAAGAACGGACCTAGTATTGATCCCTGGGGTACACCTATTGTAACTGGAAGCGGTCCAGATTTAGCGCCATTGACATCTACACATTGCAAGCGTTGTTTTAAATAGGAATCCATTAAATTCAGTCCTAAATTTCTAATACCATAATGACTAAGTTTGGAAAGTAGTGTGCCATGATGAACGCAGTCAAATGCCTTGGAAAGGTCACAGAAAACCCCTATAGCGTTCTGTGAATTCTCCCAGGCACTGTATATGTGTTTAAGTAAGGCTACACCTGCATCAGTCGTTGAGCGACCCTTGGTAAAGCCATATTGATCATTGTGAAGTATTTTATTATCATTAAAATATTTCAACAGCTGCTGAAGAATAAGCTTCTCAAAAATTTTGCTAAATGCGGGCAATATTGAAATGGGTCTAAAATTACTTAGTTCACTTTTGCTACCAGATTTAAACAACGGAATTACTTTACTGTACTTCATGAGGTCTGGGAAGACACCGGAATCTATACACTTATTAAAAATCACTGATAGATATGGAGCAACAACACCTATAATATTATTCACTAACTTGATAGAAATACCCCAGAAATCGGCCGTATTCTTCTGGTTAAGAGATTTAAACGCCGTTATTACGTCTATGGGGTCAATGTGTGTGAAAGTGAATATAGAATTACAATTCGGGACACTAGTAAGTAAAAGGTTTTTAGCAGCAATCAAGGACGAGTTTAAAGAGCAAGTTGTAACTATGGGAATATTGGCAAAAAAATCGTTAAAAATCTGAGCTACATCTGCTGCTTTACTAATTACTTTATTGTTACTGATAATGTCTAAATGATTATCACGTTTTACAGATTTACCTGTTTCGCTATTGATAATTGTCCATGTAGTTTTAATTTTATTATTTGAGTGTTTTATTTTGTCACTAATAAATTTAGCCTTAGCTATGTTGCATACTTGCTTAAATGTTTTAGAGTATCGTTTAACATAGTTTAAAAATGGTTCATCAAACTTATATTTTTTCATTCCGTATAATTCATACAGTCTTGCTCTACTTTTATAAATACCAGTAGTGGCCCATTGGTTAAATGGAGCTAACGCATTCTTAACATTTAAAGTCTTTATTTTAAAAGATGATTGAAATTCGTTTTTAATAATTTCGAAGAGAGCACTATATATATCATTGGGGTTCTCAAATGCCAAGATTGATGGCTTAACCTTGGAAACAACATTGCTTTTAAAACGATTACAGCGACTAATAGTATATGGTCTACATTCAATTTTTCGCGAGTTACTAACAACTAAATGAGGAAAACTACCTAATTGTCCACAGTGATCAGATGTTAAATCACTTAAAATTTGTTTATTAGTAGCATCACAATTGCTAAATATATTATCCAAACAGGTTGAGGATGATGCTGTTATTCTAGTTGGTTCACAAAATAAATTAACCAAACCATATGACTTAAAAAGATTCAGTAACCTGGTAGTAGTTACTGTAACTTCTAGAATATTTACATTAAAATCCCCACATACTATTATTCTTTTCCTACTAGATTTAATTTTATTAAGCGAGTCTTCCATAACCGATTCAAATAAATTAAAGTCTCCTATAGGGGGTCGATAAACACACATTATAACATACCGCTCTAGTTCAACACAAGACAGCTCAATAGTGCGCTCGATAGAAAGGTTTACAATATCGGAACGTTCTTTGCATTTTAAATTGTTTGATACTATTATAAGTGAGCCTCCTCGAATGGCAGTCCTTCTTACGAACGCACTTTGTATGGAATAATAAAGACTATTAAATACTTCTACCTCATGGGTTTTTAACCAGTGCTCGGTTAAACATAACACCTGAACACTGTAATTCTCAATAAATAAACTTAATTCTAATTCCTTGCCGGAGAGACCCTGCATGTTTTGATGAACAACATTCAATTCATGCAGCTCTCCCGTTGTCCTATCTTGTAGTTTAAATTACAAGATGTAAAAGAGCTGTTAGTAATATTACTAACATTATCAAAAACATTTGATACAAAATTAGTATCTTTATCATATAGATTATATGCTAACAATTTAGCAATTCGTCGCTTACATTTAGTTGACATATACATACTGTACTGTGTCAGTTTAAATTTACTAATGAAATTATTTGTTTCAAAATACAAAATAGTTTCACTGTGGCGAATGGTTATATTATAAATTAATAAATTTAAATTATAAATGTGCCTATTCTGCTCATCAGTTAGATTTCTAGAAAAAGGTAGGGAACAGAAGATAAATTTACAATTATTTTTGTGGCCTAAATCTAACATTAATTCCACACAGTCAGTAATATTTGATCTACTTACGGTCAGCCCATCACCATATAGTAAAATGCCAGTAGAACCTGACTTAAGCTCAGACCTACTAATTTGGTTTATTAACCTTACATTCGACATGTTACCATTAAAATAGTGGTGTGAGTCTGTGTAATTAAACGAATGATCGATATAATCGACCGATAGATCGACCCGTGTAGAGTTCGTTTTGTTTTTAACATAATATTAGAATAATCTATTCTTTCGTATTTAATCAATGATATGTTTGAAGAAATGCTCCTACTTTTAAATCTAATTAATAATGGATCAAAATATCAGAGGATTGTTTCAGTTTCGTATCGATTCTCAAGAAAAACGAATCCAAAGTGCAGCACTACTTTTGTTTTGGACAGTGAATGTTATCTGTGGTTGTCTGTCAAGTCAAGACGCTACAGAATCCTTCCGCGTTTACTATCTCGGTTGTGTTTTATGTTTATATTTGGCTTTCTATTTATTTTTACACTACCTGGACTGTTTATGGACTGATTGATACTGCCTTGTGTGACTAGTGCGTGCCCTTAGGACTACGATATTGCTTTTGCGTGAGCATAAGCTAATCTTACTTTGTTTCGATTGTGCCTATATAGTGAATTGGATTCTGTTGTAAACCCATAACAATAACTATGGCAGATTACGATAGAGATCATCATCGCACGCGCATTTTATGTGTAATGATGATAATGAGATGAGGAATGAAATAAATAATTATGTTTAACAAAATGTGTTTTTTATTCGCCCTAACGTTTTATTGTTTACGGGGCAAGTGCATTTTTTTAATACGCGCTCAGCTTTCTTAAACATACAATAATTGAGTACTATAGTAATATTATAGAACGGGGATTAGCGCGTACGTGCATAAATACCTTGAGGGCTTGACGTTTCGTTCTATAATATTACTATAAATATGCAGCGCGTATAAACATACTCTACACCGAGTGTTAGAATTTATTTAGGTTTTTCTCATTTATCCGTAAATACAATTATTCTCACTTAGACCACACCACATTATCATTTCTTAAGGACATAATTTCGATCTGCGTTATGTTTTATAGATATATAGGATCATGAAGATCTAAACCCGGGCCATCCGACATCATGTGGGCAGAAATAAGGGATCGTGCAATGAGAACACGATATATTTTAGTTCACAATTTTATTGTAGCACGAAACCGAATTACAATTAAATTAACAAACACTGAGTAGGTAAGTACTAGGTACACAACTAGGCACTAGGCGAAACGGGGGACAGTTCCGTGACTGACTCGATAAAAGTATTCAAAAGTGAAGCTCACTTTTGAATACTTTTATCGAGTCGGCCCTGTTAGCAACGTTACGACTCTGCCGAAGCGCGCCAAAACGATGTTGCACTACAACGCCGCCAGAGGGCGCGCTTGCGTTTCGTTTAGTGTCCGTATTCATGACCGTCTACGACAGATATAATTGACGTTAATTCATAAACTAAATAATAAAATTCTAACACCGAAATCTTTTTTTTCCGGCTTTCCCAAATGAAAATAGTCTCATTTATAGATTCTGGAGCGAACGCCAAATCTTTTAATATATTTTTCATTACGGGACGCTTCAATTTGATCCCAGACAATTCTTAGTATGGAGACCTGCCATTGTCCTTTCAATTTCAGATTTATTATAGACAAAATTGTAGATATAATTGTAGATATAATTGTAGATATAATCGTAGATATAATTGTAGATCTAATTGTAAATATAATTGTAGATATAATTGTAGATATAATTGTAGATATAATTGTAGATATAATTGCAGATATATAATTGTAAAATTTTCGGATTCAGATTCAGATTGTTGTCATGCCCACAGACAAACTGTGCAACAGTTTTGTGGGGTTTTATGTAAAAGTAAACAGTATTATAATTTAAAGGGTTTAATAAATGAAATAATAATAAAATTTTGTATTCTTATTAATTATGAATATCAGTTATAGATATTACCTAATTATGTATATAATTATATATTAGTTGAATAATTAAATTGTAAATTTTAGATTAATGTAAAATCATTATTAGTTAATATGAAATATGGAATTATGAATTATTAATAGTAGGTATTAATTAATAATGGATAATTGTAACTATTAACTGTAGGTATATGTTTATAGCAGATATTAATTGATATTAAAAATTGAAAATATTAACTGCAGATATCTCAGAGTCGTAGTAATCTGATATGTTGTGCAATTATCAATGAGTTACTAATTAAAAATCAATCAAAATCAAAAGTAAAGGAAACGTGAAAGACATTTTAGCATCAAAACAAAAACAAATGAGTAATATCTACTAACTGGCTGTTCGTTAAAAATTGTCCATTCCGTCACAATATTCGAAATTAAAGTAACGATCTTGTTTAAAAACATCACACAATAAATATAGTACGTAACGACCTATGAACAGACAATTTATTTAAATAATGCAGTTACAATCAAACAATGTGTTAATAAACTATTTAAAATTACAAGAACATCTATTTTATTTAAACGGTTGGTATTAACATGAAGTTTAAAAACACATTTTCTGCGCAGAAACAGCATCGTTTTACAAAGTTAACCATGCAACCATCACCAGAGAAAACTAACTACCTACAAAAAAGACAGTGCAACAAAGACAACTAAAACCACGATATGGGCGCCACTGTTACGTATCAATTTATATGAGCACTTGAAATAAAACGACTAAGTGTAGATAACGATTAACAATTTAATTAAGTTTTTCAGAATCTGGGAAGTGGGTTCGGATGCCGTAAATATCTAAGTTGCACTGTCTGAAGAGTCAATATATCACCACGCTCCTGGAGAATGGTAGGCAGTAGGCGACGGACGAGTGCGGCCGTGGTTTGCTTCGCAGCCTTCTTCGGCCTGTGGTGCAGAATACCTCAGCAGATCAGGTATTGTAGAGGGTGAACTTAAACCCTGCAACCCACACGGTAAACAATCAACAATAGTTCGAACCCACACCGTGGCTGCAGCATAATGATGACCGCGAAGCGAATGACTCCATTAAATGCAGAAATTAGCCATCTAAGATGAGGCAGTCACGGTTTAAAACTATGCGGAAGGACTTACAAGGCAGAAAAGCAGTTACTATAATAAACAATTTAAAAGATGATATAAACTAACGTAGGTAGGTACCGTCGCAAATGCGTCGAAAAGGATGATGCAATACAAAATCAATAATTATTAGGCAACCAGTTCTACTGCAAAGCGGCTAGCATTATAATATAAAGCACTAGGATGGATTTAGATCACTAATGAAAAAAACAGTACACAATTGCAATCATAATGAACAGTTAAGTAATCAGCTGTATGGTGTATTTTTAATATATATAATAAATGCACAACTTACCCGATCACGGGGCTAATATTCACACACTAATTACATATTATTATAATGATGAGAAAGACTAGTTAGTTCCTGGCACAGTATAGCCTAGGTAGGATCTTAATAATGTATTAACGAAAACATTTAATTTCAAATAAGGAAGCATAGGTCTATCGTATGCAATCCTCGCAGGAGTGTGCGCCGGCGATGAGCCCGTTAACCGGTCGGCATCGAGTGAGCCCCACTCTCGCCAGCCCCACCGCGGCGCGCCGTGACGTATGCGAATTAATATCTACATCGAAAACTGTGTGTGAAGTGTTGTTGGTTTATTGAAATAATTATAAGTCTAGTTAGCGCGCCGTAACGTCAACATCGTCGTTTGCCGCGCTCTCGGATTTAAATTCGTTTGTTGGTAAATTCGGACAATTAAGTGTTGAAACCATGTTGGAAGTGAACTAATAATGACATTTAATGGATTGAAAGTGACAATTTGTGTTATTTAAGTGGATTTTGTGATAATTAAGACTTTTTCTAAATATAAACAAACTATTAAGCGTGGGTGAAGCGCATCGCGCGACGCGCTCTTTCACTCCTACCAAAATTAGCTAGCGGCGTCTCGCTCGCACGGCACGGTTATTTTATTTTTATTTTTTTTATTTTATTTTTATTTTATTTGATAGGGATAACAAACAGCAGTATATTACATAGTAGGCATACAAAATTAAACTTGCAATAAAAGTAAAAAATACACTACTCAAGACGTTATCCACAGATTACCATACAAAATAGCTAGCTGTTAGCAAACCGAGTTAAAAAAGCACATATTTTACTTATTTAATTACTATACATATATTAGGGCTACGATCTCTTAAAATAGTCGTAATTTCTCTCTTAAATACAGCTTTGCATAGGAACATAATATCAGTAGAGCCAAACTGTTTATTATAGGTGTCAACCAAACGATATAATGGCGAGCGAACGCCTGAGTTAGTTCGACAAAATGATGTAGCAAATAAGCGTCTCGAACGAACCTCTCGACTGCTTACAGTACGAGGGATCAGGTAGCATAAATTGTTCACAAGATCAGTACAATCAAATTTATTGCGGCATACACTAAACAGAGTCGTCATTTCAAGTAAGGTGCGACGGGATTGTAGGGTCATGAGGTTATATTTTCCAAGCAATAATTTATAGGACATTTTGCTTTTGCAGCATCTGTAATGCATGGAACGGAGGTACTTACGTTGAACCAGCTCAATGATCTCAACGTACTTTTTGTAGTAAGGGTTCCAAATGGGTACTGCGTATTCAAGTTGTGACCTTATTATTGATTGGTAAAGATGCAAGTAGGTAGAAGGCCGACGAAATTCTCTTGACGCTCTCATTACGAAACCGAACATTTTATAGGCCTTATTGACTATGCTGTCTACATGGGTGTCAAGATGGAGCTTTGAGTCTAGATTTAGGCTGCCTGTCCACCGGAGCGGAGCTAGGCTGCGGAGCGGAGAAACTGAGAAATATTAACCAATAGGATTGCACAAAATCTGCGCTCCTCTATTTTGTGCAATACTATTGGTTAATATTTCTCAGTTTCTCCGCTCCGCAGCCTAGCTCCACTCCGGTGGACAGGCAGCCTTACGCCCAGGTCACGGACGGATGACACCTTGTTTAGGGTAGTGTTTCCAAGAAAATAATTGAAATTCAACACATTTTTTTTCTTAGTAAACGTAATGCAGTAACATTTTGAGACACTAAGGTGAAGCTTATTAACAGTGCAATATTCCGAAAAGTAGTCAAGATCCTTCTGAAATTCCAAACAGTCGGTTAGAACAGTGATATTTTTATAAATTTTTAAGTCATCCGCGTATAGTAGGAACTTTGAACTCTTAAAGCAATCTTTGATGTCGTTGATGAATAGAATAAACAGAAGGGGCCCTAATATTGAGCCTTGGGGGACTCCTGAAGTGACCCTTATTGTATGAGACTCAAACCCATTAATGACAACCTTCTGAGTCCTATTAGTGACATACGACACGAACCAACGCAGTAAATCTCCTCTAATACCGTTGAATGCGATTTTGTTGAGTAATAGCTTATGATCTACCTTATCAAACGCCTTTTGAAAATCTGTATAAACAGCATCAATTTGCTGCCTCTTGTCTAAGCCTTCGAACAGGTGTGATGTGAAAATAAGGAGGTTACTTATACAGGACCTTCCTCTGACGAACCCATGTTGTTCTTTTAATATTACACGCTGAATGATAGGATATATCTCACTATGCACTAATCTTTCAAAAAGTTTTGAAAGCCCCGACAATAACGAGATTGGGCGATATGTAGATACATCACTCTTGGAACCGCCTTTATGGATTGAAACAATATTTGCTCGTTTCCACACGTCGGGGAATACGCCATAGTCAAGGCATTTATTATATAATATAAACAGCGGAGAGCACAATGTGTCACAAGTATTTTTTAAAAAGATCGAAGGAATACCATCTGGCCCAGGACCTTTAGAGGCATCCAATGATTTAAGTTCTTTTTGAATTTTGTATACAGGAAAGTGCAAATTACAGAGATTTATATCGTTATAAGGATTAGCAGGAGGTGGTACCCATGACTTATGGTCGAAGGTAGACGGTTCGTAAACTGATTGGAAAAACATTGAAAACAAGTCACAAGTAGTAGTAGGGTCATTGGAAGTCTGTTGGAGATAGTGAACTGTAGCTGGAATACTATTAGAGGAGTTACGATTAGAAATGTACGTCCAAAATGCTTTAACGTTTATATCCACGCTGTCCTCAACAAAATTCACATATTTTTTATAATATATGTCAGCCTGTTTTTTAAATTTTGCTCTGTAAATAGAAAATAGTTCATAGTCACAAGTGTTTCCATATTTCTTCCACTTAATCCACGTTCGAGATTTCATTTTAAATAAATGCAAAAGGGATTTAGTGAACCAGCATGGGAATTTGAAGTTTTTAGTTTTGTGAGTTGGGGTATGAAATTTAATAATTTCGTAATTTTTTCGTAGAAAATTGAGACGGCTTCATCAGGTGGTAAATTATCGAGTAGCATGTTCCAATCAACTTTTTCAATGTCTGTATTTATTGCATTGTAATTAGATTTGTGATAATTTAGTAGTTTTATATTTGACTGTTTAGGCATTCGTGAGGGTTTTATAAATTGTATTTTTATCAGTGGCGTGCATAGCATATAGGCAAATAAGCAGAGCTTACCTCCAAAAATCCTAACTATCTTCTTTTAATACAACAACACTCATCATACATAATCATAACATAAAACGGCAGTAAAACTTCTAACCAAACATTTCAATAATAAACAAATCATGACGTCACATATGTCAAATTCAAATTTATTCAATAACTCATAATAATCTGTCACGAGGTAGGCTCGCGACAGTTGTGCCTAGTTTACACTCACACATTCAAACGAAATCACCTTGTCCATATACGCACGCACACTTCAAAAACGGAAAATAATACCCCGCCATCTTGACTTTTTATTATACGACAAAAACAAAAAACCCTATTTTAGCTAAGAGTGGTGCTTTGACATTTGACATACGTAATTTTTTACACTTACAGTAAGCTGGCCTACCTGCTAATAGACTTATAGAGTCCTCGCAGTTCTCAGTCCTTTTACTTTTTTTTCACTCTCATATTCGTTTTGGAGCAAAAGTCTTTTGGGTTGTTCACCGCACTTGTCAATTCTTATTCCAGTAGGTAATTATTGTATTTTAAATGAAACTAGCGTTTTAAAATACTTATAACTTATATAATTAATTATCACAATATTATTTACATTTATTAATGTTTATTATATTTATTTTTAATAAATATTTTTATTGTTTTCCTTCTGTGTTGCAACTTGATCGTTTTTCGATATTTATTATCTGTGGCAGATTGTTTATTAAGTTTTTGATAGTTCGCGCGCCTGTTTTCGTCTTGTCTTTCTTAACAAGTTTCTATTAATTGTGATTTTGTGAAGTGGCTGTAGTTTAATAAACAGGAGCACTAATAAACAGCTATGTGTATGAATGTTAAGATTGTGGTGAAATTGAAATATGTTTGATAGCATACGTGCGTAATTACAAATTTACAATACAAACCCATCAAATGGGGTTTGTTGACAAAACTTAAAGGTAAGGCTCTCAGTAATTATTAACTCAAAATGTTAGAAAATATTGCCTGACTAGCGGTGTGCTGCTGGACGAACTGTTCTTTTTATGTTATTCGTCGTTTCTTGATTGTTATACGAAATTGTTGCGTGAATTGATACCTACGAGAATAACTACGACGAAAACATTTTGTTGTAGTAGATGATTATATTAAGTGATTGTTTTTAGTTACAATCTTATTGAAAATGGGAGTAAATTAAACATACAAGACAATAGTATATGTTGGCACGTAAAATAATACGTCTGATTATTTTTTTGGCTATGTAATAGTTACATAACGTAGGTAAAAAAAATGTTGATCTCGAATGGTCATATTGACTATGGCTTAATATATTTACTATTATGTTCAGTTTCGTTTTCTTATTCAGAATAATACACAAATATGAGTCCTCAACCATAAGCTCTCCGCACCGCGACCCTTTGCTCGTCGCGAGTCCTGAATCGCGGATTCGGCTGCTGTTCGCAGTTAGCTTTACAAAGATTGTTTTATATAAACTTATACCTACAAGTTGAAATAGTGATTCAATCAGAAATTGGTTTGTAGATTAAGCTAGCGAATAGTTCGCGAGCTGCGCGCGTGCATTTTAAGTAGGCTTATGATCTTGACCGCGCCGCGCGAGCAGCGCGCGTACTGCTCGCGAACAGTTCGGAGACGGCATTACTAAAATTTGCACTACCGACCTTTGCGTGAGTCGCGTCGAGGAGGCGCACTAACATATTGCAGTACCTAACTGCAAGCGCGAGCAGCGCATTCGGTGTGCGTTCGCTAAATCTGAATGTACCCTGTGGTCCACAAAAATAATCCTAGTTCCAATTTTTTGGGAGTTCATTTGCGTATTTACGGTAAAGTTGGCCATACGAGTACATACGTACGTAGTACGTACGAGTCTGTGCCTACCATGGCCGAAAACCAATGCACGCCACTGATTTTTATATAAAATGAAGGGTGATGAGTGTCTATGGGTAAGAGAGGAGTATTAGGATTACATGCGACAGCATGTGTATTGCAGAAAAACTGGTCGAGAATACGTCCGTTACGGTTATTAAAATTGTTAAACTGATTCAAATCGAACCGTGAGCAAAAGTTTAGTAAATGCCTACTTGTATCTGAATAGGTGTTACTAGTGCCACACACCGTGTATGATGAACCATTAATCCAGTTAAGTTCTGGTAGGTTAAAGTCGCCTGTTAAAATAATGTGTTCTATACAAGGATCATCAAATAATTTCGATAACATATTCACGAAGTTTACATAGATTTCTTCTGATGTGTTTGGAGGTATGTAAGTGGCACAAACAAGTAGATTTTTACAATTATAAAGAGGGACCTTAATTATTTGATGTTCTGGTAGCTATCAAATGGGTATCTAAAGGCATTCGAGTTTGCAGTAAACGGCAACGTTACCTACTATGGCAAAAACGACATAGACCCACAGATGAGAACAAACAACTTATGGTTACGTTGTACTTATGGTTGCCTGTAGGCAACTATACACTATATTTAAATCATTCACATATTCATACATAATAATATATAATATATATTATATCTACACACAAATAAAAAATTATTAATCACCATCACATAAATATTCCCTTACCAGTCGGTCGATAAATTTTCTATCGATAGTTCACTATCGATCAAACCCTCATCACTAATGATCAACATCAGTACAACTGTCAATAGCCATATACGCCTAGCTACTGATGCGCCGGCGCATGCCTCTTGACCGCGCCGGGTTAAACCAGTCAGGATCACACCTCGACGCGGAGCGCACGCTTGTCGCCTCAATTTTATAAACACGCGGCAAACTAGCTTGTTGTTTCTCACGCTTTATTTTCACTATCATTTCATCTGTGTATCATTCCTTCACTTTCATCCTTCCGCTATTCGCTATCTGTACTGTGCTTAAGCTTGTGCCTGTGAACGCTTCCCTATTGTGCCTTCTGAACTTTGTGTTGTGTTGTGTGTGACAATAAATCATCGAAAAATACGAGTGAGTTTTTCTACTTAATTACTCCAGACTAACCATATACACACAAGTAACCATAAACTTTTCAATAACTATACTCGGACATTTAAAAAAATTATCAAACTAACTCTGAGAGCTCAAAACAACTATCTGATCCAAAATTCAATAAATAAGTCTAAAACCTCTTGGCAGATAATTAATAATAATAAAAAGATCAGAGAACCCATTTCACAAATAATAATACATGATAGGAAGATAACAGACCCAAGTAAAATAGCAGAATCGTTTAATAATTTCTTCATTGATCAAGTTACAGAAACCCCTAAAACTTCAAAGGATAATAAGCTTAAAGTTGTACCTAACGCGCATTCAATGTTCATGTCTCCAGTTTCACCGCAAGATGTAATAAGAGTTATTAAATCTCTAAAAAACACAAAAAGCTCTGGCTATGATGGCATAACAACTCAAGTTATTAAATATGTTTCCAATATAATTGCTTCACCTCTTAGCCACATTATTAATGTTAGTATTTTAGCAGGAATATTCCCTACAAGATTAAAATCAGTAATAGTAAAGCCAGTTCACAAAGCTAATTGTAAAGAAGATATGTCGAATTATCGACCAATAGCTCTAATTCCGGTGTTCTCTAAAGTAATTGAAAAAATAATGTATAGTTCTATCTATAGCTTCCTTACTAAATATAACTTACTTTGCGAAGAACAAAATGGGTTTAGGAAAAACAGAAGTATAAACATGGCTGTTTTCGACTTAATAAAAGTAATAATGAATAATGTAGATAACAAAACCCCTGTATGTACTATATATACAGACATGTCCAAAGCTTTTGACCGTGTGGACCATGATATACTATTACAGAAGCTTAACGCCTATGGTATCCGAGGTAACGTCCTTAACTTAATAAAATCTTACCTGTGCAATCGTAAACAATATACAGAAATTTCTAAAATATGTACAAAATCTAAATTTGAAACTAAATATCTATCTCCACCTAGAATAATTAAGTATGGTGTTCCTCAGGGAAGTGTTTTAGGACCTTTACTATTCTTAATTTATATTAACGATCTTCCACACCATGTCCATCATCCCATGGTTCTATTCGCAGATGACAGCACAGCAATTATTGAATGTTTAAATAAAGAAATATATGAAAATGACATCAATAACACTATTAAAACAATAATCACCTGGCTTAATAATAACAATTTACTCATAAACATCACTAAAACTAAACTCATGCATTTCTATCAAAGAATATACCCAAAACACCTAAATGTTAATTTCGAGGGTCAATGTATAGGAACTGTAAATAATGCAAAATTCTTAGGTATAAACATAGATAGCAAATTGACATGGAAGGCTCATGCCGACCATGTATGCCAGAAATTAAGCTCGTCTGCCTGCGTACTATTCAATATTTCGAAAAAAGTCAACAATAAAGCAGCTTTAATTGCTTACCATGGTTTGGTATATCACACACAGTGTTGTAGTATCCATACTACGATTTGGGGTTATATTCTGGGGCAACTGCAGCGAAAGAGAGAATATATTCAAAGCCCAAAAACGTTGCATAAGAGCAATTTTCAATATAAAAGTCACCGATAGTTGTTTACCGATATTTAAATCACATAATTTGTTAACTTTCCCATATATTTATATTTTAGAACTGTCTTTATTTGTAAAAACAAACCAACATCTATTCCCAACTTTAAACGAAACTCGTAGTAGGACAGTAACCTTAAGATCTCAATACCAACGCTTATTATATACAGGTGCACACAAAACTGCTTTATTACAGAAAAATGCTATTGGCATGGCACCTCTTATTTTTAATAAAATACCTGATAAAATAAAAGATGAACCACTAAGATTGTTTAAGAAATACCTAACTAAACTACTAATAGAAAAAAGTTACTATTCAATATCAGAATATCTAACCGATAAAGATATATAAATGCCATCCATTCATCTTTAATACTATTTATTGTATAATTGTTAACTTTTATAGTTTATAATGACATAGCTATGAAGATTTTTGTAAGAGTTTTCTAATGTTATTTGTTTTTACTATTAAGTGTTATCTTAATTACCAAATATTAGTTTAATTTTTAGTTTATAATAACAATGTTTGCATGCTAATGTTTCTATGGCAGAATGTATGGATCTTCAAATAAGGAAAGAAAGTGCTCTTTTATACGTCGCTTGAAAGTAGAGATGGAAGGAGAGTCCCGTATGTTAGGCGGCAGCGCATTCCACAGTCGGACGGCATGAACAGTGAAGGAGAAGGAATAAAAATCAGTGGTATGGGGTTGGATTTTGAGGTGGGACTTAAATTGGGATCTACAAAGGACATCGGGGGAACGGACATAGGTAAAACGCTCACGCAAGTAAGAAGAGTAAAGGGGGTGATGAAGGATATTATACAAAAGACAAAGTATTCGAGTGTTCCTGCGAAGGCGGATTGGGAGCCACTTGAGTTCATTGCGAAACTGAGATACATGATCATACTTTTTCAGTTCGTAAACAAAACGAATACAAATATTTTGCAACCTCTCAAGTTTATTAAGAAGCTCCTCTGTGGCATCAAGATAGCAGGCATCGGCGTAGTCAATAATCGGCTGAATTAAAGATTGAGCTAGTAAAATTTTAGTTCTTAAAGGTAAGAAGGTCTGGAGACACTTCAGCGAGTGGAAGGAGAAGTGTACCTTACGACTTACCTCGTTGACCTGATCACGCCAGGATAAATGAGAATCAATCAATACCCCAAGATTTTTTGCTGTGTCGGTAAAGGGAATCACAGCCCCATCAAGACGGAGTGGCGTCAAAGAGGTCAAATCAAGTGCGTTTCGATAGTGCCTGCTGCCAATTATCATGGCTTGTGTCTTCGCAGGGTTCAACTGCAGGCCATAAGACCTTGCCCACCTGCTGATGCTGGCCAAGTCGCGGTTCATAGTATCGATGGCCGATTCTGCTTCAGACAGTTGAAAATGATTATAAATCTGCAAGTCACCTGCATAAAGGTGATACTTGGAGGAAATAACAGTAGAAACCGTGTTGATGAAGATGGAAAAAAGAAGAGGAGAAAGGACACCACCCTGAGGCACACCCGCAACTAGATCGCACCAGTCAGAGAAAGACTCTTCATGGCGGACGCGCTGAGAGCGGCCCCGAAGGTAAGATCCAAACCAAGCCAGAGAGGAAGAGGAAAAGTTGGTTGTTTGGAGGATGCCTAAGAGGTTATCAAAATCCACAGAATTGAACGCCGAACTAAAATCAAGTAAGACGAGGATAGAGAGAGATTTGTTTTCCATGGCCCAGCGGATATCGTCAGTCACTTTTAGGAGAGCAGTTACAGTGCCATAGCACTGTAACTGCTCTGCCAGGGCGGAAACCAGATTGGAAAGGGGAAATAAGGTTAAAAGACGTTATGAAATCGGATACTTGACGGTGTACAATGTGCTCAAGGACTTTGGAGAGAAAGGGAAGTATGGAAATGGGCCTGTACTGCGCAAATGAGGATGCATTTGAAGTTTTTGGAAGAGGAATAATATGAGCTAGTTTCCAGGCTGCGGGAAAGGAACGGGAAGTCAAAGAGAAGTCAAAGATATGAGATAGGACGGGAAGTAGTTGAGAAAGAATAGGCAAAATCATACGAGAGCACAAGCCGTCATTGCCGATTGCAGAGGAAGAGATGGCTAATACTGATTTATTGACATCCTCTAAGGCAACGGGAGAGAAATGAAAAGGGGGACACCGAGGTGTAGGGAGACAGGAAAGTTCGAGTAAAGTAGAAGATTTGGTAGAAGAATCAAGAGTGATAGGAGGCATAGAAAAATAATTATTTAAAGCCGTAAGGTCAATATCCTTACAGGCGTTCTCCTGTGATTTGCCAACACCAACAGACCTTAGGAATTTCCAGACATCGCCAGGGCTACGGTCAACCAGGTTATCGTGAAAATGTTTTCTTCTGGCGGTCTGGCATAGATTATTGCAGCGGTTTCGTGCGATCTTGTAGTGCGAAAGGCTGTCAGTTGTTGGGCAGCGTTCATATCTCCGCTGCGCTCTGTCCCTCCGAGCCATGGCATCCTGAATTTCAGACGTGATCCAAGGTGCCGGTGCCGGTTCACGCTTTACCTTAACAAGTCGCACTGGGGCATGACGATCATAGAGTTCAAGTATGATATTGTTAAAAAGTTACACCTTCTCGTCGATATCGCTGGTATCTGCCACAGGGTTCCAGTCGATAATACTCGCATCACGCTGTAATGCCTCCAGATTCATACCCTTGCAACTACGTAAATGTAAAAGCTTAGGTTTACGCTTGGGGGTGCGTACACGATAGGAAAGATAGAGAAGATTGTGATAGGAGAAGCAAGCTGGAAGTTGGCCATGATCAGAAACATTTGAAGGGGAAGAGACAATCATAAGGTCGAGCAAAGAAGGAGAACAATTCGGTGAGTGGTGAGTTGCGGAAAGGGGAAGAATATGTAGATTTACAGATGATAGGAGACTCTGCAGTCTACGAGCACGAGTATCATAACATAACATATCATCACGCCTGTATCCCCGAAGGGGTAGGCAGAGGTGCACCAATATACACCCACAGTTCGCCGATATGTTTAGGTCCCATGTAATTGGGGGCGAGCCTATTGCCACTAACCGGGCACAAATCCAGACTCCGACCTGCTGCTGAGAATTTCTCGAGTATCATCCTTCAGTAAACACGTATTAAAGTCACCCATTATGATGATATGACGGTACTGAGGACACAGGTCGTTCAGCTGTATGTCAAGATCATCAAAATAGCTAACGTGTAGGTTTGGGCTGTACAGCACAGGTACTAAAATCTTAAAGTACTATTGACCATAACTTCCAGAAAGATGTATTCAGCCGATTCTGAGTAAAGAGAAGGAGAAGAACAAATAACCTTATAAGGTAGGTCAGCGCGTATTTACGCGCAGCAGACAGCAACTCCAACACCGCCCTTTCCCGTCCTGTCGTTGCGGAGCAACACAAAACCAGGAAGTGCGAAGTGAGTTGAAGGAAGGGAAGGCTTTAAAAAAGTTTCTGAGATGAGGAGAATGTCTAGGTGAACGCTGCTAAAAGATGCCAGAAGATCTGAATAATGACCAGGAACACTCTGAGCGTTGATATGGGCGATATGAAGGTCACTGGGGTAATTGTAAAAAAGATCAGAGAGGTTCTCATGCAGGGAACGCGGGACCGACGAGTCATGACTGTCCGCACTAACAAAACTAGACGTAGAAGAACACGAGAAAAAGCTATCGTTAAGAGCAAGGTTATCCATATATATCTATATAAATAAAGAATTTAAAATATTACACTAAATTAATTTAAAACAAAAATTACCTAAATTACGGGTTGCATACAAACAACCTCCCCGACTCACAAGAAATATATATATATATACAGTAACAAAAGAAATCATTCAACAAAGCACAGAATATGTACACAACAGTTAAAAAAGACATAATAATAAAAAAAAAAAATATATATATAATAATGATTTACCGCAGTGCACCATGCGACTATCGCACAAGCCTAAAATGGAACGTGGCCTTTGACAATAGACAAACATGACATTTGTCAGTTGTCAATGTCACTGTCACCGATGTAAACAAAACGATGAGCACTGAATTACCGTCAAGCATTAAAAGTAAAACATAAAACTATAAAATTACTTAACTAAACACAGGCACGTCGACGAGTTTTTCTCTGGACCTTGCTAATGGGTGTAGTGGGGTCAGCAGGCAGCGATTTTGAAGGAACGGAGTCTTCCGTCTGCACACAATCGTCGTTGTTGACCGGAAATTTTGAATATAGTTTCTGCAACTCGTCCATGGATTCAATTTTGTGGCGTGTCTTATCCGGAGTGATGACCACAATCTTGCCCTCGACTGACCAGCAATTGGTTATACCAAACCGCTTGCGAGCGGCCATGAAAGTCTGATGTCGCAATTGAGTTAAGAACTCGGAGATGGTGACCCCCGTACCCTTGAGAGACTTTTTGCTATCCCAGACAAGATTGCGGTGTTCAGTAGAGAAGAATCTCACGAGTATAGGCCTGGCATTGCGCTTCGCTGAGCCAAGACAGTGACAAACATGTAAGTTCTCCCGTCTTAACTCAGTCAGCTTCATATTCTGGTTAAAGACTTTTAATACAATGTCATTTACCTTTTTGTCCTTTTCTTCAGCAACACCGTGGATCAGGAGCACTTTCCGCCGCATAGCTGTTTCATGCCTGTCTAAACCCAGTGAAAGTATCTTCATTTGAGATTAAAGTTTTGACAGCGCCTGCCATACAAAACTTTTGAATTCCTTGAATTCTTGAAGGAGAGATGTTAGATTTGGAGTTGAAGTTGATGCCGAAGAAGACCCAGATGTTGCTAACGCCAGCTTATTTTCATAAACAGCCATTCTTGTGTTGAATAGTGTCTCCAAGTCATCCAAGTTTAGCGTCCATGGTGATGTTCAATATATTTGTGTCAGATACTTGATAACAATTATTAGTGAGTAAAGGGAGGTTTGAAAATAAAGTGCAATGATTAACTCATTCAAATAATTTAAAATAGGATTTATAACATAAAATTAACTGGGAGTAATAAATAAAAGGTGTTTTGCTGTGTCTACCCACAAGCCGAAAAAAAAAAAAAAAAAGTTATTAATGGCAAAACTAAACTGAAAAGAAAATAAGTGATTAATGGCAAAACTCCTTATTGTAGCCTCATGGACCACATACTAGAGTAAAGAATCTCTTCCACCTATCTCGTAGGTGATAAAAGTCCAATGATCATGTCAGAGGCTTCAGAGCATCTCGTACCCCATACGTGTATGATGGCCAATCTAGTATTTTGCTAGCCTTTCGGCGTGACTTACCCCTATGTGGGAACTCCAGATATCTCCTGCAAGGCCTTGGTTTTCTTAGCACTGGACTTAAGCCTTAAGGACCAGATCATCTTCTGGCGAAGGTGACCTGGTGACTTTCCATTTGATTGTAAGTTTCTTCATGGATTGGCCACGTTATTGGCATGTCTTCAACACTTTAATGTTGTATTTCCACAGATACATTTTATAGTAATAATGATTACACATTACTTGTAATAATATGATGCCCATTCAGTTTTATTTTGTCTCCGTTGACTATGTTGTCTTGAACTGAGGCTGATATATCCTGTACAAGCTTGAGTTTATTATAATGAACAGTTTTCAGTAATTGCATGTTCCACCAAGTTTATCTATTGTCGTTCTTTGACACCAATGCTTTCTATTGCTCAGTTTAACCAATAAGGTTAACATTTATTGTCTTATACCATATTCATAGGCTGATCAGACAGAGGCTTGTCAAGTACATGAACACTGCACTCATAGTGTCAGTGAGGTTTAAACAGGATTATCCTTGTAATCTGTATTATAATACAGTTCTTATAGGTAATGCCGCCTGGGCAAGTGATTAATGACAAAACTGCTTATCGTAGCATCACGGACCACATATAAGAGTAAAGGATCTCTTCCACCTATCTCGTAGGCGATAAGAGTCCAACGATCACGTCAGAGCATCTCGTACTCCATACGTGTCGACCGGTTCGGAGTGGATCTCTTCCACCTATCTCGTAGGCGATAAGAGTCCAATGATCACGTCGGAGTATCTCGTACACCATACGCGTCAATCGGTAACATTAATCACAAGACAACGTTTTACTACCTGAAATATTAGAAAGGTGCTGTATTTGACGAATAGTCATCCTTCTGAACAAAAACGCTTACTTTGCGTTCGTTTTATACTCGTAATACTGTAAAATACTAATATTTTTTCAACAAACACAAAGATACGCAGTATCAGTTGCCGCGCTAACGAAAATAATGAAGTTGACAGGAGAGCAATGTCAGTGTCATCATATCGACGGGTGAAAGGCTATTTGGTTTAAGCGACACTATGGTCGAAATAGAGATATATACATATTCGGAATCAGCGAATTTTTCTGCGTCGAACGAACTTAGTTTCATCTTCATCGGAGCACTTGTTTGGCGCTTGATACATCCCTGATTTTCCATTGATTTCTCAAAACATGTGTATGATCCGCCATAAAATACGACATAATTTTTAAGCACTGGATTTGAACATATACAGTACACCGATAATCTAAATTAAACTGTTTTTCCTCTCATTACTTTTTATAACAACGATACTTAAAGTGTTTTTCTTGCTACTAAATTTTATTAAATGGGACCTTAAACTATTTTTGCTTCCACATTAAAAGAGTTTCACGTCGCTTAAAACATTGTTCCTTCCGCTAAATACGATGATGTATAGCGCTTGAACTGTTTTGACTGTATTTGCGTTAGTAATATAATGGAGGAGGCGTTTTTAATAGAAAATAGAACAATTAGTGGTAAAATCTTCAACCGACAATTACAGATTTGATTCCTGAAAAAGAAATGGATATACTAAGAAAATCATTAGAAGATGATAAAGAAGGAGACATCGACATCATACATACATCAGAAATTTTAAAAAACAAGAAAAGTAAACGTAATTTAATTAAGAAATGTTATGTGGATTTTGTAAGTGAGGATGAAGATTTTGTATGGGACTCAACGTCATGGAAAGATACAGATGGAACTACCAGTGAAGAAGGTGAACCAAGACGAAAAAAGAAATTCAACTGTGAAATGGAAAAGGTAGGAACATTAGGATTAAAGAAGAAAAGGATCAATAAAAAAAAAGCCAGAAAATATGCAAAATCAAAAGGTAAAGAATATATAAACAAAAGTGGTACTCGAGTAAAAGAAAGACAATTACAAACTAATCCATGCTTGAATAAAAACTGTCCTTATAAATGTGGAGAAGTAGAAGAAGAAAAACGTGTGAACATATTTGAATATTTTTGGCAATTATCTTACCAAAGAAAGAAGGACTGGTTGGTTGCAATGTCATCATGTAGTGATGTAAAAAGGAAGAGAAGTAAGGAATCCAGTTATAGAACAAATACTTATAATTATTTTATAAACTAGCTGTGTCCCGCGGTTTCACCCGCGTGAATTCCTAGGTCACGTTCCCGGTGTCTTTATGTCCGGGGCGGACATGAATCCAACAAATGACTATCGTAACAAAGGTCAGGATTACAATTTTTTTTCCACGTAATTTCATCATAAAAACCTTCTCCTGTTTATAACTAACACAACAAAAAAAGAATTAGCGAAATCCTTCCAGGCGTTATTGAGTTATGCGCTTACCAACACATTTAGCGATTCATTTTTATATTATATAAATGATGGGGAAGGTCGACGGCAAGTTTGCTTGAAGTTCCTTTTAAATACTTTAAATGTTACACAAAGATTTGTTTATTACACTATTTCGAACCAAACTCAAGGAATGTCTAAGACTGATAATAGGGGTAAATGTGTCCCAGCAAACAAAACACCAAATGAAGTGAAGGAAGCGGCGATAAAATTTATTCAAAGTTTACCAGCTTTGCCGTCACATTATTGCCGCAAAGATAGAACGAAATTATACCTTCCTACGGAATATAAAAATATAAAAAACTTATATGTATATAAAGAAGAACGTGTCATTAAAGGTGTAGATTGTCTAAGCGAAACAGTATTCCGCAAAATTTTTAATAATAACTTTAACATTGGGTTTCACGTCCCTAAAAAAGATAAATGTTTAAAATGCATTAAACTTCAGGGCCAGAATACAGACGATTGTTTGGAACTTAAAGCCCATCTGGAAGAAAAGGAAGCATCAAAAAGAAGACTAGAATACCACCGAGAGCTTGGAAAAAAACAGCCATCCATTCTGTGCACGTCTTTCGATCTACAGAAAGTCCTCAACACTCCTCATGGAGATAGTATGTAACTTTTTTATTTACGTAAATACACTATGTATAATTTGTGCTTTTATGAGAGCGTAACTAGAAAAGGCTTTTGTTATGTCTGGGGCGAAACCAACGGAAAAAGGGGAGCCAATGAAATTTCCACAATTTTGCAGAAGTACATAAAAAATGTTAATTCGAGAGGCAATATAAAAAAATTGATACTATACTCAGATTCCTCTCCAGGACAGAATAAAAATAAAATAGTACTTGCTGCTATCCATAATGCTCTTTTACAGTCGGAAAACCTTGAAACTATTCAAATGAATTATCTTTTACCTGGACACACTGAGATGACTGTCGATAGTATTCATTCAACCATAGAACAATCTATACGACATAACATAATATGGGCCCCCTCACAGTGGACTACAATTTGCCAACTTGCCCGTAAAGAACCGGAACCCTATCATGTAGAAAACCTTCTACATGATGATTTTAAAAACTATGAAGACTTGGCGAATAAATATTTCAAGGGTAACTTAACAGGAAAAATCAGCAAGATAAGGATAGCTACATTTAAAAAATCATTACCAAATTATGTTAAAATTAAGTTTTCAATGAAAGAAGATAGACAGGATGAAAAAATTATGATTTACTCTAAGCCTAAATTAATAAATTCAAAATATATACTTTTATAAAAAGAACAATAAGATATTTAAGATAAATTATTGATTTTATTAAATATCTTATTCTCTTTATTAATATTTCTGGACGTTGAGACTGATTGTGCAAATTAATTAGTACCTAAGTGTTAATCCCATAAAGCTCAATTGTTTTATTTAAATTACTGTAGGATCAAGACTGATGGTTACAAAGTTCAATAAAAGATAATCGTAAATAACTGTTTTACTTTTACATCATGTACCTACTATCTAGAATTCCTATCGTATAATCCTATAATTTTTTATATTGGTCCATTTTCAGTTTTGTTTCATTTGCCAGCTAACTTTTAATGTTTTCATCAAACGGGAAATAAACCCATCGTTTAATCGATGCATTGTCATTTCAGTGTTTTTTCTTGAAATCTGGAGATACACGATTGGCTGTTACACTAACTAGCCACATACTAACATTTGAATATAATGTCGTTTTAATCAATTAGACGTTCTCTGAATAATATCAAATGAGTCGTTTAAAGCATTTTTCCTGAATCTAATAACCTGTGAAATTGTGTTTAAATCATTTTTCCCTATTCTATAATAAAGTGGATAGTAGCATTTTGTATTAAGTGACAGCTATTTTGGTTAATATTAGTTTTTATTGCGTAGAACTACATTATTATTATGGCTAATAATAATTAAAACCTTAAAAGCCAACTCTCTTTTGAATCTCTATATTATTTTACAAGTTACGATTTTTTTTCCAAAAAAAATACTTTTAATCGGCTCTCCTGTGAAGTTCAAAAAATGTCGCTTAAACCAATTAGCCTTTCACCCGTCGATATACATCGTTTAGTTTTGACTCTGAAAAGCGGACAGTTGCCAAGCGACGCGAAGAAGCTGCGTGGTTAATTACATATATCGAGAGCGAGACACGAAATATAATTATTTCAGGTGTTAGGTTTTATACTCATCGAGATTATTAATATATATTTCTTTCTTTTTCAGTAAAAAAGCTTTAAGTGATAACGATATATTCGGTATCAATCAGGGCCGCGAAACAGGCGCGGAAGTCGGAGAGGGATCATCTGGTCGAGCATGCCTGTGGTCGCTGTTCGTGTACCGAGTGGGTAACGGGTGCGAGCGACGCACAGCCCACACCGACGGTGAATACTACATCGACTGCAAGGTATACCGAGCTAACGAGGCGCGCAACACCGACTCGATGGAGCTGTGGAAGAAGGCAATCGTACGTATCAAACTCCAGGCTGGCATAGATTCTCCTCAGTGGCGAAAACTGCAGGAGTTTGTACGTTCTGCAGATGTTTTGTTCCCCGACAAACCTATGTTTTATGCAAACAAAGAATAATAATATGTTTTTATTTCAACGGATGTTTTTATTACTACACATACCCCTACTTCATTTCACACACATCTCATACAGGCGCTATTAAATATGGTAATGTTGTGATTATAACACAGTTGTATACATTCTACGCCACTGTCTAACTAGAACGTACGTTGTACGATATCAGTAGAATAACACATGACATCGTTTACCTTTACACGGACGCTTTACGTTGTATACCACCATCGCGTCGCGAGCGATGGTTAATTACGTTCGAAAATATCGATATACGACCCAATCCGATCGACGACAAAAATGCATCGCATATCTATAGCTACAATCGAATTTCATGTTAAGTTCTCATTAGCGTTAATATCACTGATAGAGTCGACCGTTTATGAATGGGCATTCTAGACCACCGCGATGGCGAACTTGTTTCGCCGAGCGAAAAGCTGCCTAATCGTGCCCTAAGTAATATAGACATAATACAGTACGCATGTGATATCCCTTACTTCAGAGGAGTTTTTATGAGAGATCAATTACCAACTGCACCAAAAGATATCGAATGTGAGTAGTATAACTCACATTCGATATCTTTCAAGTATAGTATATTATATATATAGTAAGGAATATCACATGCGTACTGTATTATGTCTATATTACTTAGGGCACGATTAGGCAGCTTACATTTCAGTTTTTTGAAGATTTTGTAAATATACCATGACCATTTCTGTGCGGTTTAATATATAACCCTTTGCCTAATGGTCATATCTCATGGTCTCTTCCGAGGCATTAGACTGGTTCTCTTCTTATCTTCGGGAGCGCCAGCAGTCGGTTCGGGTGGACGAAGTCTCGTCGACCTGGTGTAATTTGGATGCTGGCGTTCCGCAAGGCGGCATACTCTCACCTCTTCTCTTCGCAGTATTTATAAATCTACTTACTCCTGAGCTTCAGTGTTCGTATCATCTGTATGCCGATGACTTGCAGTTATATCGCCATTCTACTGTTGATGAGTTGGCTGTCACGCTCGGACAAATCAATAAGGACTTAGTCATTGTGAAAAATTGGGCGGACAGGTTTGGCGTGGCAGTCAACCCTGGGAAATGCCAAGCCATAATTATCGGTAGCACGAGATATCTTAGCAGAATTGATACTTCCGGCTTGCCGTCCGTAGTATTCAATGGCACGGTAGTGCCTTATAGTGGG
The DNA here is from genome assembly GCA_905146925.1 of Autographa gamma. Classification (NCBI taxonomy): domain Eukaryota; kingdom Metazoa; phylum Arthropoda; class Insecta; order Lepidoptera; family Noctuidae; genus Autographa; species Autographa gamma. The sequence goes on from LR989880.1 coordinate 3,273,985, forward strand.
GACGTTAAGAATCTTGGGTTACATATAGACTCAACACTTAACTGGCAAGCACAAGTCGCAGCTGTCAGCCAAAAAGTTACGAACACGCTACGGTTCCTCTACCGCCTCAAAAATTTGCTTCCGTCCAATGTGAAAGCGATGCTTATGCAAACCTTAATCTTCCCCATAATTGACTATGGTGATGTTTGCTACTATGACCTGAATGCAGATCTGCTAAACAAACTTGACCGACTTCTCAATAATTGCATTCGATTCGTTTTTAATCTTCGCAAGTACGATCATGTTTCTGTGTATCGAACGCAGCTCCGATGGCTACCTATAAGGCAGCGTCGTGAGTTGAGGGCGTTGACCACTCTCTTCTCTATACTTCACACTCCCACTTCACCTTCCTATTTAACTTCTCACTTCGAAAATCTTTGTTCACATCATGACAAAAATCTTCGCTCTTCAAAAAATCGTCTTCTACTCTGCCCTGCACATCGTTCTGATATTATTCATTCTTCCTTCTTTGTTAAATCTATTCTCCTCTGGAATGAGTTACCTCTAGAGATCAGGATGTTAAACAGCCGTCACACCTTTAAAGTCAAATTACGTGACCACATTCTAGGGAAATTAGCAGAATCATAATAGTATTTCGTTTTCTAATTATTTTTCTTGATATGTAAGTATAAGTATTATATGTAGTGTACATATTTATATAGTTATATATTTGTATATATGATAATAATAATTATATGTGTTTTGTATTATATGTAGGTATATGTGTAATAATGTTCCTGTTAAATTTCTTAGCACCTACCTATGCTTTCTCTCCACCACCCAAAGGTAGACTGGTAGAGAACGCCTAAGGCGTTAAGTCCGCCATTGTACATTGTGTGCAAAAAGTATTTAATAAATAAATAAATAATGCTACACCCACCATACCTTTGTAATACATTCGCTGTGTTTCTTGCAAATTTTTCGGAGCGGCTTTGTAATCATTAATGGTTTTTGCAATGCCTGCTGCACCCCCAGCTAAAGTGCCTAAAGCCGAAAGACCAGCAAAAATAGGGATCAAAGGTAAAATACCCCCCGTTTTTGGGATAGGTATCATACGTGGTATACGAATTTTCTTATTGTTTGGAAATACTTTCATAGCTGCCGAATAAGCAGCGTTGATTAATGATTAACTATCATTGTGTTTTAATTTCTTGAGTTTAGATCTTATTTTAGATACACATTTCTTGAATGTTTTGATGCCAGCACCAGTTTTAAGTTTGGCTTTTATTACTTTACTCACTAACCATGAGCTAAGCTTTTCACTTTTGCCCGTAATAACATTTTTATATATATTTATTAAAAAAATAAAATAAAACTATAGCAATAACTTATTGGCATATAATAATTTGAAACAGATATATTAGGCTATACCCATTGTGTAGGTTGTTACACCACATATACTGTGCTCATATACCTGTTCCTACACAAATACATAAGATACATAATGTAAATAAGTAATAGTTAAATTAATCTATTTTTAGTTGATCAAATACAAGACTCTAATATTAACTTCGAAGGTAGGTAGGTAGTATTTTGTAGAAGTGATACTTCTTTATATATTTACGATGTTGTTAAAAAAAAGAATAGAAAGACAGGAGTAAATACATTGCTTTATTATTTCTTTATTAATTAATATTATATCTTAACTAATTATTTACCTAAACATTAATTAGGCAACATAATAATCAATTAAAAACAATAATTATTATCTACCAATTTTCACAAGTAATAAAGACAACATAATAACAATATAAAATTTACTTAACTCTCTTTGTGCAAACTCGGAGCTCCGTACTGTTCGGCGGCCGATCAAAAAGTGACCGGCTCCGGCCGTTACATGTCATTTTATAGTAAGGAGAAAACAAGTGGGGGAAAAACGTGTTTGATAAAAGTTAATACAAAGCTATAAGTTATATATCTAAATACGTTGGTAAACCATAATTCATTTTTTCTTTATGTTTGAACATGTAAATAGTTCGGAAATCATCTTATTTCAAATCAAAATCAAATAAAATAATTTATAACTTACCCTAAAATAACAATGATAAAATTAAAGTCAAATTCATAACACATTTGCTGTGACATTTTTAACAGGGTAAGTAAGTGTTTTCAAAAGAGACACACACGTATTTAAGCAATATTTGGACAACTTATTTTGGATAATCTATCACGGCCAGACTGACCAGTACTTCGATCTCGAAGTACCCATTTTTACAATACCTTGTTTTATTATATAGTACCTGCTGCATTAACGTGTATTTAACCAGCAGTTTTTTTTTTTTGATCTTTGGCCTTGACATACTGACATACTGACCTATCACCCGCTGCAATGTGAATTTCAGTGAAGTATCAGGGCAAAGATCGACCAGCGGTTTTTTTTTTTGAGGCTTCTAACCATGGCATATTAACCATATCACCCGCTGCAGTATGATATTCAGGTTATTATCTGGTCAGAAGCCGACCAGCGGTAAAGCGATTAAACATGTGTGTGTCTTTACAAAATGCTTAATTTTATCTTATTACACAATCATAACAACAAAACAAAATATTTGTACATAATACAACAGTTTTAGTTTGTTATTTTCATATAAACATGCAAAATCAACAATCATAATATCTTAAAATAATAATCTATCATGGTTCTACAAAGATTCTTCAAAAGGAATATTTTGCTCTAGCCATTCGCCTGGCCAAGCTCGAAGTTTCTCTTTAGCTACTGTAATCGCCCTAATATTATTTTGACCCCGTAGCCTAAATCTGTCATGTTCTAATACTTCTATTATTTCATATGGACCTTTAAATTTGGGGGCAAGTTTGTCATGGCGTCTATGGTCTTGGCTAACGTAAACGGTATCGCCAGTAGAAAAAGTTTTATTATTTCGTCTAGTATTGTCAAACCGGTCTTTAAATTTAACAGCGCTTTCACTAAGTCTTTGTCTCGCTAAGTCACGGTCACTATTTACGTCAATCTGGGGTTGATTAGACTCATCTGTCACGTCATCTAATCGAGCTTGTATGGGAGGTATATTTCCCTCTCTACCTATCAAAAGTCTCACCGGCGAAAATCCTGTACTTTTTTGAACGGTGGTATTAAGGGATTGCTGCACATTCCAAAGAGCGTTTGGCCATTCTGTAATTTCATTAATCGTCGTAGTTAGCATATTTATAACTGTCGCCACATAACGTTCGACTTGGCCATTACTGCGAGGTGTACCGGTAGATATCATGTGGTGTTGAATTTGCAATTCTCTAAATAGCGATTGTACATTGTTTGAAGAAAAGTTTGTTCCTCTGTCTGTAATTACCAGGGAAGGGGTGCCAAATAATGTTATAGTCTCGCGTAAAATAAATACTAATTCCTGTCCTCCTAGATTTTTAAGGGGTTTTAGCATACAAAACTTTGTGAATCCATCTACAACTAATAAAATGTGCTTATATCCATCATCCGTTTGTCGAAAAGGTCCAGTATGAAAGGGTATACTTTTTACTAAGGGGTGGAGCAGACCTTGTTTAGGTCCCGAATGAACTTTCCGAGAAATGCAAATTAAACAATGAGAAATATATTTTTTCGTAAAAGCTGCTATGCTGGGAAACCAAAAATGTTCTTTAAGTTTATTGAGTGTTTTATCATAACCCACGTGACAATTCTCGTCATGATAGAGTCGTAACATACTCAGCCTATATCCCTTGGGAACATATAATTTTGGTACATCGTCAGGGTGGGTTTTATAATGTAATAGGTCGTTAATAATTACATACTGATTAGCATCAATATCACCGGTTTGAACTTTGTTTACTAAGTCTTGAGTTTCCTGATCATTTTGCTGGGCAATTTTTAACCATGACGGTGGATCATTTAAGTTTTCAATGATATTAACTGAATGTTTCACAGATACTGGATTGCGACTTAAGTAATCAACATGTTGAACAAACGATCCCTTTTTATATGAAATTTGGAACTGAAAGTCTTGCATAAAGGTCCACCATCTAGCTACACGAGGGGACAAATCTTTTTTTGACATAGTGGATTTGATAGAGTTGCAGTCTGTTACTATAGTAAAGTTAATGCCTAATAAATATACTCTAAAATGTCTAAGGGCATTATAAATAGCTAATGTTTCCAAATCACATGAACAGTATTTGGATTCAGTAGGGGTAGTACGTTTGCTAAAATACGCCACCACTCGGTTTTGATTATTAATTTTTTGGAGTAATATGGCTCCGTACCCTATAGAGCTGGCGTCTGTGTGTAACTCAGTTGGTAATTTGGGATTAAATACAGTTAAAAGGGGTTTTGATACTAAGTGTCTTATCACATATTCTTTAGCTTTTTCCTGATCCTCGCCCCATTCCCACTTTTGGTCTTTCTTTGTTAATTTAGTGATACTAGCGGTTTTTGAAGCAAACTCTGGTATAAACCTACGAAAATAGCTAGCTAATCCCATAAATTGTCGTACCTCCTTGATAGATGTAGGAGTTGGAGAATTAGTTAAGGCAGTGATTTTGCTTTGACTTGGTCTTATTCCATCTTCAGAAACATGACGACCCAGATACTCTATTTCATTGACAAAAAATTTACATTTCTTTAAATTTATTGTAAACCCAGCTTCACTAAGAGCATTTAAAGTAAGTTCTAAATATTGTAAACCTTCAGTTTCAGTTTTAAAGGGAATCAACAAATCATCAATGTATACTAATAAAAATTTTAAGTGCTGGACAGCTTTGCTTATAGCTTTTTGAAATACAGATGGACCGTTACATATGCCAAAAGGCATTTTTATAAATTCGTAATGGTTATCTGGGGTGACAAAAGCAGTATATTTGATGGAATCTTCAGACACGGGAATCTGATGGAAACCACTCTTCATATCTATTGAGATATAAAATTTTGAGTTACCCAATCTATCAAGTTGGTCCTCAATTAAAGGGAGAGGACATCACTAACAGGCGCGCTCCGTGGTATAGTGCGATGTCTTCCAAGACACGTGCGTTATACTATATATAATTCCATGGTTAAATCCCACTTAGACTACTTGATTGAGGTCTGGGGGACTGCTGCCAAATCAAACCTACAAATACTCCAAATTGCTCAAAATAGAAATATTAAAACACTCTTCAGGTATAACTATTTAACTTCTACTGCAAAAATCTAAAAAGAAACACAACTTATGAATCTACATCAAATGTACAGGTACAACACATGCATACTTGTTAGAAAAATTTTAACGAAAGACATACATTCTCAGATTATATTTACAAAAAGGGCACAAACTTATAAAATTTTAACAAGACCAGCTAATAACATTTGCTTGTCTTGTTAACTACCTAAAGACATAAAAGAAATCAAATCGTCATATATTTATAAGAAAACCTTAAAGAAATATATATTGAATGAGAGTACACTACCTGTCGAATTAAAAAAAAAAAAAAAAAAAAATAGTACATACTTAATAGTAAATAATCATTGTCCTCATAAACAAACAAAAACAAACGCATATAAATGTATAAATTAATATTACTAACTCGTAACAATTGTATAAATCGGTTACTTTCTGCACTGTGTCGTAGGCCTTAGTAAACACGCAACATCTATTAAATTGTACCCTACCCTCATCGCTCAAAAGTTTTGTGGTATTTCTTGAATGTAACCTACCTTCTTCTAATTTGTTTGCTGTTTTATTAATTGTCGTGCTAAATGTATGTGTATATTATGTGAAAGTATTCTGTAATGTTAGTTTTAAGATACATGTTTTGTTATAGTTTTTTATCTACGCTTGCTGGCGGATAAATTACCTTGCTCTAACTTATGTTTTCTCTATAAGTGAATTTGCAATGATATTTTAATAAACAGATATGTTATACACATACAAAACAATCGAAAAAAGTGTTCCGCGTAGCGCGGCAGCTAGCGAAAGAGATAGCGCGATAAAACCCATAAGAAAAAAAGAGACAAATAGTGTTGTTGTTAATGGCAATACGTCCCAATTAGGACGTTTTCGAGTCTTCACGATTGCACGCTTATAACATATCTGTATTAGAATATCATTGTGAATTTGTAATTCTTTTGAGAAATAAATATCTTTAACCGTAATATTATATCTTAACTAATTATTTACCTAAACATTAATTAGGCAACATAATAATCAATTAAAAACAATAATTATTATTTACTGTGCTCATATACCTGTTCCTACACAAATACATAAGATACATAATGTAAATAAGTAATAGTTAAATTAATCTATTTTTAGTTGATCAAATACAAGACTCTAATATTAACTTCGAAGGTAGGTAGGTAGTATTTTGTAGAAGTGATACTTCTTTATATATTTACGATGTTGTTAAAAAAAAGAATAGAAAGACAGGAGTAAATACATTGCTTTATTATTTCTTTATTAATTAATATTATATCTTAACTAATTATTTACCTAAACATTAATTAGGCAACATAATAATCAATTAAAAACAATAATTATTATTTACCAATTTTCACAAGTAATAAAGACTATTATGTTAATAACAATATAAAATTTACTTAACTCTCTTTGTGCAAACTCGGAGCTCCGTACTGTTCGGCGGCCGATCAAAAAGTGACCGGCTCCGGCCGTTACATGTCATTTTATAGTAAGGAGAAAACAAGTGGGGGAAACACGTGTTTGATAAAAGTTAATACAAAGCTATAAGTTATATATCTAAATACGTTGGTAAACCATAATTCATTTTTTCTTTATGTTTGAACATGTAAATAGTTCGGAAATCATCTTATTTCAAATCAAAATCAAATAAAATAATTTATAACTTACCCTAAAATAACAATGATAAAATTAAAGTCAAATTCATAACACATTTGCTGTGACATTTTTAACAGGGTAAGTAAGTGTTTTCAAAAGAGACACACACGTATTTAAGCAATATTTGGACAACTTATTTTGGATAATCTATCACCCGCATCTTTTGATTTAAGTCGTTGTTTTGCCATATTTAGAAGTTGTAAATCAGCTTTATGACGTTGAGAAAGGTCTGTATGTTTTGCATAAGCTATATCGTGTTGCATACAAGCGTCGTCTAACTTATTTACTCCTCGATCACCACGTAGTAAACGTTTTTCAAGTTTTGTGCCAGGCCCACAATAATTGTAACCAGGCAAATGAACTTCAAACGGTAAATTATTAATGATACTATTAACTAGTCCACCTCCTTGCATCACCAAAGTTGTAATGAAAAAAATGTAACAAAACTTTCTATTTAATATAAACTTTAATCTCAAATTGCAGTTTTGTCGATCCAACTATTTTCTCCATTGTTTAGACCTAACCACTTCACAAACAACTTATTTCCTTTCTTTTTTAAAACTTTTTCAATTAAGTATACATCGGGATAGCTAGTTTTTTGCAATTCGTGTTCGTAGAAAGTTCCCAATATAGCTTGCTTTCGTTGATCTTCTAAGTGATACGTAACTGGATGTGTGTTTTTAATACTTTTTATCGTAAAAAGTTCAGTTGACCAGTTAGGAGTATCATCATCATCATCATCATCATCAGCCGGAAGACGTCCACTGCTGAACAAAGGCCTCCCCCCTAGAACGCCACAATGAACGACAACTCGCCAATTGTATCCACCGGGTGCCCGCCACTTTGACGATATCGTCAGTCCACCTGGTGGGAGGCCTGCCAACGCTGCGTCTTCCGGTTCGTGGTCGCCACTCGAGAACCTTTCTTCCCCAGTGGTTATCGGTTCTTCGAGCGATATGGCCTGCCCATTGCCACTTCAATTTGCATATTCTTCGAGCTATGTCGGTGACTTTAGTTCTTTGGCGAATTTCCGTATTCCGGATCTTGTCGCGCAAAGAAACCCCGAGCATAGCTCTCTCCATAGCTCGTTGAGTGACTCTGAAATTCTCCAAAAGGCCAACCGTTAGCGACCACGTTTCAGCGCCATATGTCATCACTGGCAACACACACTGGTCAAAGACCTGCGTCTTCAGACACTGCGGAATTTTGGACGAAAAGATGTTGCGTAGTTTCCCGAACGCTGCCCATCCGAGTTGGATTCTTCGGGCGACCTCTTTGTCGAAGTTTGACCGGCCTTACTGAACTATCTGTCCAAGATAGACGTGGTCGACAACTTTGAGAGTATCATTCCCAACAATAACCGGTACAGGTGCGACATGGACATTGTACATGATCTTCGTCTTGTCCATGTTCATTTTAAGACCCACCTGTTGGGAAACGATACTGAGGTCGCTGAGCATAGTATTAAGCTCCTCCAGCGACTCTGCCATGACCACTATATCATCGGCAAAACGAAGGTGAGTGATGTATTCGCCATTGATATTGATGCCGAACCCGTTCCAGTCCAAGAGCTTGAAGACGTCCTCCAACGCACTTGTGAACAGTTTCGGAGAAATAACGTCTCCCTGTCTCACACCACGCTGCAGTTGGATTGGCTTCGTGCTCTCGTCCTGTAACCGGATTGACATGGTGGCTTTACTGTACAAACACTTCAACACCTCGATATACCTATAGTCGATATGACATCGCTGGAGGGACTGCAATACAGCCCAGGTTTCGATTGAATCGAAGGCTTTTTCATAGTCCACAAACGCTAAACACAGTGGCCGATTATACTCTTCGGTCTTCTGTATAACCTGGCGGAGCGTGTGAATGTGGTCTATGGTGCTAAAGCCTATTCGGAAACCAGCTTGTTCGGGAGGCTGGAAGTCATCGAGCCTGCGTTCGAGACGGTTCGTAATGACCCTCGAAAACAACTTATACACATGACTCAGGAGCGAGATGGGTCTATAATTCTTCAACAAGGTGTTGTCGCCTTTTTTTAAGAAGAGCACCACCACACTCCTGTGCCATGATTCTGGCGTAGCACCCTCGAGTATGACGGAATTGAATAGCCTCTGGAGGACTAAAAGTACCGGTTTTCCACCCGCTCTCAGAAGCTCCGTTGTAATTCCGTCATCACCCGGCGCCTTGTTGTTTTTAAGTTGTTTCAGAGCCACTCTAATCTCGTACAGGCTGATGTCTGGGATATCCTCAGTATAGTGCCGGCTCAGTTTGGCTCTAGCGTCCTGAGCCACACTGATAACGGGTTTACGTGTCGAAGTGTACAGCTGTCCGTAAAACCTCTCGAGCTCCCTCAATATCTCCGGTTTCGATGAGATGATATTGCCATTGTCGATCTTCAGCTTCGTCATTTGGCTTTTCCCAACAGAGGAATTTCTCACAAACACTTTGGAGCCCTGGTTCCGCTCAATTGCGTCCTTTATACGGGCAGTATTTAAGGAGCGCAGGTCGTGACGCGTGGAGTTAGAAATTCGCCTATCGAGATGACCGTATTCCGACATATCAGCTGAAGATTGCAGTCTCATCTCATTCCGGGCTTCCATTAGTTTAATGGTTTTATTGGAGAGCTTCTGAGGTTTTCTTCGGCTTGGGGTCCTAAAGAACTGGGAACCCACTGCTTGGACAGCTTCCACCAACCCGCTGTTTATCTCGTCCGCAGTTTCGCATTCGGCTAGGCACTGGAAGCGATTACGCAGTTCGAGTTGAAAGGTTTCGGGATTCTGGATTTGGGCAGGACCTGGACGGAGCGTGGACTTAATCAGACGAGATCGTTCAAGCTTTACATTGATATTCAGTGTGCCTCTGACAATGAGATGATCCCTACCGGTTTTCACCTTCCCGATCACAGAGACATCACTGAATATACGCTTCTTGGTCGTCATGATGAAGTCGATCTCATTTTTGGTTGAACCATCGGGGCTAATCCACGTCCACTCCCTGGATGGTCGCTTCTGGAAGAAGGAGTTCATCAAATAGAGTTCCTCCTTCTCCATAAAGTCGACCAGCCGCTGGCCCCTCTGGTTCCGCTGCCCATATCCAAACGACCCTACTCTCAACTCATCGCCATTCTGAGTGCCCACCTTAGCGTTGAAGTCTCCCATAACAACGGTGAAGTAAGATTCGGAGGCATGTATGGCTTCGGAGATCTCCTCATACATAGCCTCTACTTCATCGTCAGGGTGTGTCGAGGTCGGCGCATATACCTGGATGACCTTCAACGAATACCGATCGGTGATTCTGAGTATAGAATAGAATAGAATAGAAAAACATTTATTTGGTACAGTACACAAGACAACACACAGAACATAAATACAAAAAGAACATAACAAGGAAAATAATAATAGATAACAAAAAAAAAAAAAGAACAATAAAGAAGATCAAAAACACAATACTAGTAGAGTTGTCGAGCATACAGCACCAAAAAGGTCGCCAACTCAGCATATGCTAGGTGTAGAACACCCAGCGCTGGTTTTCAGTTGGCACCCCGCAGTGACACACGGACGAAGGCAAGCATATATATACATAAATATTTATAACATGTTAGTAGCAATAATTAAAATACTTAAAATAACGATAAAAGATAATTTCAAAGTAATACATCAATGCAGCTATAGAAAAAAAAGAAAGATGTGAAGGGTAAGAATAAAAATTTCAGATGAAGGTAGTATATTATTTGGGTTAATATAAAACGGGAAACCAGCACGATATCTAACTCTTTAACAAAGAAGCTCGTGAACTTCTATGGAAATGTATTTAACTTGAAGTGCCAGTCAGTGAACCAAAACTCGGCCTGTAGCAAGCGGGGGATAGATAACGTGAATACTATACGAGTATTATTAATAATTTATATAAATGTAAAACAAAATAAAATGTGAAATTAAAATTGAGTGATAAATGAATTAAAATTAAATAATTATGTAAAAGACTTATCAATATCGATAGAATTAAAATTTATCTGTGAATTTAAAATGAATGTTTTTAAATGTATCCTAAAAGCAGTAATTGTTTTCAGGATTCTGATCGGCGGAGGGATGTTATTCCAACATTTGGAAGCTGCGTATCGAAAACTACCCCGGAAGGCGGCAGTGCCATGCTGCGGTTATAGCCAGTTGCTGCGCACAAACGTCTACCCTCGCGCTGCCGGAGATCGTTTACCCACCTTAGTTTCGAGTGAGGTATGAAGGGCATTTATATTAATTACGCCAAAAAGAAGACACGCAAGATGTAATTTACGCCGTGATTTCATTTTAAGAATATTATGTTTATTTAAAACGGGTGTGATGTGGCTCCTTGGTGGTACATTAAAGCAATATCGTGCGCAGGCATTTTGCACTCTTTGGATCAGCCTCTGGTGCGTGCTAAGAGTCTAGGGCCTATAACAGTGTCCGCGTAATTGAGTTTAGACAAAACCAGGCTGTCGACTAGCTGCACTCGTAATTCCTCGCTAATGTATGGACGTATTCTATATAGGACTTTTAACTTATAAAAGCAAGATTTAACGCAGTTCGAGATGTGAGTCTCAAAGTTTAGACTTTCGTCAACGATTACCCCTAAATTCCGCGCCTCACTGACGCGTTCAATTGGTTGTCCCATTACGGTTACGTCGCCATGGTTCAAGTTGACTTACCCACTGACCTTTTGAACCGTAAAGTATATAGTATATAGTATGTATAGTCTAGCTGGGTTAAGGAAAAGAAAGTTTCGTTCTGACCAATCTCCTATTTCTAGCTAAGTCATCATTGATAAATTTTAGTGCATTTACATATTCGTGTGGTTTGAAAGAGATTATAATTTGTAAGTCATCTGCATACATATGGTACTTGCAACCTTCTATGGCTTTAACTATGTCAGCGCAGTATAAATTAAATAACGTAGGGCCTAATATAGACCCTTGTGGCACGCCCCCTCTCCACTGCAGATAAGTCCGAAAAGGTACTAGATCCATGCGCTCCGCGAGTTTCAACCATTTGGTAGCGATTTCGGAGATAGTCTGTCAAACCATTTAATTGTGCGCGCATCAAACCCATAGTAAGACATCTTTGAGAGCAGGAGAGTTAAATTATACTGTCAAATGCCCTAGATAGTCCAACAAGACCATGAGCGTACAACAACCCTCATCCTGAGCGGACAATATGTTATCCGTTACATCTAAAAGCGCAGTTGCAGTACTGTGACCTCTTCTAAAACCTGATTGCTTCTCAGGGAGTATGTTATTTTTCTCAAGGTACTCTGTAAGTTGAGCGTTTATTATTTTTTCAACTATTTTGGAAAGAAAAGGCAATATGTTTATTGGTCTTAGATCTTTTATATCAGAAGGGTTCGCTATTTTAGGTATAGGGCGCACAACTGCTGTTTTCCAAAGTTCTGGGAAGCTACATTGTGAGATAGAGGCATTGACAATAGACGTGAGCGCAGATAAGGTTTGAGGCAGTGTTAGCAGAAACATGTTAAGAGTAATATGATCAAAGCCTTCAGCATTTGATTTTATTTTAGATAAAGTCTTAGCGATATCGTTTTGTTCTACAGTTTTAATAGAAAAAACACAATCACTACGTCTGTGATATTCGTAGTACGTCAAGTAGGATATTGGTACCATCGTATCTCCTGGGATATTCAAGAAATAAGAATTTATTTTGTTGGGGTCATTGAAATGTTGGGGTAGTTCTTCTTTATTTTGAAAGGGCAATAAGGTTGACTTAAGATTTTTCCATAAAATAGCGGGATTTTTTATTTGGTTGTTGATATTTATTTTAAAATAAGCAGACTTTTCATAAATAAGGATTTATTTACTAGACATTTTTAATTGTGCGTCATACTGTTTTTTACTTTCTGATTGGGACGCGTTTATATCTCACATGGGCTTGATCGCGCAAACGCATCATTAACTTAATATTTTCAGTTATCCAAGGATAACGTCCTTTCCTTTAAAACCAAAGCTTACACGGAGCGTGCTTGTCAAAAAGATATAATATATTGCTACTGAATTGGACTTACAGCATCATTGATGTCGTACATCATCGATAGTCGCAAGCCAATCAATAGAGTTCAAATTCCTCAATAAAAGCCTCGGTATTCATCTTATCAAGATTTCTACGTATAACAAACCTGGGAATTATTTTTTCTTTTTTAAAGTTAAAAAACAGTAGAAATAAACGCATGTGCACCGAGTGCCTCAATCA